>RRZL01000078.1:1336052-1346682 GCA_006782975.1 Chlorella sp. Dachan | reverse complement strand
CGCTGCTGGCTGCACCGGCAGGGGCCCCACACCATGAGGAGCTGGGCGGTGGCATGGTCGACTATGAGCTGGTGGCGGGGCCGCTGGAGCTGGACACAGCCGATGAGGGTGAGGCGGCTGCCGGCGCCAGCTGCTCATACGGCGCCGAGGCGGCGGCCGGCGACGCTGAGCGGCACCCAGCCGTGAGCGCGGAGCAGCTGCCCAGCGTGTGCTATGGCTCCGGCGACCAGTCGGGGTCCCTAGCAGCCGCGGCGGCTGCCCAAGAGGAGGAGGCGGCAGCGGCAGCAGCAGGCGATGCAGGCGAGCACCCACCTGGCGGTGGTGACGGCGGGGACGCGGGCGCGGCAGCAGAGGCAGAGGGTGCAGCAGCGGCAGCAGCAGCAGGGGCAGCAGGGGCAGCAGGGGAAGGCGAGGTTAGCGAGGCCCTGGCGGCCATGATGTACTTGACAGAGGATGCGGAGGGCAACGACGACTGCGTGTCGGTGGTGTCGGGTGGGTGATCACATTGGAGTTTTGCCTTAGTTTGACGCGCTGCAATTGCGCTGCTGAGGATGCCCTGCTAGGGAGCTGCTCGTGTTCCCTTGCTCCGCTCGCTGTGCCAACTCTTGGCCCAGCACATGCTGACTGGCAACCAGGGCTTGACTGACCACATCTGCCAGCGGGCTGCTCAACTGCCCCCATCGCGTGTATGCTTGACCCCGCCAGTTCTTCATGCCCCTCCACGTGCACAGACGCACTGAGCGACGACAAGGACTTCCCGGATGACATCAGCGAGCTGTCGCGGGCGCTGGAGGCGCTGGAGGGCGAGGCGCTGGCCGGCTCCAGCCCCGGAGGTGTGTGGCTGGTGTGGGTGGTTGGCAGTGGTTGGCGGCGGTCAGGTGAAGCAGTGCTGCGTGCGCGCTGGGAGCCTGTGGGGGTCGAAGTTGAGTCCCATGCTTGCAAGCAACCAGCTTGCCTCCTTGCTGCTAATGGTGTACACCAGGTATCCCCTCAGCTGCCTGGCCCGCTGGCTCCTCTCTGCTCAGCAGTTTCGAAGAGGCATATTTCTTCTCTCCTCTCTGCTCAGCAGTTTCTGCAGAGGCATCGGGGGCGCTGGAGGACCAGCTGGCGGAGCGGCTGGGCATCTCTCCCGATGCCGACCCCTCAGGTCTGCTGCTGGATGCTTGAACTTGGCAGCGGGGTGGCCCGTGGCCGCAGCCGTCAGTTGTTGAGACGGCAGGGCAAGCACGGTTGTTGGCACCCTTCCGGCAGTAGGCTGGCCTTGGCAGTTGTGGCTGAGCGGCCGGCTAGTCCATCATTGCTCACCCACGGTTGCCGCGCCCCCCTGCCGCCTCTGCGCCCCCTCCCTCCTGCCGCAGCCTTTGCGCAGCAGATGGCAAAGCTGTACAACAACCTGGGGCTGAAGATGATGGAGCGGCGCAAGCACGAGGAGGCACTGGGGCTGGTGAGCTGGGGAGGCCGGTTTGGAGCAGGCGGCCCGTTGTCGGCAGCATTCAGCAAGGTGTGCATGCCCGAGCTGTGTGTCAGCCTGGTCGGGGCGGGGCGCCTGCGTGCTCATTCTTGGCCGAGCTGCTTTGCGGCCTGCCTGTCCACCCCCGCAGCTGCGCAAGGCAGAAGCGGTGGTTGAGAACACCGCCATGTGGCCGGGCGCGGCAGCCCTCAAGAAGCGTGCACGCATGCAGGTCAGCCCGCACAGGATGGCTGAGTGGCGGCAACGTGTTCGTTGTAAACTGGAGCTGCACTTGCACACGAGCACGCCATACCGCCAGACGCTCATCAACGGTGGCCGCCTGCCTGCCTGTGCAGGCCATCACGTACAACAACCTTGGCTGCCTGTTCAAGCGGCGCAACATGCCGCAGCTGGCGCTGCAGGTGCGGTGGCTTGCGAGCGGGAAGGTCGCGTCAAACCGGGAGGCCGCGTTAAAGGCCGGCTGCAATAATTGACTGACACGCCTCATGCCTGCTCTGGCTCCTACTTCTTCTGTGCCTCACCTTCTCCCACGTTAGCCCCACCCCGCCCCAACCTGCAGCACCTGCAAAAGGCGCTGGCCCTGGAGGAGGCGATGGGTGGCTCCGTCCAGAACCGCAGCAGCACCCACCTCAACATCTGCGCCGCATTCTCTGCGCTCAAGCGGCCCAAGGAGGTGGGCTGTGAACCGTATGAAGCTCCGCGGATTGGCGTGTGCTGTCAGTGGCATGTTCCCACATCCTCGCATGCTGTGCCCTGCATCCCCGCCTCTGCCCAGCTTGTGTGGCTGCGACAGGCTTGCTTGGTTGCCTACCAGACGTCTGGCTGGTGTGCCGGTCCATGCTCGCCTGCCAGCTCTTAGTATGCCCCCCAAATCTGCCCCTTGCCCTGCAGGCGCTGAGCCACGCTGAGCGCGCCATCATCCTGCTGCAGCGGGCGCTGTGGCCGCATCACCTCAACTTCCAGGTGCGCATGCTGCCTGCATGCTGCTGCACTGTCTGCCCTGGCACGGCTGGAGTGTCCTCGGAGGGAGGTCTGGCATGGAAGGCTGTAGGTTGGGTTGATGGTGCCATTACGACCCGCCTGCCCCCGGTGTCCCTCTTTTCAGGACGGCCTGTCCACTCTGGTGCGGCAGCTGGCGATGCCGGGCACCGCTCGTGCGCTGCTGGGCTCGGCCAACGTGCTGGCCATGGCGTATCACAACGCAGCGGTGCGCAGCTTGGATGGTCGGCTGGTGCTGGTTTTGGGTACGCGGCGGTATCTCCCCTGGGCAGCCGGCCAGCACACGTTGCTTGGCGAGCCGTGTTGCACATGCGCATCTGGCCTGCACAGCCCAGCTAGCCTGCTGCGGCCCAATGCACGCATGCAGGTGGAGCACGAGACGCTCTCACCAATCATCCTTTTGGTCTTTACTTGGCTGGAACCACAGTGTGATGCTACGACACCACTGTTGCAGGTGGAGCATGAGAAGCTGGGGCGGCTGCGCGAGGCGCTCGTCAGCTTCACTCGGTGAGCAGCTTGTCACAAAGCAAGCATGCTGGCTGCCTGTGCCTGTGGCAGCGCGGTGCAGGCTTGGGGTCCTGCGGCCGCCCGTCCCAGAGCTCCCTACCAGCCTGTAGTGCTCTCACTGGGGCTAACTACTGTAAGGGCCATCTAAATCACCTGGACAGCAGCCTTGCCTACTCCCCCTTCACCCACAAAAAAGCCTCGCCTCCCTCCCCCTCGACCCGCAGCGCCTACCTCATCTCTTCCAAGTGCCTGGGCCACAAGGCGCCCATGACCATCAACCTCAGCAAGGCACTCAAGTCGTTCCAGCAGCGCCAGGCGCGCTACCTGCCGTCGGGTGAGCACAGACGGGTGGCAGGAGGGCCGGGTGTGGGTTGAGGGGTGGGCTGTGGCAGCAGGCCATGCTAGCAGGTGGCAGGAGCGCAGATTCTGGGCAGGGCGGCGACCACCATGCTGCACTTGCACGCTCCTCCACCCTGCAGGTGCGGCGCACGCGGCACGCAAGGCGCCGTCACTGGCCGCCCGTGGCGCTGCCGGGGCGAGCCAGTCCAAGCGCAGCGCGCTGACGCACTCGCGGCCCACCAAGACGGCGGGCGCCGCCAAGAGCGGCGGCACCAGCAGCGGCAGCCTCAGCAAGGCGACGCTGCCCTTGGACAAGGGGCGCACCACTGCAGCGGTGGGCATCGGCCCCCGAGCAGCCTCAACGTCACGCCTCGCAACTGCGCTGCAACAGCAGCAGCAGCAGCAGCAGCTGCCGGGGCTGTGAGCCGGCTGCGTGCAGCAGGGCGGCGGGCCCAACAGTAGCTAGCGCCACCCCGCCGCCCTGCTGCTTCGTTGAGTGTATTTAGCGTAGTGAGTGAGTGACAGTTGCAGCGCACAAGATGCCGCGCAATAGCCGCAGCCCGAGCGACTTTTCTCAGTCGTTCGTTCAATGTCATCACCTGTTCTCCGCTCAGAATTGCTGCTCTTTAACACAAGAGACATGCATGCTCTTTTGAACCCTCTGTAACCAGCATGCCGCTGGCGAATGGGCAAGGCCATGAATGAGAGTGCGCTGCGAGCGGCGCGGCGGCACGGCGTGGGGCCTGCCACTGGCAACGTGCAAGCCAGTCCCTGATCGCCCCGATCTTCTTCTGAACGGGATCTGCGATCTCGAAGTTGTGAAGTGCGCAGGTAGCGGTCGAGGTCTCAGAGGAAGGCGAACGCCGAGGAAGGAGAGAAACAGTGAGCCCTGCGCAACTGCAACCGATCCAGTCGAAGTCTGGAGTCCTGCTGCCCGCGCCGATCAGCCGACGACGCGCCTGCGCTCCACTGCCGCCGCCGCCGCCGCCCGCCAAGACCGAGGCCTCCCCCCCCGCCCGCTGCAGGCCGCCATGGGTGCCTCCCACAAGAAGTGGGTGCCCCTGGAGTCCAATCCTGATGTGCTGAACGAGTACGCGGTCAAGCTGGGTGCTGACATGTCGCAGTACCAGTTCTGCGATGTGTTTGGGCTGGACGAGGCAAGCGGGCAGGGAGGGGAGGAGTGGCGGAAGGACCCCCTGGGAGCATGCACCATGCACCATGCGCTGCCTCCAGCCTGGGTGAAGATGCAAAAGATCCACGTATGGGGCCCTGTACACCCATGTTACCGCAGGAGCTGCTAGCAATGGTGCCCAAGCCGGTGGCAGCCGTGCTGCTGCTCTTCCCTGTGACGGAGGCCACGGAGGCGGCACGCAAGGCAGAGCAGGGTGCGTGCGGCAAGCCCTGCTTGCCTGCATTTGGTGGTGTCTCCGGGCAAAAGCTTTGCAACTGGCGCTGTCAGGAAATGACTGCGTGCCGCCTGCGGCCGCTGCACCTGGGCACCGGATGCAGTGCAGCTGAGTGGTGTGTTGGCTCCGTCATCCCTGCCCGCCGCCTGCCGCAGGGGAGATTGATGCCAAGGGGCAGGAGGTCAGCCCCACCTTGGTGTACATGAAGCAGACGATAGGTGCGCTGTGCTGCGGCGCTGCTGCTGTAGGCAGATACAGCGGGGTTCACATGTTGGCTCAATGCAGGGCAGCCACCCCGTGATGAGCATAGCGTGCACACCATGCCACGACCGCCAACGTGTGTGTGAGCGCTGCCCCCTCTGCACCCTCCTGGCGGGTCATCTCCTCCGCAGGCAACGCGTGCGGCACCATTGGGCTGCTGCATGCGCTGGCCAACAACTGCGACAAGCTGCACATTGGTGAGGAACACTGGGGAACAAGTTTGGCAGGCAGCAGGCAGCAGCAGCAGCAGCAGCGAGAGGTGGTGGGTACAGCCGGGGCCAGCAGTGACTGGGGTTCCTTGCTGCAGCCCAGCACAGCGGGCCACACCTGGCGAGGCTGAAAGCCAACCGGCCTGGAATACGCGGCCTGTTTCGGCGCAACGCGCCAAACACCAGTCCGTGCCTCGCCCACCCACCTTCATTCTGCCACAGCCGCCGGCCATTCGTGCACGACCGGCTGGGCGCCACTGGATGGTTCAGCACCCAACACTCTCTCGCCTGCCCCACATGAGCACCCTTGCAGCCGACGGCTCTTTCCTGCATGAGTTCCTGGGCGCCACTGAGGGCATGGGCGCACCCGAGCGGGGCGCATATCTGGAGCACCCGCCCCAGGGCGCCCCAGACATTGATTCCATCCACCAGGTCCGCCCGCCGTGGGGAGTCCACCAGTCCGCCTGCTGTGCGTGGGGAGGCAAACCGCCCATTGTTGCGGGTGCACTTGTGGCAGCGCCCTCCATCCCAGCTTGCAGTTTGGCTTGTGGGCGTTTGCAGAGGGGTGCCTTGAATGAGCCATGATCTTCGCCGCGAGTGGCACTCCGGCCAGAGTGCGGCCCCGCCAACCTACCAGCCCACACTCTGCTGCTCTGTGTGCCGTGCCCTCCTCCCCACAAGCAGGAGGCGGCGCAGCAGGGCGACACCGCAGCGCCTTCTGCCGAGGAGGAAGTGGACTTGCACTTTGCCGCGTTTGTGTGCCGCGACGGAGCGCTGTACGAGCTGGACGGGCGGTGAGCGAGTGGTCGACTTTGTTTGTTGAGTTGTTACCAACCGGCGTGGCGACTTCCAGCTGCAGCACCAGATGTGTGGCTGAACGCGCTGCAACACAAGCCCTACAGCATGCAAGAAGCTGCAACCGTGCGCTGCCCTGCTCTCGGTCGGCCACGGCAGGCATCACTCACTCGCGGCTCTGGCCCCGCCTGCCTCCTGCCTGCCTCCATGCAGCAAGGCGGCGCCCATCAACCACGGGCCGTGCAGCCCCGACCGCCTGCTGGAGGAGTCGGCCCGAGTGGTGAGCAGTGGTGCTTGGCGCAATGGGATCTGGGGATGGCAGCAGCGCGCATCTGCTGCAGGTTGCGGCCGTGGGCTCACTGCTGTGCATCAAGGGTTGACATCTGCCCTGCCCCATGCCCTCCCTGTTTTAACTCGCGGGCCTCTTGTCCTCCCCTCCCAATGCATCAGGTGAAGACCAACTTCATTGAGCGGGCCAACAGCATCCAGTTCAACGTCATTGCACTGGCGGCAGCAGACGGCGAAAGCTGATGTGCCTTAGCATTTCAGTTGCACGTGATAACAGCTGCGCACAAGCGCAAGCAGCGACAGGCCACGGCTGGCGCTGTGTTGCACACAGCTACGTTGTTGCACACAGCTGCGGCACACAGCGGGGGCCAGTACACCCTACATTTTGCCTGCCTGGAACCAAGCTGGCCTGTGCTAGTACATAGGCCTTACATAACTGTATGGCTCAGCTGAGCTCACACATGATCAACTCGAGCAGGGAGGAAAAACTGCCAGTGGGCAGCGGTAGTGGTTGGGGGGGCATGCGTAAGGAGGACAGGAGTCCCGGGAGGCCCAGCCAGCGGTGCTGTGGCCTTCTGCAGCTGTCGTACGTTCAGCAAAAAGGTACGGTGTTTTGCAAGGAAGAAGAGGGAACTGAGCAAAGTACATATTTAGGCATGGCATGCAGGGTGGGCGGGCAACTTCAGAGGGAGTTTTCTGGGCTGCGCTCACTGTCTCGCTCACGGAGTTTCATCTGGTTTGAGCAGCAGTTTCTGCTTCTTCTCCAGCACTCGCAGGCGCTCACTTGCCGCCGCAGCAGCCACAGTTGCCCTTGCAGTCGCAGTTGGCGCCACACTCGCACCTGCAAGCGGTACACAGCACCAGGCGCACCAGTTCATGCCGCGGTATGCAGCTCGTGGCAGCGCTGCATGCAAGCACACATCTGCCAAGGCATGCCCGGCGCCCAGCCACAGGCAATCATCATGCCTAGTCAGCAGCACTACCGCTCACTTGTCCTTGCACTTCTCGCAGGGCGTGGCCTTGCAGCAGGTGCTGCAAGTAGGGAGAGTGGGCAGGGCACAGGGTTTTGGCGCAAGGGGCGCAGCTGCGCTCAGCAGTCGGGCAGGCGTCACGCCCAACTGGCTTCGGAGGGCAGCCATGTATCTGTGCCCGTGCACTTACCACTCGGCGCCGCACTCGCAGCCGCCCGCGGGGCACTTGCAGCCATCCTTGCTGCGCAGCGGGGATGAGCCGCGGATAGGCGTTTGCGGAGCGGTCATGGACGGCAGCTGCTGCGGCCGTGAGAGCTGCGGCCCGCAGGGCAGGCAGGGCGGGCATGCAATCGCTCCGAACCTCCCCGAAACTCACCAGACCGGGCACGGCATGGTGGGTGGGTTCGGCTCTGCAGGAATGAGAATGAGGGGCGGCGGTGTGTTGGCATGGAGGGTTGTGGGGTTCGGTGGGCTCACCTCACCCTGTGGGCCCGATTTCCGCGATCCCCCAGCTGGACGCAACCCCATCCGCAAGACAGCAGCACATTGGCAGGAAAGCAGGGCTTGGTGTTGGGGCAAGAACACGGCTGGGCGAGCCCCGACAGAGAGGCCGCGACAGAGGCCGTCGCTGGCTCCCATCGCGCAACCAGCAGCCCCGCCATATCATTTGGCCAGGTTTCAGCATGAAAGCCGCGCGTGGCGGGCCCTGGGGAGGAGGCAGCCCTGTGCAGTGTCGAGAGCAGCCCCCAGACCTCCTCACCGTGTGATGGGAGATGCAGGCAGTGCTGGAATGAAGTGAGCGGGGTTGGGGGGGTGTCGGAGGAAGGGGAGGGGCGAACCAGGCTCAGCACCCATGCAGGCTGCTTGCAGGAGGCTGTGCCGGCTGCAGTGGGTGCCCAGCAACACTGCAGATCGCATTGAATCGTCTGGAAGCAGCGCGGGCCGGCAGGAGGCCGCTCCCGCGAGCCAGCAGCACCCGTGGCCTGCAGCGGCCCAGACGACGCCCGCCCTCCCCCCTGCCGCCTCAGGCAAGCCTACATATGCGGCGATCAAGCTCTTCAGCAGCGATGGGTCTGCTTCAAGCTTGTTTGGCTCTTGTTTCACCTTTCCTTCGACGCTCCGGCCGCCCGCAGAATGAGCAGCAGCGAATCTGATGACGTGCCGATCATAGCTGCCAAGGCCGCGAGCCACGCCGCAGATGCCGCCGCCGCCGCTTCGGCCGAGCCGGCGCCGCGCCTGACTCGGCGAGCGTCAGGCCGCATCTCTGGCGCACAGTCCCGCGAGGGCACAGCCGAGCCAGAGGGCAGCGCTGCGGCGGTGGACCGGCAGCAGTCTGGCCGACGGGCCAGCGGGCGGCAGCGAGCCGCGGCGGCGGCGCAGCCTCACCCGCCTCAGCATGGCGGCGGGGGGCGGGCTGGGAAGCGACCGAGCTCGCCGCCCCCGCCAACCACAGACACGATTCCCCCGCTCACCACAGACACGATTCCGTACGACCCGGAGCACCTGATCAGGTGCGGGGCCCCTGCGCATTGCTGCTGCTGGCCTGACCGGTCGGCAGCGTGCGGCGGGTGCGTTGCATTGAGCTGAAGGCTGCCCACCCAGCCAGACTGCCTGCTCCTCCCCCGCCTGCTGAACCTGTTCCTCATGCCTCCTGTCACTGAATCGTCAATGTTGCAGCCGGCGGCTGGCGGTGTGGTTTGTGGAGGAGGAGGAGGAGGAGCAGCCGGCTGGGCGCAGGGCGCGCGGCAAGAAGGCTAAAGCCCCCACCGGGCAGTTCTACGTGGTGGGTCTCCTTGTTGCTGCTCGCCATGCAGGGGGGGCTGCTGGTCAGACATGCGCGTGTCATTTGATGCAGATCGGCACGGCAGTTCACACACACAAGCTGCTGGCACACGTGCTGCACACCGCCTTGACCGTGCGTTGCAATCCCATACCTGCCGACTCTCTGCTGCAGGGCAGGGTGGCTGAGTACAAGGATGGAAAGCACCTTATCAAGTTCGAGGATGGGGAGGAAACTGTGAGTTTTGGTTGCTTGGTGGGCGTCATCCAGTTTTTTGTGGGACGGCTTGTGACACCTGCCCCCTGCCGCCGCATTTTTGAGCGCATCATTCCGTTGCCTGCCCTCTTTCAAAGCTGCTGTGCCAGCTGTGCTGCTGTCGAGTCTCTCCCTGCGCATGCGCAACTCACACTGCCCGCCTGTGCTGCTGTCGAGTCTCTCCCCGCGCATGCGCAACTCACACTGCCCGCCAGTGCTGCTGTTGCTCACGCAGAGCTTCGACTTGACAGAGGAGGATGCAGTGCTGTGGAACCCCCCAGACAAGAAAAACCCCACCCTTGCCTGGAGGGACCTGGAGGGCAGCGCGATCGTGACAGGCAAGGGTGCCCGCTGGCAGGCGGCGGGCGGCGCGGCGGCAGCAGCAGCAGCCGCAGCAGCAGGCGCGGCGCCAGCAGCGGCGGCGCAGGTGCCCCCTGCAGAGCTGCAGGAGGAAGAGGCCGAGGTGGCCCCTCCAGCACAGCAGCAGCAGCAGCAACAGCAGCAGCCCAAGGGGCGCAGCGGTCGCCGCAGCAGCAAGGCGGCAGCACCTGCAGCTTCGCCACCGCCTGAAGAGGCAAGTGGGAAGGGTGCAGCGCAGCGCGGCAGAGGCCCAACCCGCCAGCGCAGCAAAAAGGGGGAGCAGCAGGAGCAGGCTGATGCAGAAGCAGCGGCCGCGGCAGCTGAGGTGCAGGGTGCGCCGTCCGCTGGCGCGCCTGCTGCGCCTGCTGTAGCGGAGGAGGCAGCGCAGGAAGATTTGCAAGCCCTGGTGGGCCAGATCAGTGCTGGTGCTCAGGCGCTCGCGGCAGAGGCCGCCGCGGCTGGCGCTGAGGTGGCAGCGGCTCAGCCCCCAGCTGGCCAGGGGCTCCCAGCGGCGGCAGGGGAGCAGCCGGCGGCAGCAGCGCCCGGGCAGCCAGAGGCAGCTGTGTCGGACCAGCAGCCGGCCGCCTCTCAAATGTCAAACCTGTCGATTGGCGGCGGCGCTCCGGCAGCAGCGCCCGCTTCCATGCCCACCCCGCAGGCGGTGCAGCCGACGGCAGGCGGCGAGGTGGCGCCAGAGCCGGAATCTGCTGCTGCCACGACAGTTGGGGCTCCTGCTGCTGGGGCTCCTGCTGCTGGTGCACAGCAGCTGCCCGCTGCAGCGGAGCTTGGGGCGGCACCAATGGAGGTTGACCATGCAGCAGCGGCAGCGGCAGCACCGGAACAGGAGGCAGCTGAGGCGGCAGATGAGCATCCGCCAGCTGCAGGCGGTGCGCAGCGCAAGCGTGCACGGGCGCAGCAGCCCAAGGGCAAGGCAGCCGCCGCCGCTCAGCAGCAGCAGGCAGCGGCGGCAGCGGCGGCGGCGGCAGGGG
>RRZL01000078.1:1314614-1335886 GCA_006782975.1 Chlorella sp. Dachan | reverse complement strand
CTGCTGCGTCCGAGGCAGCGGCGGCGCCTGGGGGGGCACAGGCGCAACCGGCAGCGGCAGAGCAGCTGGGGCCGGCAGAGCGGCCGGCACCAGTTGTGAACCGTGAGCACCTAAGCCCACTGCTGCAGCGTAAGCCTTGGTTGTGGTGAGGTATGGTTGCACTGAGGTTTGGCGGACACTGCAGTGCTGCTCCCTCAGCGGCGTCTGGTTGCCACGGGGGAGCGGCAGCTTGCACATTGCTTCCGATTCAGCGTGGCTCCTGCAAGCTCGAGGGACCCCAACTGATACAGCGCTTCACCAACCGCCCGCTGCTCCGGCCGCCACTTCAGCTGCACATCTGCCTGGGCTGCCAACTGCCCTTGTTGGCCACTCGTGTGCAGTGCTGTACAAGACGCGGGACGAGATACAGCAGTCAACCGAGACCATGCATGCGGCGCTGGCACTGGCAGGCCAGGTGGGCAGGCAGCTTGGGTTGTAGCAAGGCCGGTTGTGGTGCAGTAGGGCACTTGACATTCAACCCCTGCCCTGGAGGGTGGGCTGTGCCTGACCCGCTGGCCTGTTGGATGCTGGAAGGTCACCAGTGCCGCTGCTGCTGCCCAGCGGGTGCCCAAGCTCACTGGGACGTTGCGGGCTCGACCGTCTGAGTGTACATGCCCGCCAAACTGCTCAGACTTGAACTTGTACTGCTGCAGGAGGCTGAGAAGATTGGCGAGAGCTTCAAGATGCTGCGGGGGCTGGAGCTCACTATTGAGCAGCTGCGGGAGTGCAAGGAGGATGCAGGTGGGGTGGCTTTCGTGCTGCTGCTCGTACCATGCAGTGCATGTGCTGCTGGGCCCATCCAACGCGAGTAAACGGCCTGAAGGAGTAGGATCTTTGAGGACGCGCTGATCAAATAGGCAAATTGTATTCTTACCCCCAGCACAGCAGCTGCTGCATGCTGGCAGGACAGGACATTTGCATGCTTGCCCTGCTGCATTTTGTTGGGCTCCTGGGCTGATGAGGCTGTTGTGATGTTTGTTTGTGATTCATCACATGCGGAAGCAGCCAAACACCGCTGCTGCCCTGCTCTTGCACCCTCCGCTGCAGGCGGCCCCCCACTGGCCAAGGTGGTCGGCATGTTTGCCAAGCAGCACGAGCCCGTCAAGTCTGGCTGCAACGCCAAGCAAAACGCGATGGAGGCAGAGCAGCGGGACCTGCTAAGGCACTGGAAACAGCTGGCAAAGGAGGCGGAGGCAGCAGGCAAAGGGCCCGCGCCTGGCGGCAAGCGTGCCAGCTTGGGGCGCCCGCCGCCAGCACGCTCNGGCAGCTGATCAAGCGGCTCTGCATGTGAAGCGCGAGGCGTCAGTGGACCTGGCTGGCCCGCCCTCACAGCCCGCGACCGGCGGCTCGGCAGCCGCGCCAGCCGCAGCGGCGGCAGCGCCAGCAGCAGCGGCAGCGCCAGCAGAGGAGGCCAAAGAGGAGGCCAAGCCTGCAGGGCCGGTGCTGGCGTTTGAGAGCACAGGTGCGCTGCGCTCAGCTGCGCTGTGCTGTGCTGTGCTGTGCTGTGCGTGTTCTGCCTGGCCGCTCGTGCCGCAGCTTGCATGTGCGGTGGCAGCCAAGGTTTGCCCGCGAACAGCTGAAGAGCAGCGAGCTGCGTGCCTGCTGAGCCGGGGCGTCATGGGCCTCACCTGGGCTTCTTCTCTGCCGCTGCCCTCTGGCAGGCGAGTGGCACCGCGACGCTGCAATCCAAGTGTTCATGATGGCTCTGTGCACAGAGAAGACGCCCCTGCAGGCAAGCGCTGGGGTCGGCAGGGACAGGCGGCAGGCTTGCGGCGCCTCGGCCAGCTGCCGTGCTGTGCGGCTTTGGTGTGTGGCGCTGCGCACAGAGGGCAGGGCATGCGCTGCAGCTGCAGTCCTTTGAGGCGCGGCACACTTTCTGTATGAGCCCCAGCCTGACACTCACCTGGCTGTGCTCCAACCAATGTCTCTCCCCTGCTGCAGGCGGCCATCGACTTGGAGCAGCAGCTGTGGGAGGACTTGAACGAGGGTGAGCCGGGGTGATAAAACCCCCTAAAACCGGGCGTGCCTCCAATCTGCAAAGCCTGCGGTGGCCACCTGTGCGTCCACAGCCGCTGCCGCTGCCGCTGCTGCCGCCCCTCTGCCGGCCAATGCGGCTGGCCTGTGCTGCCCCCGCCTGCAGACAACACGGCGTCGCTCAAGTACCTGAGGGCCGTACGCTCCATGTACGCCCACCTCTCACCCGAGGCAAGTTGATCAGGTTTTGAGGCACTGAGACCGTGTCGCTCTCTCAACGCTGTGTGCTTGCCCGGTCGCTGCGCTGCACTGCAGTTCTGCAGTGCATGTGTGCGCGGCACGCTTGTTAAAGCACGCGCCGCCCTGAACCCACCGTAAACTCACACGAAAAGTGCTGATCCTGACCGCCGTGCGCCCTGGCCCCCATGCCGCAGAGCGAGGAGCACCGCCCGCTGCTGCCCTACCTGTTGCTGTCTGGCATGGAGCATGCGGCCAATGTGGCGCGCTTCACGCCAGAGATGATACGGGACGCAGGTGTGGCCTGCAGGGTGGCCTGCAGCCGGCTGCTGCTGATGCAAGCCAGTCGCTGCGCCCAGTTAGTCGACAGCGCTGGTGGTCTACGCCGCTGTGCACGTGCACGCGGCACGAGTGGGGGACTCCAGCCGTTAATGGCGCTATTCACCTTTTCCTGCCCAAACCTCCAGACCGCCCCTGCCCCTCCTCACCTGCAGAGGCGGCGGCGATCAAAGCGCTGCAGCGCCCCGCCAAGGGCCCGGTGCAAGCAGCCATCGACCAGCTGCCGCCGCTGGAAGCCCAGCCGGACAGCGCCTCTGTGCCACCGCCCCCGCCGCCGCAGCCAGACGTGCCGCAGCCAGCGCCCGAGCAGGCGGCTCTGGCGGCGGNGCACCGCCCCGGCGCTGCCTCCTGCCGCACTTAGTCAGCAGCAGGAGCACAAGGGCCCCTCGCCGCCGCCGCTGCCGGTGGTGCCAGGCAACGGCAGCGGCGCGCAGCAGGCGCAGCAGCAGCGCTTCTCGCCGCCGCTGCCTCCGCCGCCGCCGGCGGGCGACATGGAGGTGGATGGCTGAGCTGCGCCCACCCATTGAATCCGTCTGTCGCTAGTGCTGCACATGGCATCGTCTGCAAGTCGTCCTGCATGTAACATCATAGCTGGAAGTCAGGATGAGTGCTAGGCAGCCGCCGAGCAGCTGCCGGCCTCAGCAGCGCATGGGCCGAATTAATTTGGGTTGTGTGCTGCAACAAGCATCCTGCCCAGCGTCTGTTGTGCTTGGCAAGCCGTCACAGCTTCTCAGCTGACGCTCTAGACCCCCAGGTGGGTTTCTGCGTGCGAGTGCAGTGCGGCTTGCCCTGCTCGTTTCCCAGCCGGCCTCCCCTGCCGTTTGCTCAGTTGCGGTGCACAGGCGTGCGGCAGTGCAGCACAGGCGCAGCGCCGCGGCTGTTCCCCGCCGCCGCCACCGCCGCCGCCACTGTCCGCCAATTGTGCGTCAATGCGCCAGCTTCGTTGCTACCTGTCGCAGTTTTCGACCCACCCAAGACAACTCGTGACCGCTCAGCACCATGGCGGGCATTGTTGCTGGGTGAGCACAGTCTGAGAGCATTCCATATGGGGTCGACTGCTTGTTGGGCGGGCACAGGGGAGGGAGGCAGGCACGCCTGCGGCAGGGCCACCAAGCGGCGTCGACGCAAGCGCTGTCCCACTTACAAAACTCCTCCCTCGTGTGCCTCATGCCCTCTTTCCCCTGGCTCCCATGATCCAACCGCAGCATCAAGACCATCCTCCTCGCGCCGGTGAGCGGGTACAACTGACCGGGTCTGGGCCTGCTTCTGAGGCGTCTCCGCTGTGCAGCCTGGGGCATGCCGTCCCAGCTGTCCCAGCCGCCCGGCTGGCTCCGCAGCTCTGCCCCCTCCTGGAAGCACGCCTGGCCTGGTGCAGTGGTGACATTACTGAGCGTTGTGTTACTCTCTCCGCCCTCCTGACCCACAGGTTGTGGCTGTGCAGCAGGTGGTGCGCGGCATCTTCACCGCCTGCCGAAGCGTGTGAGCAGGGGCGCGCTTGGCATCTCCCCAAGGAGTTTGCCAGCCAGCCACCCAGCGCAACGCCCAGCTCAGCATGCGATTCAAACCGATGAATCCACGGCGTGTGCTGCGGGCGGCGGCAGGTGGTTGAAGGCCACATCCACACCCAAACTCAAAGCCATGCGGTTGTCATGCCCTGCCGATCTCGTGAAAGAATCTGCCACACCTCCCCGCTTGACGCCTGTAAGTAACTTTTGGGATATCAAAAGCCATTTGTGGTTGCTGAGACGAGTAAGCTGCCTGCACACTGCCCTGACCATAGCAGTGGTTAAGCGCGCGGCAGCCCAGGGGTGCAGTTTGTCGAGACAGCCTTGCGCACGCGCATCTGCCCATCGCCACTGCGTCACACCTCACCATCGCTGTGCTCAAAACTCCACCAAAGCGTGTGCAAGCACCTGTGTAGTCAGGCGGGCTGAGGGCCAGATACTTGTGGCTAAGCTGATCCTGTTAGTCAAGCCGTCGGCGACATCGCTCCCGCCAGGCAGGCGCCGCCGCCCTGGGCCACATCCCGCGGCCGCTCCTCTGCCGCTTGTAGCCGCACCGCTCGCTTCCTCGCAATCATATAACGGCCATGAGCACGGCCGCGCGGCAAAAGGCGCGGCCGGGAGGCCGCGCCATGATCGTGCCCTTGCTTTTGCTGCTGCTGGCGAGCCCCCAGGTGCGCCAAACAACTCCGAACACGATGAGGCGCTGCATGTGCCAGCAGTCCCGATCCGGCACGGTTGCAATGCCGTGGGGCCCCGCCGCCCCGCCCGCTGCTGGCCCGCCCCTGGCATCTGGCCGATGCCTGCGTGTTGGTGATCAACATTAATCAGCATCCGACCCGTTCTTACCGCAAGCCAGCTGGGAACAGCGCCCACGTGTCGATCGTCATGCCATTCAACCTGCCACCCTCCACCTTGCTTCTTACCGCAGGCCGCCCGGGCAGCCGCGCCCACGTTTGGCCCCACCCAGTACAAGCAGGCTCTGGGGCTGTCGTTTGTGTTTTACGAGGCCCAGCGCAGTGGCAACCTGCCAAGCGCAAACAAGCGGGTGGCTTGGAGGAACAGTTCGCACCTGTCGGACGCAGTGGTGGGCGGCTGGTACGGTGAGTGCCCAGCGGCTGGCCAGCCGACCCCAGCCGACCCCATGGGGTAGCACCGCAAGCCCTACACATGGGGTCGCACCGCAGCCCCTACATCCCAACTCGGCCATGCTTCAAACTGCAACTTCACTGCTTCGCCTGGAGCCATGACCTAAATGACCCTCTTCGGCGTAGATGCCGGAGACCACCTGAAGCACTCGTACACGATCGCCCTGTCAACGCTCTACATCTCCTGGGCGGCCCTCGACTTCCCCTCTGGCCTCCAGGCCGCGGGGCAGCTGGCCTACGCCAAGCAGGCCGCCAGGTGGGATGCGACACAGAGCATGCCTGCTTTTAAACGCACCCGCGCCTGCGCACCTGCCCTCATCGCTGGCATGCATCTGACTGCCGCACACGCAACCCCTTTTCACTCGCCCCAGCTGGGGTGCCACCTACCTGGCCGCCTGCCACTGGCCCACTGGCAAGCTGCCCAACGGCACCGCCGTCCCAGAGCGGTTTGTGGGACTGATTGGGGAGGTCAACGAAGACCACAACTACTGGGGCAGGCCTGAGGAAGACCACGTGGGCGTGCCGCGCAAAGCGTACGTGTGGCAGCGCGGCAAGCACGCTGCATCCGACATGCTGGGCATGGTGCGCCCGCTGCGCTTTGGTCAGCTGCACCAGTTTGCGGTGAACCTGGGTCTGTGCTAGGGCTGCTGTGTTTGCGTGTGGCAATGCTGCCAACTGCATGAGGGCCAGCCGATCACTGCCCCTGCCGCCCTGACGGCTCAGAGCCACCAGAGCCACTGCCAACCCCGCTGTGCGTCTGCAGGTCAGCGCGGCACTGGCCGCTGCCTCCATGCTGCTCAAACCCGACAAGCCGACACTGGCCAAGTCCTGGTTGACCCACGCGCAGCAGCTGCACAGCTGGGCGCTAGAGAAGCAGGGTGAGGGGCGGCTGGAGCAGCTGGGCAGGCGGCGTGCATGTCGTCTGCCACTGGCTGTGAAGCCATGCTTGCAAGGGCAGCACTTCTGTCCCCAACATGCCTGTGCCCTCCCTGCCCTGCATCGCCTTCAGGCATCTACAGCAACAGCCTGCAGGAGTACCTGCCAGTCAAACAGGCGGGGCTGGTTCCCAGCAGCAGGTGCGATTACTGTCCACGTGGTCGGCCAAGGGTTAGCTGGCTTTAGCCTGCACATGCTCGGGTGCCGTTTGTGCCCGGCGGCTTTGCTACATCAGCCGCTCCGCCTGTCGATACACATGCTGCTAAGCTAGTAGGACACACACACAGGTGCCTGTGGTTCCCTTTGCCCATGCAGATACCTGGACAAGCTCATGCTGTCCTCAGCCTGGATGTACCGAGCCACGGGTGGGCTCGTGTTTGATAATGAACCACTCGGTAGCTCGGATGCCGGCTCCTCAGCCAACCCGCTGGAGCGCAGCGTGGCTATTAGAGGGCAGTGCACGCTGCTGCCAAAGCAGCTTGGGCGGGTGCTCGTGCTCGCGACCGCCGTGATTGCTCCCTTCTATTGCCCGTGCTGCAGGCAATGCCACGCACCTGCAGCGCGCCTACTCGTTCTGGCGGGCGGAGAGCTACCACCACACGATGGTGAGGGGGTGGCTCATAATTCATGGTGGCACTTGCGCTGCAAGCTGCTGCCTGGCACTTGGGCCCTTGTGCATGGCAGCAGGCACCCTGTAGACCAGCCCGCACGCTGCTCCCTCCCCTTGCGCAGCTGGACTGGGATTCCCAGACGCCTGCGGCCGCCGCGGTGCTGCTGCAAATAGCACGCTTCACCGCCGCAGCCAACAACCTGCCGGGCAAAGCGGAGTACGAGTCCTGGCTGACCAGCCAGGTGCTGCTGCCTTGGGCGTGGGCAAATGGTGAGTGGCGACCGCAGTTGTGCACCATGGTTGTGCGTTAGTGTACCACTCTCGGTGTGTTGTGCAGCAGCGCACGTTGCCAACAGGAGTCGCAAGGCCGTGCTTGCTGATGGTATACAATGCTTGGTTAGCCAACCGGCAAGCTCCTGAGGCCGCTGCTGCCACCACACGCTTGGCTGCAGGCACCAACAGCATAATTCGCACCACCAGAGGCATGCACCGGCACCAGTATTACACTTGGGGCAACCTGCGGCAGACGGCCAACGTGGCGTTCATCGCGCTGCTGCGTGCAGCGCAGCTGCCGGCAACCAGCCAGGTGGGGCCGTGGCTGCTGTTGTGCCACTTAGTGTATGCACACCTGCCTGCTGTCCACATGTCGTAAAGCACTGCTGGCAAGCGCCCGTTGGGCTCGCTTCCCTTCCCACCCGGGTGCCCCACTGGTAGACTGCCGCACTCACGCTGGCGCAGCCCCCAACACCTGCCACTCCTTCCCTCATTCCCTGCGCAGCACCGCAAGCAGCTGGTCACGTTCGCCAAGAGCCAGATTGACTACTGCCTGGGCAGCTCCGGCCGCTCGTTCGTCGTCGGGTTTGGCACCAACCCGCCGGTGCGCCCGCACCACCGGGCCGCCTCCTGCAAGACCACACCCGATGCCAAGGGCAAGCGGGTGCCGTGCAGTTGGGAGGCCTACTGGTCCACTGCGCCCAACCCCCAGGCACGTGCTTGCCACCTGTCTTGGCGGACGCATAGCTTTGGCTGTGCGGGACAGCTGCTGCGTCAGCATCGGCGACCCGTTGCTGCTGTGCGCCGCCATTCTCCCCGCTCACTGGCTCCTTTGTCTCCCCGATGATTAGGCTCGCCAGTCTCCCTCCCCACCTCGTGGCGCAGGTCGTGAAGGGCGCGCTTGTGGGCGGGCCGGGCGGGTCGGGTGCCCAGGCCACCAGTGATGCAGCCTACCAAGACTCCCGCCAGGATGCAATGCAGAACGAGGTGGGTGTCTCAGGGCGGCCGTGGGCGGTTGGGCTCTGTCCCACCTGCTGGGCAGCGGGTCAAGAGCTGGCGGCCTGCGGGTTGAACAGCGGCTTGTCTTCTTGCGAGCTGTTGACAGCTGTCTGGATCGCACTGCCCCCTGCCCACGCATTCCCAAAGCTGCTGCTGCTGCTGTCTTGGTTTATGTGTGCAGGTGGCGCTGGATTACAATGCCGGCTTCCAAGGCGCGCTGGCTGGCCTGCTGGCCCTGCAAGTTCCCGCTTCGTGATGCGGCATGCCGAGGCATGGCAACCCATGCTCGGCGGCAGCGCATACCACTCGCCATGCGCCCAACCACACTGCCAAAGTAACTGGATAACCAACCTGCAATTCTTATTCCCCCCTCATTTCAAGCATTGCCCACCTTGAGCTCTGAACTGCACACACCGTCAAGTTGTTCTCGCCGTTCTTTTTTCTATGCCTTCTCCACCCCTTGGCATGCACTTCTCTGCCTCACCACGCAAGTTGCTATTGCATACAACGTTACGCTAAGCGCCAAAACAATATGTTGCAAGAGATCTGGTTGTGATCAAACGCGCAGAACGAGATTGATCAAAAGTAAGGGAGCGGTGAACAGGTAGGGGAGCAGAACTAGACCGAATCAAATGTGGTTGAGGCACAAAGCGTCACTCCTCCAGCAGTGCATCCTTGACCACATCTGCCACAACGCCGCTGACTGTATCGCCAGCAGCCTGCACCGCAGTCTGTGCCGCCCCGCTGACTGCGCCAGGGCCGCCGCCCACCAGAGGCTGCGCCAGCGGGCTTGAGAGTGCATTAGACGCCGCATTGGCCACCGCTCCCTGCAGCGCCTGCAGCACGGCGGCGCCCGCTGCGAGGGAGCAAAGGCGACGGCACCATGGGATCGTCAGCCAATGCGGTGCCAGGCAAGCACTGGGGGGCGGGCAAAGGAGAGCTGCCTCCGCGTGCGCAGCACAGCAGGCGGCACAGGCGCAGGCACCCTCCCGCCCCACCCACCTCTGGTAGCGGCCACCAGCTGCCCCGCTCCGCGGCTGAGCAGCTGGCCGGCGGCACCTGCTGCCACCTCTGTCACAGCCGTATCAGCCAGCTCTGAGCCGTCTGGAATGTCGGGCAGCAGCACAGACGGGTCGCCCTGCTCGAACGCCTGCTGCAGCGCCGCCGCTGGCTCGCTCTCTGGGTCTGTGAGTGCGTCCACGGCCGCGCTAATCACCACTTCCGATGCGGCATCCACAGCGGCGGCGCCCACTGCGAGGGGGCAAAGGCAGACGCACGCACCAGAAGCAAGCGGCTGGGCACGTTGAATCGGCAGTCAGGGACCCAGGGCTGCAGGCGGCTGTCGGAAGGGGGCCAGCAAGGCGACAGCCAACTGCATGCATGCACACAGAGCTCTGGAACCTGTCCAGCGGGCAAACGACTCGTGCGCACGGATGAGCGCACCTCCTTCCCAGCCGCCCACCTGCGTCAGCCGCCACTTCCGCCGCAACCACAGTCAGGGAGGCATGGCCTGCAAGCACGTTGCTGAACCCCATGACGCCTGCAGCCGCCGTGCCCAGCACAGCCTGTGTGAGCAGCAGCAGCTGGCTGGCTGGGGCTGCGCCACTGGAGGGGCCTGCTTGCTGCGGCCCATCGTCATCCTGCTGCCGCCGCCGCCGCTCGAGTGTTGGTGGTCCGCCGCTGGCACTAGCCGCTGCTGCTCGCCTTGCTCTGCACTGGTCAGCGCGTCCACTGCCCGCAAACAGCCTGCGCTGAGCGAGTGCGCCCCGAGCCACTTCCATCGGCTCGTGCGGCTGCACTGGAGCAGCTGCGGTCCTCGGGAGAGCTCGTTGTGTAAGTTCAACACGTTCGGAAGGCAAATGGCATTGCCGGTGGCGTGGCCTTCGGTGCCACACATTTGCCGTCCGCCGCCAGGTGCCCGACGCTCCAACGACTGGTGTGAGTGAAGTGCTTTGGGCCATCTGTGTGACCCATCCAATCTTGAGGTGTTTGTTTGGGCATTCAACTGTGTAAGCGGCCAAACTGGTGTTTCTGCTGCTGCCCTTGGAGCGCAATGCAGCTGAGCGGCACGCAGCACGTGCCCTGCTGCTTGAGCGCCCCACTTCAAGCTCTCACACCCACCGGCCCCCTTTATGCTGCCTGCCGGCAGACAACCATCGAAACGCCGATCCGAGCCAGTATCATATGCAAATATTGCCACCAACTTATCGATGTGCTCGAGGGAGCAGGGGTGCGCGTACAAGCAGCATCAGGATACATACACAAGCACGCAGAATGTGATTACAGCACTACAGCATTTCATGCGCTCAGGCGACAGCTTCAACGCCTCAGATGCAAGCCGTCCATCAGCCAGTCCAGCTGCCGCCCGCCGCCAGTGCACCGATGCTCCAACGATCGTTGTGAAGTGCTCTGGGCCATCCCATCCGTGTGATCCACCCAATGTTGAGGTGTCTGGGCAGTCAGCTGCGTAAGCGGCCGTAATGGCGCTTTTCTCCTGCCGCCCTTGGAGCGAGCGCAATGCAGCTGAGCGGCACGCCGCACTGCCCTGCTGCTTGAGCGCCCACTACATCCTGGTGGCCTACCATGCCGCAGCATGATGCCATCACTGGATAGGGAACTCACCTGCTTCACTCACAGCAGGGCCGGCACAGGTTTGTTGGCAAGAATGGGGCAGCCATGCGTTGACAGCCGGCATGCCGCCGCGGCGTGCCGGGTGCATGGAGAGCCCCAGCAGACTAACGGAGACCAGCCGTGTTGATCACCCTGATCCTGCCTCGCAAACCCCCACCGTGGCGTTCGTTGCCCCTACAACGCGCCGCAGACCTGGGGCGCTCTCTAATTTCGCTCGCTGGCGCTTGGAGCCACCAGCCCGTCCTCCTGGCGAACGTGCGATGCATAGAAGGATAAATTCCGGCAGCTGCTGGGCCGCTAGAAGCTCGCTGGAGGCTCACCGCCGTGCCGCCAGCCACCGCCACCGCCACTGCCTCGCACCTGCTCTCATGCCCTTTCGCCCCATGTCCGTCTGCAGATTGCTCACCATGCCTCCCCGGCGTGCAAAGGCTGCAACAGCCAAGCCACCGGCCCAGGCAAGCCAAGGCATGCAGCAAGCCTGCACCATGGCACCATGGCACCCTTCCCCGCTCCACCGCACCTTCCATGTTGCCCTCCCTCCCTGCAGGCACCACAGGCTACTGCCGCCCCGTCCCACCCCTCGCTGCTCTCGTTCCCGCTGGATGCCATCGAGTCGTTGGAGAGCCACTGGAGGTTGCAGACAGGTGCTGCCCAGCTGGGCTTGCCGCCGGTTTGGACGCAGCTTGCCACATGTAGCTGCGCGCCAGCGCGCTGCATCATGCCACACGCACCATCAGGGCCGCATGTCCCAAGCCGGCCCTGTTTCCCGCACACTCGCAGGACCCGGCTGGCCAGCTGCTGCCGCACGCTGCGCAGCCGCACCCTATCGAGCAGCCGCCTGTGGGGCAACCTGCGGCCCAGCCTGAGTGAGAAGTCGCCAGCTTACCACGCCTCACTGGCCGCCTGGCTGGCAACCCACCGATCCGGCCTGCGCCTGGTGCACCTGGATGCGTGTGGCGCGCGGAACGACATGTCGGCAGTGCCCCACCTGCTGGGCAGCGTGGGCGGCGGCACACTGGCGGCGCTGGAGCTTGCATACGTGCCAGCCGACGCATCGCTGCAGGCACTGGGCCAGCTGCGCCAGCTGACGCGGCTGAGCATGCGCAAGTGCGACATCCAGGCACTGACGGCTGAGCTGGCGGTCCTGCCGCTTGCTGAGCTGGACCTGTCCTCCTGCGAGCGCCTGGGCCGCAGTGGGGACCCCGCCTTCGGCCCCCTGGCGCATCTTGCCGCCTCCCTCACCTCGCTCAAACTGATCTACTGCAAGGTCCCGGGCCGCATCCCTGCGCCGCTGAGCGCGCTGAGCGCGCTGAGCGCGCTGCGCAAGCTGGAGCTGGGCGTTGACGCCAGCGACGAGCGTGCCGCCTTCAGCCTTGCAGGCCCGCCCCCACCCGCGCCGGATGCCTTTGCGCCACGGGCCTGCCTGTCAGCCCTTACCAGCCTCAAACTGAGCGGCCTGGGCTTCCAAGCGCTGCCGGCAGAGCTGTCTGCGCTGCGTGGCCTCCAGGTAAGCCCGCCCCTTGCTTGCGCTTCCTGCTGACCTGGCGCCTGCTGCCGCCTGCTGTCGCAGCCGCCGAGCTGTGGCACACCGTGCAAGCAGCGGCAAGCCTACGTCCGCACTGCTGCGCCACTTGTTGAGCACACGGCTCGACTTGAGAATGCACTGAGGCTGCTGTTCCTGCCAGCCACCTTTGCAGGCTGCCGACTTTCATGCCATGTTTGGCTTAAAGGAGGGCGAGCCCGGCACCTGGGCCCCTCTCAGTCTCCTCACCGCCCTGACGGGTTTGCAGCTGGGCTCCGAGGAACGCCTGCCGGCGCAGCTGGCGGCCTGCACAGCGCTTGCGGATCTGAAATTTGGAGAGGTCTGGGGCCTTGGCGGGGAGGGCGGCCAGGGGGCTTGAGCCCCCCTGAGCCACCTGGCAGCGCTGACCCAGCTTGTGGGCCCGATTGGGGCAGGGGCCCTCCCCTTGCTTCCCCCGCCTATCAAGGACCTGTGGCCTACCAGCAGCCTCTCTGTCACCAGTCAGGCTGACCTGGCCGCATTCAGTCGGCTGACCGCTCTCACTCGGCTGGACTTGTCGCACGCCGGGCTGCCGCTGTTCCCGCCCGCCTTGTCGGCGTGCAGCGCTCTGCGCGAATTTTCTGCTGGACAGGGCCCGCTTTTCGGAGCTGCCCGAGGCTGCTTTCCAGCCTCTGGCGCACCTGGCGGCGCTCACCCGCCTGAGCCTGAGCCATGCGCAGCTGGCCGCAGTGCCGCCCGCCCTGGCCGCCGCCACCGCCCTGGTGGACCTGGATCTGGGCGGCAGCAAGTGGGCGCCGCACTATGGGCCGGGGCGCATGATCATCACCAGGAGCTGGGGCACCTGTCGCGCCTGGCACCTCTCACACGCCTGCAGGTGGGCGGGGTCGGGTGGCGGTCGAGAGTGTTTGAGCTGGGACTTGGGTGCTGCTGCTCTCAAACACTGCCCTCCAGCCTGCGCATGCTCAGACTGGCCTGCTCTTGCCGCACCATGTGTCCCACAGCCTCACAACAGTTTGCCTGCCTCCTGCTCCTCTTACAGCGCCTGGTGCTGTGGAACAGGGGCAGCGCCGCCTCCCGCCCAGCTGTCCACCCTACAAAACATCTCCTGGCTGGCGCTCAGCCAGTGCAACGCCATGGGCCAGGTGGGTGGCAGGCCTGCTGCAGAAAGGAAGGGTGCAAAGTGTGACCCCTAGGACCGAGCTACATTCTGCTGGTGGTGCACGCATGCCCCTACCTCCTCATCAGGCTGCACACCAGCCAGTTGCGGCATGTCATGCAGGCACATCAATCAGTGCCCTCCTCTTGGCCTGCAGGGCGGGGATGGCACTTTTGAGCCCCTACGCCACATGACCGCCATGCGCAAGCTCAAGCTGGAGAACACTGGCCTGCGCGCTGTGCCCGCCCAGGTGCGCTGCTGCTGCTGCTGCTGCTGCTGCTGCTACTGCTTTGCTGCCTATTTCGCTGCCTTTAGACCTGCTGCACCTGCGCGGCTGCCACCGCTTGCGTCTCTGGGCTGCTGCCGTTGCCGCCGCTGCCCCAACCATGCACACCATACAACATGCTTCCGTGGCGCCCTCTCGCATGGCATAATCAACAGTTCGCGAGAGCCCCAAGTGCTCTGCACATGTTTGCGACTTGCTTGCTGGCTGCCTCCTCCTGCCCCCGCGACCCAGGTTTCCGCCCTGGCCGCTCTGCGCAACCTGGACCTGACCTCCAACCTTGGGCTGGCCCGTGCCGGCCCCTCCTCCTGGCGCCCCCTGCTCGCCCTGCGCAACCTGCACAAGCTGAAACTGTCCCTCTGTGGCATCCGCTCCCCGCCGGCGGCGCTGGCGCCGCTGCGGGCGGCGGGCGTGGACGTGAACATCGGCTATGCCACTGAGTCTGACATGTACGCGGACATGTGAGCGGGGCAGCTTTAGTGGCTGTCCTGCGACTGCTTGCCACCCAAATGCATCACTCTCGATAGTGTACTTGCATCAAGCTAGCTTCTGTGTGCCATTCTCACCTTCCCGCCTGCGCCGTGCACACCGCTTTCCTGATCTGCACCGGCAAAGCCTACCCTTGTAGCGCCGCTCCGCTCGCCACGTGCAGTTTGCCCGTTTTGCCCAAATCTCTGACAGTTGCTGCAACACGCCCTGCACAGCATTAGAGGAAAGCTTGTATAAGCCCGCTCAACAGTGCAAAGTTGCTCACCCTTGGAAGCTGGGCAGGCAAAGCGGTTGAGCGGTCCGCCTGCTGCCATGCTCTCCTGTCAGCACGCTGGTCGCCACTGTCTGGCCGCCTGTTCTAGGTTGCTGACGCTCTTCCCTCAGTTGATTTGCACTGCCTCCGACCGAAGGGGCCAGTTTCCGAAACCCAGCCTAACGCAGCCCTGCCCGCCTTTTGCCCAAGCTCGAGCATGGCAGCGCGAGGTGGGTAAGCCAGCAGCAAGCTGGCCGAAACGCCCTGAGTGCTGGGCGCGCAGCTGCCGCCGCCGGGCAGCACCTGGAAGCTGGGGAGCTATAGCCGGCGCTGCCAAGCCAGGCCTGATGACAGTAAAGTGCTGGCCACCCCCCTGCCATTGCAGCGACTCTGTGCCACTCTCTCCTGGCACTCTGCGCACTGCTGCTCGCACTGGGCAGGGCCCCCGCCCTGGCCACGTGTCCTCCCAAGCCTGAACTGACGACAGGCCCACCACCAGAGCCACCCTCCTGCCCTTCAAACTGGACCCAGCTGGTGCCAGTCGGCGCTGTCTCTGTGCTGGAGATGCAGGCGGGCCAGGGAGGGGCAGGATGCTTTCATGCTGCATTGCATCAGCGGTTGGTCGGAGCAGTGAGCTGCCACTGTGGCTGCTGCTGCTGATTGCTGCTCACTGCATGCAGGGCCAAGGCGTGTGGAGGTATAGCTGCGTCAAAATGACAAAGTGTCTTGGTGCCTCCTGCACAGAGCTGATTTGGCAGTACAACTTGGTAAGCAAGGCGCGGTTTTGTAGTGAAAGGAGGCAGGGGCGCTGCCGCTGGAAGCGGCAGCAGGCAGGCGGTTGGGCCGCCCCCTGCCTGGCCCATCTACAACGTTTCAAGAAGTGACCACCAGTACCAGTGCAGGAAAGGGGCAGGGGCAGCCACGCCAACCTGACTGGAGGCGGGTTCACGTGCCAGTTGTACTACCAGGACAACGGTGCGAGGTTAGCGGGCTGACGGGTTGCAGAGTTGCCAGGCCACACTGTTGTCAGAGCTGGCCTCAGAAGACGCAGGCGTGGCTGTGGTAGACGCCGGGACACTGAGTAGGTCCAGGCCCTTTGTGCCGGCCCGGCATGCATTGCAGGCATGGATGCCACATTGTTCCTGCAGAAGGAAGGCAACGCAACTGACAGGGGGGTCCTCACCCTGCTGCTGGCTCAAGTGGAGGCCTTTGATTCCGCAGAAGGCGCCATTCGCCCGGACTTGCGCTATGGAGGCAAGCCACCAGCTGCGCGGGTGCTGCTAGACTCGTTCAACCGCTTGCGCTCCATTGGTCGTGTGCTGGCTGTGCACGCGCTCTGCATGCGCTGCTGATGTGTTCACCCCGTCTCTGCCACTACCACAACCCTTTGCCGCTGCACTGCAGTTTCCGGCTGCTGCGCAGGCACGGCGTGCTCAGATCAGGAATCCCTGTCCCTGCCCCCCATCTACCTCGCCATCCGGAGCAACTACTCAGAGCCCACACCTCAGCCCCCGGCCGAGTGGGAGGACGAGCGCCCGCTGCCCGCCACCTGCGACCCGTCGGACCCAAAACAGGCTCGCCTGGACTTCCCCTGGTCCGCCACATTCACTCTATATACCTTTGACTGCTGAGGCGCCAGACAGCGCAGGCGCTTTTGGGCCACATGAATGCTGATGCATCAGTCTGCTCAGATGCTTTCGTCGCACCGGGATCGCGCCAGCGAGCGGCATCAGCCCGTTTGTTCGATTGAGCATCAGGATACATACACAAGCACGCAGAATGTGATTACAGCACTACAGCATTTCATGCGCTCAGGCGACAGCTTCAACGCCTCAGATGCAAGCCGTCCATCAGCCAGCGGGCGGCTGCCCAGCCTGCCGCCGCTGCTCCTTCTCTGCCTGCCGTGCCGCGCCCAGCGCCTTGCACAGCCGCCGGTGCCCCGCCCGCCAGTCGGCGTGCGAGCAAGCGGTGCCGCAGTACCAGGCGACATGGCAGGCGCTGCAAGGGAGGTCACGGGAGGTGGATAGAATGGTGGGCAGCAGGAAGCAGACGTCTCGCCCTCTCCCCAACTCCCCACACACCTCATCCCACACAACTGCAGCCCTGCCCGGCTCCTCGGCACCTGCCTGCATCGCTGGCAGAGCCGCCCTGTCTCGCACCTGGCCCGCTCTCCCCTCCCAGGCTGGCGCAGCGCAGAAAAGCGCAGCTGCGAGCTGCCGCCGCCTGCGCCGCCTCCAGCTGGTTGATGCAAAGCTGCTCAGGCTCGCTCCAGTGTGCCATCAGCGCTGCCGCCAGCTGCGCACATGCCGGCAGCATGCCCGCAATCCTGCTAAACAGCTCTCCGTCGATTGGATGCACGCACACTTGGACGCCATCGTCAGCTGGGAACGCCTGGTGCATCCCGGCGTGGGCCTGCAGCACGGCAGCCGTGGGCGTGGCTGCGCCGCCACCGCCAGCCGACGCTGCCACCGCGTCTCCGCCCCGCCGCACAGACGCCACAGCGTTGAGCAAGAAGCATCCCATGTTCAGAACCTGTGGTTGGAGCCATGGAGAGTCGACTAGAAGCCATGCTGCACTCAGCACCCTGCCTGGCGGTGCCAAAGTGGGCAAGGTGCGCGGGCAGTGGCCCGCTCTACAGGGCAGAACCGATGCACAGACGAACTGTGAATGCGTGGAACACTGAGCCGCCGCACGGATGAAATGTGAGCGCCAGCGGAGGTGGCCGTAGGGTGGTCAGCATGCGCAGGCACAGCAGGTCCCAGTGTGATGTGGCGTGTTTGTAGAAGGCAGCTGACACAAGGTTGGCCTGCAGTCCCCCATAAACCTCGAGCCGTGGTAGCTGTCGCTTGCTGCTGCAGCTGTCGGCGCGTTCGTATCGGTGCATGAGGATGGTCCAGTACTGAGTTGGCGCTGCACAGCAGGCGGCTGTTCATCGCACTGCGGCGGTCGCATAACCGCTAGTGGGAGCCTCGGGTCATCGGGGAGGCTCGGCGGGGCTTGGCACGACTAGGCGCCGAGTGGAGCTCCCGTCTACGCGCCTCTCTGCAGAGCCACACCGCTCAGTGCACGACACAAACTAGCCGCGCGGGCGATCCGCGCGATGGCATCGGCGGCGGCCTGCCGGCGCCCCGCCGCCGCTGCCGTTGCCGTTGGTGCGCTCCTGCTGCTGCTTGCGGCGCAGGGCCAGGCCCTGTCGGCTGTCTCGCTGGTTGAGGAAGTCAAGACGCGCGAGCAGCTGTTGGCATTCAAGGCATCATTTGCCAATGGCGACCAGGTGTTGAGCTACTGGAACGCCAGCACCAGCTACTGCACCTGGCAGAAAGAGGGTTCCGACCCGAAAGTAAAGCAAGGCGTCACCTGCGGGCCAGACGGCCAAGTGACCGACATGTAAGGTTTGAGGGGCAGGTGAGCGTCAGCATGCTTGAACGTCGCTGCGCTCATGCGGTGTGCTCACGCGATGCGTTCACCAGCCCTGTTCTGCTGCCCTCCCCTCCTCCCTGCGCAGCTACCTGAGTGGCCCTCCCAACCACGTGCCCTTGCAAGGCACAATCCCAGCGGCTGGCTGGGACCTGCCCAGCAGCCTGCAGTATTTGGAATTTCATCGCCACAGCCTGTCTGGGCCGCTGCCGCCACTCAACCTCCCAGAGGGTTTTCGTGCCCTGGCCATAGTCAGCAACCTCCTGACGTCAACGCTGCCCGCCGACTGGCGACTCCCAAGCACCATGACAATGCTGATGCTGCACGGCAACAAACTCGAAGGTTTGCGTTGCTGGCGCGGGGCATGTGGGGCTGAGACGCCTGTGGTTGTATGTGGCTGTCTGCTGTCCCCCAAGCAGCAACTGGCCAGTTCACAGCAACCCTCGCTGCCGCCCCCGCAGGCACCCTGCCCTCGTGGCCCTCTGCGCCCAAAGAGCTGACTGTGACGGTACAGCCCGGCAACCCGGACTTGTGTGGCCAGGCACGCCTGCCACGAGAGATTGGCAACTGTGCCTGCCGCTCTTCAGACGCACCGCATGCATGAGTTGCCAAGCTTGTGGGGGCGAGGCCAACATTGATGGCATGGCTTCTCGCCGCTTAAATGCAGGTGCCCACATATCCTGCGTTCCTCGCCAGGGAGCGGGCATCCGACACGTACCCGCCGCTGACACCGCTGCCCGCCTGTGGCAACGGCTCGGCAAGCACGGGGGCGGCATCTGATGCTGAGCCGAATCCTGCTGCCGCATCAGATGCCGAGCTGCTGCTGGCCTTCAGGGCCACTTGCGCCGACGGGGCACGGCTCCTCAGCGACTGGGCAGGCAGCAATCCGTGCGCATGGCAGGGCGTCCTCTGTGACGGCACTGGGCGCGTCATCCAGCTGTGAGCTGTGCGGGCTCAAGGCTGCTGCTTGAGGTCGAGACAAGGCTGCTGATCTGCACTCAGCAGTGACTCGGCGCTGCCCTGACTTTGCCGGCCCTGCATGGCGCAGCGTCTTGGAGGAGCTGGATCTGGGCTGCAAGGTCCCTAAGAAAGGGGGCTGGGAGCTGCCAAGTATGCTGCAGAAGCTCAGCCTGGTGAGCGCCCAACTGTTCTGTCCAATGTAGAGTATGCTTATGTATGCCGCTTATTGCAGCGGTGGCTGGCTTGCTGTGTTGGCCCTCTAGCTATGCGTGGGCACCCGCCTGCCCTGCTGATTTGCCCTTCCCTCACCCACATCTTGCACCAGAGGAGCAACAGCATTGAGGGGCGTGTGCCCACTCGCCTGCCGAGAGGCCTGACTTTCTTAGACCTCAGGTGTGCCCACATGCCAGACCGCCAGTGGCGTTGTTTTGCTTGCCACATGGTATTTGGTTGCCTGCAGCTGCCGCACGCTGACCTGATTCTGCCCTGCTGCTGCTGCAGCTCCAACAACCTCATGGGCGGCGTGCCTGACGGCGACTGGCTGCCCCCCCAGGTTTGTTTGTTGCACAATGCGTGGTCGCAGCTGTGCACCGCACCCTTGCCAAAGGCTGCCCCAGTGCTGCATCATCCTGTCCTCTTCTAACGCAGATGCAAGATTTTTACCTGCATAACAACCCAAACCTGGGTGGCACGATCTCTGCTGACTGGGTCCTGCCGGACAGTCTCCGCAATCTGGCACTGTGAGTCGCAGCTGCCTGCTTGCCTGGACTGGTTGGTCTGGTCCCTGCGCCTGCATAACACCACATGGACTTGCCGGCAACATGCATGCAACGAATTGGGCTGCTCTCTGCTGTGCAGACACAACGTCAGCCTCAGCGGCTCGCTGCCCAACCGCTGGCGATTGCCCGCAGAACTGATTGTGCTAACCCTGTCCAACAACCAGCTGACCGCCCTGCCGCAAGAGTGGCAGCTGCCAGAGCTGTTGCAAGTGCTGTACTTGAACAACCAGCCCGCCATGTTGTCAGGTGTGTTCTGCGTACATGCGGCAGCTGGGTATGCATTGCATATATGCCACTGGTAAAGCCATGCATTCGACAAGCGCCCACCGACAGAGCACATGCTCATTTTTGAAACCACAGCACGCCTTGAACCTGTGTAGGCACCATGCCCGGCAGCGGCTGGAAGCTAGGCAGCAGTCTGCAGAGGCTCGCTCTGAGTGCCTGCAACCTGACGGGCACAATCAACCGCGAACTGGCGCTTCCGCCCACGTTGCACTGGCTGTCGCTGCACCTCAACAACCTGAGCGGTGTGTTGTGGTTTTTGGTCTCTGGGATTTGGCTGCAGCCGGTGCAGGCCATGGTTATGTTGCAACGACGCAGCCGCCTTTGTTGGACAGCCTGCTGACTGCATGTTTGCCGGAGGGGGCTGCACTGACTCACCGCCGTTGCCGTTGCTGCTGCCTCCTCTGCAGGGCCCCTGCCCGAGTGGCCCTCGCTGCAAGCTGCCCCAGAAGCGATAATCGCTGTGCAGCCAGGCAATCCAGCGCTCTGCGGCCCATCTCCACGAACACTTGCGGCCAAGTATGTGCAAGAGTGGGACGGCTTACCGCTGCAGTACGCCCTGCCGCCTTGCCCTGCCAGTGCGCCTGCGCCCGGGCCCAGCAGCGCCTCTGCGCCGCAGCTCTCCCCTGCCGCCGCTGAGCCGCAAGGCAGTGGCAGTGCATCTGGATCTGGATCATCGGCTGTGGGCGCTGTGGTCGGCGCTGTGGTGGCCAGCGTGGCCGCTGGTGAGTTGTGCTGCTCCCGTTGTGCCGTTCTTTGTTGCGGAGTGGCTGGGCAGATTGTGGTGCTTTGGGATGACGCATGGCTGGAAATGGCGTATGCTTGGGGGCTTGCTGCCGGGGGTGAGTGCGGTTTGCAGCATCTGGGTGTGCTTTGCAATGCATGGGCTGTTTCCCACAGGGGATCGTCTCGAGCAAAACCACCTCCTCCCCTTGCTGTTGCGCAGTGGCCAGTGGGCTTACGCTGTGGTGGTTCTGCCGCCGGCGCCGCGCCAGGCGGCAAAGCGTTGCGGCCAGCACCGCGGGTGGCGATGCTCCTGATGCCGCCTCTTCCAAGGCCCTAACCGATTCGCTGCTGAAGCTGTCTTATGGCAGCCTGGCAACGGTTGACGGCCTCAAGTCGTTGCAGGCGCAGCAGCGCAGCATGGGCCGCTCCCACCTGTCGGGTGCTTCAGACCCCTGGACTATCGGCAGCCACGGCCTTGGCAGCGGCAGCACGGCAGCTGGCGCAGGCGTGGGCAGCGCAGCTCAGTCGGGCCAGCCCTCGGAATGCTCCTTCCTCACTGCCGGCAGCAGCGGCACGGTTGACATTAAGCCCTGGCTGCTGCCCTTCACTGACCTGGAGCTGCACAACCGGGTGGGAGACGGCTCCTACGGTACCGTGTTCCTTGCCTCCTGGCATCAGGTGGGGAGGGCGGGGGTGGGGAGTGTGTGTGTGTGTTTG
>RRZL01000078.1:1238346-1314517 GCA_006782975.1 Chlorella sp. Dachan | reverse complement strand
ATCGCGGGGCGCCAATGCTCAGCAGCTGGCCCTGCTGCGTTGCCTTGCTAGCGTCAAGGACAGCACTCGTGCCACATGCGCTTGCCGCTGATGCTTGCTGCCGCCCACCCTGAAACTCTGTGCAGACCCAGGTGGCGGTCAAGGTGCTGCAGGGCTTGGGCAGCGACCATGGCGCGCTGTCCCTGTCCAGCCCAGTGCTGGCGGGCCTGCAGGCGGTGAGTCGGTTTCGGCGGCACTGTGCCCTTCCAGCTACACAGCAAGTTAGGACCAGTAAGAAGTGGTTTGGCGGACAGCTCACTGCCTGCTGAAGCAACCCCTGCTCACTGCTACGTGCACCCTACCCTCAGCTGCCCTGACTTGCCATGTTGCTGTGCCGCTGTGTGACAGGAGGCATCGACGATGGCCAGCCTGCGCCACCCCCACTGCGTGCAATTCCTGGTGGGCCGGCAGCAGCGGCTGGTGGTGCGGAGCTCCGCTCTAAGGCGGCCATGCTGTCATTCGGCCCGCCTGCGCCCAGTGGCCTGCATCAGCTCGGTTCAATGCTGCTCAGCTGCCTCCCCTGCCAACCAGCGCCTGCCCTCCCATCTTCGCAGGGAGTGTGCATCTCGCCGCCCTGCATCGTCAGCGAATACTGCGCTCGCGGCTCGCTCACAGATGTGCTGCGCCAGGCGCGTGCTGCGCCCGACCCGGCTGCCGCGCTGAGCTGGGCGCGCCGCCTCAGCATTGCTGCCGAGGCAGCGGTTGGCATGGCCTACCTGCACAGCCGGTCACCCCCTGTGGTGCACCGCGACCTCAAGTCTCCCAACATCTTGGTTGACGCTGGTGAGGGCTGTGGTTGGGAGTGATCCCGCAGTGCACCTGCTGGATGGCAACCAACTGCTTGGGATGCTTTGTGGGTTGCCGCTGTCCGACGGCCTCCTGACCGTTGTGCCCGCCTGTGCCTTCCACCCGCCCAGACTGGCACGCCAAGATTGCCGACTACAACCTCAGCAAAATGGTGAGCCATCCTTGCGTCATGTGCGGCACCTGCCATGGGCTGCGCGTTTGCCTGCAGTGGTTCTAGGTGTGCCGCCTTGCCTTGCTCACCGCCCCCCGCACTCGCAACCCTGTCTGTCTCGCAGATTGTTGAGGGCACAGATGGCGAAACCGGCAGCAGCATTGTGGCAACCAACCCGCGCTGGCTCGGCCCCGAGGTGCTACAGGGGCAGAGCGCCACCTTTGCCTCGGTGCGTGGGTGCATATGCGTGTACAGCCTGGGCTGTGATCGTAGCTGCTGTTGCCGCTAGTGCAAAGCAGGCGGCGGCACATGCATCAAGCATCAAGCTGCGTTTAGACCAGACACCTTCTGCTTGCTGCCTTCTGACTGTGCCTGCCTGCCGTTGTTTCCTTGCGTAAACCCAGGACGCCTACGCCATGGGCATCATCCTGTGGGAGCTGGCGACCTGGGAGCTGCCCTGGGCGGGCCAGCCCAACCCCTTCTCGGTGGGTGGGCGGGTGGGCGGCAAGCGGGTGGTTGGCGCCTTGCGACAGCCTAGGTTGCAGGCGGTGCACACTGCTGGACAACCAGACATCCATGTCCCACTCCCAACTACTGCCCTGCCGCAGATTTATAAGGACATCACCACGGGCAAGCGGCCGCCGCTGCCTGCCGACCTGGCCACCCTGCCGGGCGGCACCTTCCCCGGCATGGGCGCCTATGTGGAGCTCATGCAACAGTGCTGGGCGCAGCAGCCGGCGGAACGGCCCTCATTTGCTGAGATCACGGCTCGCCTGCGCGAGCTGGCGGCAACCTGCTAGTTTGTGGTGGTAACGCTGCTGTGCGAAACCTGAAGCCTGTACCTTCGGATCTGACGGTCAGGCGCTGTCATCTGAAATTCGTGTTTAAAGTAGAATTGTACACGTTTGAAGTTATTCGGTGATTGTTGATAACATACAATCAAGCTTCAATGGCAGCACAGGCAGCATCACGGCTGGGCAAGCAGATACGATAGAAACAGATTGGCATCAAACAAATCAGCAGTGTTGCAGCTGGGTTAGGGACATCAACAGCACCGCTACGACTGGCCGTTGCCCTTGCCGGGCTTGGCGGCGGCCAGGGCTGTGACGGCGCCGGGCTGCAGGGCGCGCAGGTAGAGGCCGCAGGTGCCGGCGGGGGTGTCGCTCATGGCGATGCGCATGGAGCCGGCCTCGCCCCATGCGGCGCCCAGGCTGTTCTTGGCCACAAAGTGCTCCTGGCCGGTGCGGCTCACGTCGTAGCCCACCACCAGCAGCACCTGGGAGGGCTGGGCGGCTGCGGGGCAGGGAGGGGGTGCGGAGGGGCGGTGAGTGTGAGCGGGGGTGCTGAGGCGGTGGGAAGGCAGGGGGCACTGCGCTGCGCTGTATCGATCCGGCATGGAAGGGCAAATAACAGACCCCCCCCCGCCAACGCTCCCAGCACTGCATCAGCTCACCGTCGCAGCTGGGCGAGGACCAGATGCCGCCGGCATAGTGCTGGAACGAGGCGTCCACGCCAATGGAGGCCACCAGGGGCTGGGCGGCCAGGGCGGTGATGAGGCCCAGCTTGGAGGCAGTGACGGGGGCAAAGGCGGGGGTGCCCGTGATGCGGGCGGTGCCCTGCTTGGCGGCCTGGCCAGTCAGCGAGCCGCGGTCGCACTGGTTGGAGCGACCGGCGGCGTTGGCAGATTTGCCATTGAGGCCGCGGGAGGGGTAGCCTGGAGAGGGGGTGGGGTGAAGCGGGGCCGAGGGGTGAGGGGTGGGGTGAGTGAAGCTGAGATGAGCAGATTGGGAGGATAAAGGCGGGGAGAGCGCTGAGCGCCACGCAGCCGTGCCCTCTGTGACAGCCCTCCCCTGCTCCCTCCAAGCCGCCACCCTACCAGCTCTGCCACACAACTCACCATCCTCGGTCGCGACGCCGGTGGTGGCGGCAAAGGCAAAGGCGTCGGCGGGGGAGCCGCCGGTGCATGAGGGCGCGGTGTAGTTGGCCATGGCGGCGGCACAGTCCTGCGGGGAGGGGAGGGCAGGGAGGGAGAGGGGAGGATGGTGAGCTGCTGCGACCGACAGGCAGGAGCAGGAGAGGAGGAGCCAGCTGGGCTGTACCCATGCCCTCTGCTGCCCTGCTGCCCCTGCTGCTCTGCATGTGTGTGCTGTCCAGGACCACAACGCTCCCCCCACTCCACCCGCCATCAACCTTACTCACCATGAGGTGCTGGGCTGACAGGGGGGCCGTAGTGTTGGTGCCCGCGCCAATCATGAGCTTGCACTCGAGGGCGGCGGCGGCGGCAAAGGCCCAGGAGGAGGCGCACTGGCTCTGGAACGACACCTGGGGCAGCACCTGCCATTGGTGGGGAGGGGAAGGGGAGGGGATGAGCAGGAGAAGATGGGCGGTAAGCAGGGCAGGGCACAGTGGCGGGAGACGAGCAGCCAGGCTGGGTGCATGTGCAAGCATGCCCGCATGCCCGTCGACCCCTGCCCCTGGCCCCACCGCCCCCTTTCACTCACCCTGCCGGCGGCGGCCCAGTTGATGGTCAGGGGGTAGTTCACCGTGGGAGGCACGTAGCGGGCCAGCAGCTTGCGGGTGCCGGGCTTGCCCTTGGTGCTGCCTGTGGTCGCGGCGACGGCCTGCTGCACGCCCGCCTGGGCGGCGGTCTGGAGCACCGTGGCGGCAAACTCGTCGGCCCGCAGGTCAGAGTACGAGTTGAGGCCCGCCCACCACTTGTTGCTCATCAGCATGTTGACGCTGGCGATGTAGCGCAGGCTGCCCAGCCAGTTGGCCTGGGAGGCGGCGGCGGGGTGCCAGCGCTGGGGGCGGTGCACACCGCGCCACGCCCGGTACATGTCGGTGAGCAGGCCAGAGGCGGTGGCATTACGGGCGTCGTGGCGGGCCAGTAGCAGGTTGAGGTGGCAGGCCAGGTTGGACGCGCTGCCCTTGTTGAGGGCGGCTGCGGGTGGGAGGGAGGGTGCGGCAGGGGTGTGATGGGGGCACTGGGTGAGATGGGCGGCGGGGCAGGGCTGGGCTGGGCAGGCTGGGCGGCAGGGGCGGGTGGGCGGATTTTGGCCGCAGCGGCGGCACCAAAAAACGTGTTGGCAGTCGGCCGCGCCACCACCCACCACCTCCCACCAGCTCCGCATCCACTCACCGGTGCCCTCCACAAAGGCCTGGACGGTGGCCTCGGGCAAGGCAGGGCAATTGGCGTCCTCGGGGAGGGCAAACGGCCAGGCGGCGACGGGGGCAGCGCGGGCCGCGGCGAGGCCGGCCAGCAGCAGCAGCGCGGCTGCGAGGCGGGGCATTGTTGCGTAGTAGATGGAGGGGGGCGCGGAGAGGGCGGGGAGCGGAGGGTGCGAAGGAGGGGCGCGGAGGCCTTGTTTTCTTGAGAGTGCAGTCTGGTGCCAGATGCAGGGATATGTAGGCGAGGCAGGGGCCCGGACCGGACCGCAGAGGCTGCGTCACACCGCGTGCAGCACAGCAGGCGCGGCGTGCGCGGCGGAGACGGCGGCGGCGGCGCGGCGAGGGGACCCCAGATCCAGCCGCGTTGCTGCGCCACGGGGCCGGGCCACACGCAGGCGCGCCTGCCACAAGCGAGCCCGCCACGATACAGGTGTGCGGAGCACTGCAACCGGGCTTTTCGCACACTCGCCGCCGTCGCCGCCGCTGCCTCTGCCGCTGCCGCTGCCCAGCTGCCTGCGCCGCTGCCCACCCCATCACTGCTATGCCATCACATGAAGTGGTACTACATCATATGTATGTTCAAAGTGGTGCCTCCGTTTTGAACCTCGTGCATGTTGTGGCGGGCTGGACCGTGTGTGTGGTTGGTGCGTGTGGAGAGGCCTGTCGCGCGACGCGGCTGAGCGGCGGCGCCAGGGTGCAGCCACCTCCAGCTAGGTTGCCGCAGCTTGAGGCTCCGTGATGGGGCCAGAGTGTTTCTACAGGATCCCGCGTGATGTGACGTGGATCAATGCAGCGATGGCAGAGCTGCGATGCTGCCTCCACCACCGCCACCGAGCGCAGTCCACACAGTTGTCTTCCCGCCCCCCCGCCCAGTGCGCCTGCGGAGGAGGTCAAGCCCCTGGCGTTCTCACTGACCAACCGGCCGCTGGAGCGGTGGGAGGGCGGCGGGGGCGGGCAGGTGGCGGCAGTGTATGACAGCCTGCAGGCCGACCAGCAGGAGCAGTACGTCAAGGTGCTGGAGCGCATGTGCCGCACGTACCAGCAGGCGGGCGGAGGCAAAGGGCAGAAGAAGCAGAAGTGATTGTACAGGACTTTCAGTAGGGATTGTACAGATGATGATGATGGTGTTGCAGAAGCGATTGTACAGAGAACGAAACTGTGAAAACAGATGAAGTGTGGTTGGTTGAAGAGGGAGGGAGGGAGGCAGCAAGTGGTGTGGAATGAGGCGCTGGCCTGCTGTCACATTCTGTAACAATCCTTGCAAAGGAACTCTATTGGGCCAGTTTGGCTGCAAACTGGGAGTTCTACTGGGCCTGCAAACTGGGAATTCTACTGGGCCTCTGCATGCACGCAATCTTCTTTCCCTTCCACTCCCCTCTCCTCCTTCCCTCCTCTCCCTCTGCCCCCTCCCCTGCCTCCACCACCTCTCCGCTTCTCAAACACCACACGTTACACACTCATCCGTATCTATCTTTATGTGGGGCAGGGCATCAAAAACGCGCGATTCAGGCATGGGATCGAGAGGCAGCGTTCGTTTCGAGGCCACGCATGCTTTGGAGTGGCGGGCGGCTGCGGCTCTCTCAGAGACACGAGGCATACCAATACACCGAAAGCATGGGGGGATTCAGTGCTTGCAAAAACGACAAAAAACGAGGGGGGACGAGGCGGCGGCGCCGCGATGTTGGAACAGTGGGCAAAAAGGGACAGGAGGTGTGCCGCCGGCGCATGCGGAGCGGGCACTTTATATGAAACGTCCAAGGTGGCATTCAGGGTGGGGGTGGGGGGTCCTGCTGCGGTGCATGTTGGGCTGGCTGTGGTGCCAGGCGGGTACGAGTGAAGGTACAGCTAGCTGCTCACGCGGTCTCTCCCTCCACGACCGGCTTCTTGGACATGGCCACCAGCCGCTCGTGGCGCAGCTTGATCTGCAAACCAATCCAAGGCGGGGGTTGGCGGGTGGGTGGGGAACAGCAAGCGCGGGGGCGGGGAACATTTTGTGCGAGATGGTGCCCCATGTGGCCGACGGGTGGCTGACGCGGGTTTGCAGCACAGCAGGCAGCCACGGCAGCAGCCACGGCAGCAGGCACAGCACAGCAGCAGGCACAGCACAGCGCTCACGTCGGTGTCCATCAGCTCGTGCAGCGCCTTTGCGGCCTCGGGGTCCTTGCGCTGCAGCACCATGAAGCTGCAGAGGGGAGGGGAGGGAGGGGGGCAGGTTGGGTTGGGTGGATGGGGTTGCGAGTGCGCGCAGCGGGCAGGGCGGCTGTGCGGCTGGCAGGATGCAAGCGGCGCTGGTCACCAACCTGCCTCAGCCAACCCACCTCTCCCGCCTCCACACCACCCTGCCTCCACACCAACTCCCCGGCAACCCTTGCTCTCACCACACCCACCACCCAGCAACCTCCCTCCCTCACCGGTTCTCCAGCTTGAGGAACTCCTCCAGCTCGCCCTTGAGCTTCTTGCTGTCCAGCACCAGCTGGCCGTCGCCCGCTTTCTGGCCGGGGCGGTAGCGGTACAGCGGCCAGTAGCCTGCGGGAGGGGGGGAGGGGGCGAGGGGGTGGGGTCGGCGCAGGGGTTGGTGCACTGTATTTCGAGTTATGGGTTTCACAAACAACTGGGGTTGTGCTGGGTTGGGCACAGCACGCAATNACCACCTTGCCCGCCACCACCCCACACCCCCGCCCCGCCCCTCACCAGAGTCCACGGCCAGCTTGGCGTTGGAGGCGGAGGCGCCCATGTTGGCGATGCCGTGCATGGCGCACGGGCTGTAGGCGATGACCAGGGAGGGGCCGGGGTGCGCCTCGGCCTCAGCCAGCGCCTTGACCACCTGCGGCGGAGGGTGGGAGGGAGGGTGGGGTGTGTTGCTGAGGGGTGAGCTGCAGGAAAAGCAGAGGTTGCAAAGCAGAGCAAGCAACGAGTGCACGCTTGCGATGGGGCGGGCAGGTGCGCACAGCAGGACGCATGCAAGGGCGAGCGGGCGGCGGCGGGCGGCGAGCGTTTTTTCGCGCCAAGGCGCTCACCTGGTTGTAGTTGGCCTCGAGCGACACGGAGGCAACATAAACGTCCGGATAGGCCTGGATTTCAGGAAGGAATAGCATGAAAGAGAAGCATGGTTAGACATGGATGCAGTGAGGTGGGAGGACGAAACGCTGCCGTTCTGCCGCCGCCTCACCAAGCAGCAGGCCCGCACCAATCTCATGGCAGCAAAGCACAGAGCAGCGAGATAAAAATGCAATGCAGACAAAGGAAAAGCAGAAGGAAAGTAGGAGAAAAACCCAGCATGACGTAGGCAACTCCATCATGCCACCAGCTCTGGTGAGGCGGTTGGGCAGCTGCCACGAAGCTGCCCCTCCCCCCCTTGGGGTCTTCAGCCGCCCTCTCCCCACCAGTCGGGTGCAGGGCAGTCCCAGCCGTTGCGCACCTGCATCATCATGAGCGCCAGCTCCTTCTTGGGTCGCGTCTTGCCGCCCGCCGCAAACTGCACCACCGCGCCCAGCGGGGACGCCTTGGACTGCGGAGCGGGAGGGGGAGGTGGGGCGAGCAAAGGCGGGTGAGGGAGGCCATCAGTTGGAGGCAGTGGGCTGGTGCAAACCGCCAGGTAGGAGGCAACTCGAGCTTCAAGGCCGGGTCCTCAACCTAGACAGCAAGCTGGCTGAAAGTGTGCACCTGGTGCTAGCCCCTCAAGAGACCCACTCGATCCCCACCCACCTTCTGGCCGCCGGTGTTGGAGTACTCCTCGGTGTCCAGCACCAGCACGTTGACGTCCTCGCCCGTGGACAGCACGTGGTCCACGCCCGCGTAGCCAATCTGTTACGGGTTGAGAGGGGGGAGGGGGAGGGGAGGGTGTCAAGCGTGGGGGACGGGGCGGCGAGAGGGTGGCGAATATGGATGGTAAGCGACACGAGGGCAAGCAGCAGCAGCAAACGCATTGCGCCTGCGAGCCAGCCGGCACAGGCAAGCAGCGCGCAGGGCTCACGTCGTACGCCCAGCCGTCGCCGCCCACGATCCACACCGAGGGCTTGTCCAGGCAGTCGGTGTTGTTCTGCGGCAGGTTGTTGTGCGGTGTGAGCAGGGGTGGGCCGGGTGCGCCTGGTTGGAGGCAGCCAGGGCCAGCAGCGGCAGCGCAACAAATGGACACCACACCCGGCATGTCCTTCCCCTCCCCCCACTCCCGCTCCCAACAGCTGCCACCCACCCGGATGAAGGCCAGGGCGCCCTGCGCGCTGGCGGTGTCGGTGGTGGCCAGGTGGCCGTCGCTGCCCATCTCCTCCAGCGCCGCGGTCACCTCCTTGGCGGCGGCGCCCGCAATCGCGCCGTTGTCCTTCACCGGCATCCAGTCCTGGAGGGTTGAGGGCGGGGGTGGTGGCGGGATGGGGTGGGTGGGGTAGGATGAGGGGCGGACACACGAGACGCTGGGAACGCGATGCCTCCACCACACCAGACGGGCTGAGGCGGAGCAGCAGCAGTGGCTTGGGTCTGCACTCCCTGCCACGCACTCCCCGCACGTCCCCAGCGCTCCCAGCTCACCGCCAGCGCCTTGCGCAGCTTCTCGGTGCCCGCGCCCTGCTCAATCACCACCTTGGCGGCCGCCTCCAGCGCCTCGCGCCGCTGCTTCAGTCCCATGAAGATGCCAAAGCCAAACTGCGGGTGGGGCGGGTGGGGTGGGTGTGTGTGGGTGGGTGGAGTGCGTGTGGGATGAGGGCATGGGAGGCTCCGCAGGCTGGCTGTGCACACGGCTGCAGCACACCGCTACAGCTCTCCAACCGCATGCGCCGTGTCCCGCCCCAGCTGCGCAAATTCCCGCTCAGCACAGCACATGACCAGCCCAGGTGGATGCCTCAGTCCCCGGGCCCTCACCTGCGCGTTGTCCTCGAACAGCGAGTTGGCCCAGGCGGGGCCAAAGCCCTCGGAGTTGCAGGTGTAGGGGTTGGCGGGGGCGGAGCCGCCCCAGATGCTGCTGCAGCCCGTGGCGTTGGCCACCAGCATGCGCGTGCCAAACATCTGCGGGTGGCGGGAGGAGGTGCAGGGAGGGGGCGGGTTGACGGCTGCTCAAGGTGGGCAACCCCAAGGCGCAAGGCCGGTGGAAAGCAAGCAAAGGTACCTGTCACTGCAGACCGCGGCAACCGTCCGCGCCCAAACAGCATCAACACACGCAGCTGTGCACCCAGAAGCGACACGCAAGCGAACACGCAGCTGTGCCCCCAGGAGCGCACCTGGGTGAGCAGCTTGACATAGGGCGTCTCGCCGCAGCCCTCGCATGCGCCGGAGAACTCCATCAGCGGCTGCTGGAACTGGCTGCCGCGCACAGTGTCCTTGTTGAACAGGTCGCCGCTGCGGGGAGGGGGGCATGGAGCACGGGTGAGGGCGGAGGGTGAGAGGAGGGTGAGAGGAGGGGCAGAGCATGCATCACAAAATGTGCGTGCAGGCGCAGGAAGCCAACCCGCGAGCGGTTACCCCAGGGGCAGCGATCAGAGGGCCGATGGGCTGCTCACCGGGCAGGCAGGCTCCGGTAGAAGTCCCAGTTGGGGCCCTGCAGTTGAACAGGGCGCACGGTGGGTGAGCCAGGCAGAGGGGCGAGGCCGAGGCTGCAGGACAAGCCGCCAGTTGGCGCAGCGCAGGCGGCATGCCGGGGCGCTAAGCATCACAGCTCAGCGCAAGCCACCCGCGCATTCAGGGGAGCCCTCAAGCAACCAGCTCTGGCTGCCGGCAGCCTGCCAGCCTACCTCCTGCTCCAGCATGGCTCCCAGCGGCTTGCCGGTCAGGCACTTGTCGGGGCAGGCGTGCACGCACAGGTCGCAGCCGGTGCAGTCCTGGGGGGACACCTGCACCACCAGCGGGGGAGGCAGCCGGCGGCGGGGGATGACCTAGCTGGCTTGAAGGGGGAGCATGGCAAGGAGCGGGCGGCATGCAACGCACCACCTGGCCAACAGGGAAGCAGCCGCGGATGTGCTGGCCGCCACGCCATGCCGCAGCACCAGGAGGCACCGCAGGTGCCTACCGTCCACCCATCCAGCCAGCAGCGCAAACCTCGGCCCACCTACAGCGAGCCTCAGCCCACCTGGATGCGGTACTGCAGGCCCTTAAGCGCGGGGCCGCCGCCCTTGATGGGCACGGCCTGGAAGCCGGCGGGGGCGCCCGCCAGCTCCTCAGGCGTGGCCAGCACGGGGCGGATGGCGGCGTGGGGGCACACAAAGGAGCAGATGTTGCACTGCGTGCAGTTGGCGCTCTCCCACTCGGGCACCTGCGCGGTGGGTGGCAGGGTGGGTGGGTGGCAGGGTTGGGTGAGGGCGGCGGTTGAGCACGGCAGCGGCATGGCAGCAGCCCACACAAAACCTTCCCATCCACTGCCACAAACAGCTCCCCAACCAGCGAGCGGGCAGGGGCCCGCAGCTGGCCAGCAGCAGGAGCGCACCCGGGAGGCGATGGAGCGCTTCTCAATGTCGGTGGTGCCGGGCGGGAACACGCCGCCGGGCGGGAACACGCTGCAAGCAGAGGGAGTGGGGTTGTGGAAGAGCTGGTGAGGAAGGAGGCAACTTGCAAGGAATGGAAGCTCTATGCCGGAGCGATTCTATGCCGGAGCAGGATGCCACACCCCGCCCCAGCAAGTACGCACATTCCCAAGCCCTGGCAAGCAGCCCTCCAACCCCCCACATGCACCAATTAGCGGCTGCCGCCCCGGCGCAACCAACCCACCTGACGGGCAGCTTGTCTCCCTCCATGGCCAGCATGGGGCGCACCACGTTGTTCAGGAACTCGGCGGCGGTGCGCGAGCCGGTGGTGGCGGCCATGTGGTCGGCGGCGCCCACGCGCGCCTGCAGGGTGCGTGTGCGAGTGTGAGTGTTTTAGCGAGGGAAGACAGAAGGGAGAGAAAAGCGAGGTGGCGCACCGAGGACGCCCATCAGCATGCAGCGCGATGCTCGGCTGGTGATATCAAATGCTATCACAGCAGCTGCTGCCTGTCTGGCTGGCCGTGCACAGCGCAGCTGAGGGCATCTCCAGCAGCCTGCCGCCTCACCTCGTCCTTGCCCCAGCCGGCGGGGATCTCAATGGGCACCAGGTGCTCCAGCGCCTTGTCCACGGCTGCAGGGGGAGGGTGGGCGGGGGACGGCAAGGGCAGATGAGCTAAGAACTGCAGGCAGATGCGCGATGTGTGTCCAGATGACGGACGCAACGGCCGGGCTCCGCCAGCACAGCAGGTCGGCTCACCTGCGGCACCCCGCGCCACCCACCCACAGCCCCCAACCCGCACCGCCGCCTCACCTGCCCAGTTCATGTTGACGACCTTGTCGCCCTTCTTGCCGTACGCCTTCTTGATCGACTCCTTGAGCAGCGGGATGGCCTGCGGCAGGGCAGCGCGGCATGGGATGAAGGGTGGGCTGGCATCGTCGCAGGGGACCCCAGCGCAGCAGCCTGTAGTTGCTGCCTGCTGGTGCGCCACCAGCCAGCACGCGAACCACGCGCAACGCAGCAGCACCGCCAATCAGGCCGGCCAGCACTCTCAGCACAGCATGCCCAGCACAGCATGCCACAGCGCAGCACGCCCAGCACAGCATGCCCAGCGCACCGTGTCCATGCTCATCACGCCAGACAGCGCGAAGAAGGCAGACTGCATGACCATGTTCACGCGGCGGCCCAGGCCAACCTCCTCGGCCACGGCGCCGGCGTCCAGGCAGTACAACTGCAGCGGCAGGCGGGCAGGAGCGATTGTGATCACACGGCAGGCAGGCACGCGGGCGGCGACATGAAGGCAAGGGGGGCGTGCTGTTGACCAGCAAGGCCAGGGCAGCAGCGGCAAGCCAGCAGCGGCAGCCAAACAAGTGGAGCGCACCTTGGGGCGCAGCTGCGCGATGCGGGCGCGCGTCATGGGGTGCATGTGCTTCTCCATCTCCTCAAACGACTTCCACTTGGCGTTGACCAGCACGGTGCCGCCGGGGCGCAGGCCCGCCAGCGTGTCAAACCTGCGGGCAGACGGGGGGGCAGCGGTAGGTTGCAGGGGTCAGCGTCTGGACATCGGCAGCGCGCACAGGTGCAGCGCTTGGCGCCGCCTGCGTGACCAAGCGCCCTGCCCAGACGCCTCTCCCCACGCCTCTCCACGCCCTGCACCTTGCCCAAGCACCCTGCCGGCTTACTTGCTGAAGTACACCTCCTGGTGAATGCCGATGTAGTGGGCCATGTCCACCAGGAAAGGCGCGTGGATGGGCTTGGGGCCGAAACGCAGGTGGCTGACCGTCACGCCGCCAGACTTGTGAGCGTCATAAGAGAAATACGCCTGCGGGGCGGTTCGGGCGGCAGGAACAGGCGATCGGGGGCACGGAAGAAACGCGCGTTTTGGGTCCAAGCGCTTCGTGTGGTGGTGGTGTGTGTGTGGTGTGGGTGTGTGATGTGGGTGGTGCGGTGAGTGCCTCCAGCCGCCGGCCCGTCCCCCAGCCTGGCCCCCCACTGACCGCCTCCCCACCGCACCTGGGCAAACATGCCCTCCTGGTTGGCAATGATCTTCACCGCCTCCTTGTTGGCGCCCACGGTGCCGTCGGAGCCCATGCCCCTGCGCAGCGCAGCAGCAAACATATGCAGGAGCTCGCTTGCGGGTCCCGCGTGGTGGCCGGCTGCACGCTGGCCGAGGTGCAACGCAAGCAGTCGCATGCACGCTTCACGCAGCCGGCAACGGCAGCGGCAGCAGAGCGCATGAACAGCGGGCAAGGAGCAAGGGGCAGCAGAGTGCATGAACAGCGGGCGAAGAGCAGCGGCAGCAGAGCGCTGGACCCACCAGAACTTGCACTCGGTGATGCCCTCGGGCAGGGTCTCGGGCTCCGCGCCGTACGACAGGGAGGTGAAGGTCACGTCGTCCACAATGCCTGCAGTGGATCGATGACAAGCCAGTCAGGGTGCAAGTTGGAGCTGGTACGTGCTTGGCGGAAGCATGCTAGGGGCAAGACAGATGCCGTGCAGAGCTGCCGTCCCACCCAAGACCCGACCTGATTGGCCCCACAAGCCCCCGTGGTGTGCTCAACACCGCTGGTGTGTGCCACGCACCCACGCAGAAGTTGTCGCGCACGTCCTCGATGCGCGGCTGCATCAGGTTCTCGTACACAGCCAGCGCCCTGCAAAGCACGGAGCCGGCGGCGGGCACGCATGTCAGCGTCCGGCAGCCAGCGCGCATGCGCGGGAGAGGCACAGCACTGCACATGCTTGCAGGCACGAGACAGCGCAGGTTCCAATGCTCGGAGCCGTCAGCCAGGCCTGCTTCCATAGCCCAGCAGTGCTCACATGGCGGGGGTGAAGTCCTTGGAGGCCAGGCCGTAGCGGCCGCCCACGATGCAGTCCACGTGGCGGCGCTTGCGCTGCAGCGTGGTGGCCACATCCAGCAGCAGCGGCTCGGCTGCGGGGCGGAGCAGAGGGGTGCAGCACGTGGGGACAGGTCAGCGGCGCTTGGGGCAGCTTGCTCGCATCCGCTTACGCATGCACCACTTGCTGCATCCTTTGTCCAGCTGCGCGCTGCGCCCGGCTCACCCCCTGCCCAGCACACAGCCGCCCCGCCACCACCCTGCTCTCCCCCTCCCCGTCGCACAGCCGCTCCACCACCGCCCCGCTTACCGCCCGAGCCGTGCTCCTTGGTGCGGTCCAGCACAGAAATGCGCTTCACGCTCTTGGGCAGCGCGGCCAGCATGTGCTCCGCGGACCAGGGGCGGAACAGGCGCACCTGCGCAGGGAGGGCGTGAGGCAAGGGTGCTGGTCGATGAGCAAGCCAACACTGCCTGCCTGCGCACAGCCTGCGACCGGCAGGCGTGCCGGCTTGCAGCACAGAGCACCAGCCGACCCTTCCGATATACAAGCTGGTGCGACACCCAGCCCCCGTCTGCCGCAATCCACGGCAGTGGAGGGATGGGTACTACGATGATGGGCACCGAGCTTCTTCCTGGGGCATTGCTGCGAGCACCTGCCGCGCCCTCCCCTGTTGCTGCTGTTCTTCTGGGGCATTGCTGCGCACCTTGAGCAGGCCAACCTTCTTGCCCTCAGCCATCAGGTTCTTCACCGCAGACTCCAGCACCTCGCAGCCGCTGCGGCAGCGGGAGGCAGCATAGACGCACGCTCAGCAAGCACGCTCAGCACATGGCGATGCACCGGCATGCACCCAAGCGCCCAAGCCGGCGGTGTTACGCCATAAGCAGCAGGCGCCCGGGGCTGCCGCTCGCAACTGGCAGCTTCCGCTCTTGAGCCCCTGCCCTCGGCCGCAGCCAGGAACGTGAGGAAGCACACAGAAAGGCAGGAAGGGAGGGCAGCAGCAGCAGCAGCTGCTGCCCTTCTGTGTGCAGCAAGGTAGGGCAGCAGGAGCAGCAGGAGGAGGCGGCTGCGCACCTGCCCATGGCCACAGTCACGTACTCAGCCTCGGGGTGGCCCACATAGTCAAACAGGCGGTACTGGCGGCCGGTCACCGCCGCCACCTTGTCCATGGCGGCCTGCACGATGCCGGGCATGGCCTGCACACCAGCGAGCAGCGGGCAGTAAGCATGTGGTCAGCATGCGGTCAAATATTTGTGGCGCAAGCCACGACTTAGTGTTACTCCCCAGTGCGACACCTGCTGCTCGGCAAGCTGCCATGCAAGCTGCGCCATCAAGCCCGCACCACACCCCCGCCCCCCTGCCTCACCATGTGGTATGGGTTGGCGGCCTCCAGGGCCTGCATGTAGACATCGGGGCCCTGCGCCGTGCCGCGCTGGTGCGGGTGCGCGGGGTTGAGCGCGCGCGCGTGGTGCGCCGCAATGGCGGGCGCCAGCTCGTCCAGCAGCGGGCGGATGTCCTCGGGCTCAATCACCTCCACCTGCGGGTGGGGAGCGGAGGACAATGCTTGCTTGCTGCGAGAGGGCGGCGAACAATGCTTGCGTTGCTGCCCACGGCAAAGCCCAGCGCTGTGCTCCCACGCCGGCTCCCAAGCTGGCACAATCCACATCGCAACGACACTACACAACGCACACGCTGGCACAACAACAAGTCCGCACCTTGTTGATCTCGTGGGAGATGCGGAAGCCATCGAAGAAGTGCACGATGGGCACGCTGCCCGCCAGGGTGGCCAGGTGCGCCACCAGGGCCAGGTCATGGGCCTCCTGCGCCACAGACAGAGGCATGGCAGACACACACCAACCATGTTGTGAGCTCCGGTCCAACCGCAGCAGGTGGCCAGCCAAACCCAGGTTGCTCTGTTCCCGCTCAGCGCGTGTTTAATGTTTGCCGCCGCCCCTCCCTGCACCTGCGGCCAGCAAGTGTTTGCCTGCCCTGCTGCTCCCAGAGCCGCACCTGCACACTGTTGGAGCTGATCATGCTCCAGCCGGTCTGGCGCACCGCCATGGCATCCTGCACGCGCCGGGCGCAAGGGGGCAGCCAGCTTTGGTGCTGCTGCGGTCTAGACTATTGCCTGGAACTCTGTCTGCGACTGCGACTGGCATGTGCCTCGACCGGCAGCGAGCTGCTGCGCCGGGGCAACCCAAACCCCTCCTGAGCACGCCCCACATAACTGCACAGCACACCCACCTGGTGGTCGCCAAAGATGGACAGCGCATGCTGCGCCACGGCGCGGGCCGCCACGTGCAGCACGCAGGGCATGAGCTCGCCGCTGATCTTGTACCTGCAGCGGGGCAGGCGGAACAGAGGCGCCGCACGATTCAGAAACCACGACGCTGGCGAGCTGACCGCTGGCACTTGGGACAGAATCTTGGGTGAATCATTGCGGAGCAGGCAGGGTGCGGGGCTGCCCTGCGCCCGCCCACTCTGTTCACGCCTCACACAGCCCAACTGCCCCACGCGCTGGCGCTCACATGTTGGGGATCATGAGCAGCAGGCCCTGGGAGGAGGTGAAGGTGGTGGCCAGGGAGCCGGCCGCCAGGGCGCCGTGCAGCGCGCCGGCCACGCCCGCCTCGCTCTCCATCTCAGTCACCTGCGTTGTTTGGGGGCATGGGCGGTTGGGGGAGTGACGAAACAAGTACGGATGGCCATGGCGCGGGCTGAGCAGTAGCATGCTGATGGCTTGGACAGCCGATGCACGCAGGAGGGCAGTGGCTGGTGCGAACGGTGCTAGGGCATGCCGTGCGACCCACAAAGCGGCCCCCGGACCTCGCCAGTTTGCGCGGCACGGAGCTCCCTGGCTCCCACAAACAGCACACGACCCGCGAGGCTGGCCAGCGTGGGAGCCACACGCACCTGCATGACGTTGCCGAACAAGTTCTTCCGGCCCTGGGCGGCCCACACGTCCACGTGCTCGCCCATGGGGGTGGCGGGGGTGATGGGGTAGATGAAGGACACGTCGCTGACGGCGTAGGCGATGCGGGACACGGCCTCATTGCCGTCCAGGGGCGCGTAGCGCACGGTCTTGGTGGGCTTGGCGGGCGCGGCGGTGGGCGCGGGGGGCGCCGCCACCGCCTTGGCCGCCACATCGCGCTGCTGGGCGGGCTTGTCGGAGGGGCCGGGCGCGGGGGCCGCGTTGCAGGTGGCGGGCAGGGCAGCACGGCGCCTGCAGGGAGGTGGCGGGGAGGCAGAGTAAGGCAAAAGGCGTTGGCAACGGGGGACCACCAGGGCAGCCGAGCGGACCCGGCAGGCGGCGGCGGCACAGCAGTTGCAGCCCCACCCAAGACGGTGCGCCCCGCCGCTTCACCTGAGGCCCTGGAGGGGTGCCACGCGGCTGCTGCTGCGCGCCACGGGCCCCGACGAGGGTCGCAGCGGGGCGCCGCGCAGGCGCAGCGCCTCGGCGAGGCTCTGCATGTCGGGCTGTGTTGGGTGGGCCTAGGAGGTCAGGGGCAGCGCCGGGAGGGCGGTCCAGGCGCTGCGCGAGCTTGCGCCGCCGGTCGCAAACTTGGTGCTTGACAGCGGGGCTCTTGGGAGCGTTGGCCGCGTGTTCAATGTAAAGTGGGCAGTTGTGATCGCTGAAAACAGGCACTGGGGCGGGGAACCGCGGGCCTTGGCCCCGACCTGCATCGCGATGCTGCGATCACGCCGCCCAAGGTCACGTCGCTCCCATGTATTCAACCCTTGCCCCCGCGCCCCGTGGCGCTCTGGAGGCACGTACAGGCCCGCCAGATTGCGCCCAGGGCCGCAGAGCTCGCGGTCAATGGCCGGCTTATGCAAGACTGCTCCTTAGTTTGCCCCCCTGGGCGCATGGGAGGCATGCAGCAGCGGCAGGGATCGGTAGGCAGCCCAGTTCAAGGCCCCGCGGGCCGCAGGGCCGCGCCGCCACCGGTTCCCGCCGCCGCTAGGGCGCCGGCGCCGCCAGCCCGTGGCGATTGCGCCTTCGCTCTCGGGCCTGCCAGCCTGCCAGAGATTGATGGGCATTGAGTTGGCAGGGTTGCATATGCCGCGGCTGCAGCAGGTGAGGACGGACCCACCCCCTGCGCCTGCCCATGCTCCCGCGGCGCAGCGGCCAGCTGCCATGCATGGCAGGCGGGAGTTGGGCCTCGCAGCCCATGCTTGCCCAGCAAGCTGGGCGGCGTGTTCAGCAGTGGCCATGCGTTTATTGCAGCGGGAGAAAAGGGTGGCAGGATGCCACTGCGCTGCCGCTGCACACGGTGCAACCCCCCATGGTATCCTGCAGCAGTTGGTGGCGCCCTTAGAATCTTTTAGATTCTTTGGGGCTGTTGGAGTGCCTGCAGTTTGCATGCTGGTGCGAGCCGGCTGGTTTCAGCCCCAGTTGTGATATGCCAGCTGAGCGGGTCACCAAGTGGCCGCCCCAGGCCCGCTGCTGCACCCTGCTGCTGCTCCTGTCGCTGCTGCTGCCCCTGGCGCGGCAGGCGTGCATCGCCGCCTGCTGTTGTCGGCAGCGTTACCCCAGATGCTGTAAAACACAGCAGCACCCGAGCCGCAGGCGGAGGTGCCCCAGGATACCACTTCAGCCGGAAGGGGCAGCCACGGCCCAGCTCATGCTGCTGCCGCACCTCTTGCTCCCCCTGGCTCCACCTGCTGCTGTTGCTACTGCTGGGCTGCCCCCACCCCTGCACTGCTCACGCCGCCCGCATCGGCGCTGCCGCACAGGGCCGCTGCCAAGCCTGGGTCCAGCCGCCATAGCTGGTCGCAGGACCAGGTGAGGCTGACGCTGCTGGGTGACGCCGCCCAGCTGGCGCCAAATGCTGCGCTGTGCAGCCGGCCCTGCTCCCTGTTGGGAGGCAGCGCCACCCGCACCACTGCCATGCTGGCCCGCTGGCTGCCGCTGCTGCTGTGGTCCCTGCTGCTGGGCATGCTGTGCTGCTCAGCGCCAAAGTCCAGCGCTGTGCGCAGCCGCTTGCCCAGCACCTGCTGGAGCTGGCCAAGCACCCACACCTCTGCCTCCTCCTCTGGCGGCCCCTCCTCAAATGGATCCGAGCTGCCAGGTGCCGCTGTGCCGCTTGCTGCACTTGCTTCAGCCGCCAGCTGCGCCTGTTGCACTTGATGCCACCACCAGCTGCGCCGCGGCACATCCTGGGCCACTGGCAGGCCCCACCCACTGCCCTGGCTGTTTGCTGTTCCATTGCCATTGGCCCTCCGTCTGTGAGCGTCCTGTGCCTACCCGCCTGCCCTCGCCTGTTCTTTGCCTGTGTGGGCTCACACCCGGCAGCCACTCCTCCTGCGCCCCGCCATGGCGTAAATAAACCTGACTGCTGACGTGCATGCGAAGGTGGGACGAGGGACACGATGCACAGCAGGGCCAGCGGAGGTACACAGCACAGATCGCGAGCAAGGAGAGCAGTGGCACGGCAAGGGTAGTCATTGCAATGGCTGGGTTGAGGGGCTGTGCTGCCACAAGCTGCTGCTCCCGCTGTTTCCTGCGCCGTTGCCCACGCCCGCCATGCACGCCTGCGTCTGCGAGATGCTGATGGGCCAACTACCGCCCCATGCAGCCGAGGCACAAGGCGCTGCCTACATCAGGAGGCGGCAGCTGCCGGCGCCTGTGCAGTGGCCCGGGGGCCGCCTGTCCTTGCGGCCATCGCTACGGCTCCCAAAAAATAGCCAAAATCCAGCTGGCACACCAAGCAGTTGCGCGCCACTGCAGTTGAGGGCAGAAGATGAGAAGTGTAGGGGCAGCAAGGGATGAGGGGTTTGCGAAATGTGCACAGTGCAAGACACACCAGCCCAGGGGGCGCACACAGCAAAGCTGCAACACCTGCCCTCACTGGCAGCGCACCAGCAAAGCCCAGTCTGAAGGCGCTCCAGTCGTCAGGCAGCAGGGTATCTGCAGGGCACCAGGCGGGTGCATGCGTCTGTAACCAGACGCGCATATAACAGCACTGGTCTTGAAGCATTGACGAATGCATGTGACTTGTCTCACAGCAACCGAACTGCAGCCAGCCAGCACAGGCCCGCCCACCTGAAAGGATGCCATCGTTGCGCACACGGTCGAACACGGGCCCGGGCAGCAGAAGCCAGGCGTAAACAAGGTAGTCCTCGTCCGGGGTTACCAGGGTAAACGGCAAAATGATCAGATTGCACACGGCCACAAGTTGCGCCCAATCTTTCGAACCCTTGGCAGCCAAGCAGAACGGTGAGGTGAGCAGATTAAGGAAAGACCACACAAAAGCCGCCTTGCTCAGCCGCACAGGGGGGGGCGAGGCCTGCCGGCACTCATGCATGCGCAGCCTGCTCGACATTGCAGCGAGGCATGGAGCGTTAGAGGCTGCCGCGCGCCCCAGAATGTGACAGGCACCGCAACGCAGCCCTGAAGCAGCAGGCCAAGGGCTCAGGGCATGCTGCTTGCCTGCCAGAGCCATGGGCACAAGGACCAGCGCGGTGAACCATGGGGTGCAGCGCCAGCTGACTGCTGCTGCCAGCGCTGCTGCCACCGTTACGCTCAGAGCCAGCGCTCGCAGCGCCGGCATGTTGGCCGCGCGGCGCAGAGCTCAGTCACCCATCATTGCCGCAGCAACCGCTGCTGCCAGCGCAGCCCACACCGCCGGCATGATGCACGCCTGCAGGAGGAAAAGCAGGACCGGGTGCCATTTGCCAGGAGTGGGGCAATGCCAGTGGCCCAGCCAATGCCGGCGGTAGGGAGGCAGGGAGGAGGGGCAACAGGGGAGGCCAGAGGGCCCACGGCGCACCTGCAGACCAGCAGCTGGCACAGGTGACAAGCTGCACAGCCACCCACTGCAGGACGGCTCCACGCCTTAGAGAGTGTCACCGAGGGCCTGTGGCAACCGGGGAGGGAGCAGTGAGGGCCCAGAGTCGCTCGAAGCGACGGCGGCACGCTGCGTCCGACATGCGGCGGCAGGGTGCCAAGCATAGATAACGCTGAGCACCTCTTCTCAACCTCCCTGCATTGCCTTGCACACGCACAGCCGGCCATCGCCCCAATGCCCGGCCTCTGGCAAACCCTGAGGTCGCTGCTGGGCGGTGAGCCCGCCCCCGGCACCCCGGAGTACCTCGAGGCCTACTCTCGCAGTATGAAGGAGCGAAACGACGAGCTGGGAAAGCCTGCGAGCCAGCGCGACGAGGCGCGGCTGCTGCAGCTCACCAAGCGTGTGCTGCGGCTGAGAGCAGAATGGGCACAGGTGTGAGCAGACAGCAGCGCTGTGTTTGTGTGCGGCTGTCTTGCAGCAGTTGGCCACCCCACACATGCTGCCGAGCCGACGCTGCCGGGCGCAGCATGCAGCTGCCACACTTGGCGTGCTCCCCGCTCCCACGCATCACTGCTACTGCTTCTGCAGGCTCGGACGCAGGAGTTGCGGCGCGATGCAGATATGGTGCTCCAGCACCAGGACCTGGGGTGCTGCGGAGACAGCGCGCGTGTGGGCCTGCGGGTTGCAGCCTCACTCTGTGCCAATGCAGCGTGGCAAGAAGAATGGATGCAAATCAGCACTCTCCGGCTGCAGGCCCTGGAGCAGGGGCAGCCGTACCCGCCGCTGACCCTGCCGTACCCGGACGTGGGGCCACACCTGGCAGAGGGCGTGCCGCTGGACCTCCCACCCAGCATCGACCGCTGCGCCGGCTGCCAGAAAGAACTTGAAGAGGTTTGTCCTGCCAGGATGAGCTGGACAAGGTGGGTGTGCGCAGGCTGGGCCGGTTGCACTGGCTTTGGGATGCCTGCGGCAGCAGCTGGGGAGACCAGCATGCTCTGACAGCGACGGCAGCGCTGCTGGCACGAGTGCTTGCACGAAGGACGCTGTGGGGAGCCCCCGCAGCTGCAGCTTGTGACCACAGTGCTGCGCTGAACTGCTGCCCCCATGCTGGCCCTGCCCCGCCTGCTGCCCGGCATTGCCACCCCTGCGCCTGAATGCCACCCTCCCTTTCTGCCTGCAGCACCTCTATATGGAGCGGTTTCTGCTGGCTCAAGGGGAAGCCAGGGATCCCTAGGGTATGAGGACCGCAGCTGCAGCAAGCGGCAGCGGCAGCTGCGCTCAGCACCAAGGCGGCACAGCAGCGCTGATGCAGCCGGCTAACAAATGTCTGGAGCGGCAGCTTACTAGCATTGCAGATGCTGCGATCTGGGAATGAGGGTGAGGAGTGGCGGGCCAGGTGCCTGGCTCGGCTGGCTGTGCTGCTGGCACGTGCTGCAGGCATGCGCTGCCCCAGCGGAGTGAGCGGGCCAGCCAACCCGCCTGTGCTGAACATGCGCCCTTCCGCCTGTGCTGAACATGCTCTGCAGGATGTGCTGAGGTCTTCCTTTTGATGCGGCAACCGCAAACGCCACACCACCGGCAGGCTGTTGCAGAGGTGAGCCACTCTGCTGGCTGGCTGGCTGTATGGGCAGGTCAGCGGGAGGTGTAGGGGTGGGCAGGCACACCCTGCCGCCGCCACATGCCGTTTGCTAAGCGCCTTGCGTGCTTTACTCGCCGCCACGTCTGCCCACTGAGTGCTGTCCCACTTCTTCCACTTCTGCTGCAGGCGTTGGCTTTGGCAGCTTGAGCGGCACATCCGTGGAAAGCAGGCGCCGAGGCCCTCCAGCCACCCACTTCCACTGCCGAGCATGCCACTGTGGCCGACAGGCCTGTGCCAGCTGTGACTTCAAGCATGTTGTGTTAAAGCAAGCTAAGATGTAGTCATGAACAGAGAGGCCACATCATTTGCACTTGCGGGAAAGCATTGTTGTTGCAGCAGGCAGGAGGAGTGAGTAGACGCTGCCCAGTTGCTGCAAAGGGCTGCAGGCCACGCCAGGCAGCGGCAGATTGGAAAGGCGAGGGGCGGGGCGGGCAGCACAGATAGCTGCTGAGTGCCGCCGCACTGTGAGGCAGAGCCGGTAGAAAAAGCGTGGGATGCAGCAGGGCGGGGTACAACAAGATGGGGGCAGGCAGAGGGCATAGATGGGGGCAGGCAGAGGGCATAGAAAACAGGCGGGGTACAACAGGCCGTGATGCATAGGAAAAAGTAGGGGCCGGGAGGAGAGGACACAGGGGCCAGCCGGCATCAGGAGCAGAGAACAGGAGGGAAAAGGCATCAAAGGCGCGGGGCCGGGGGCGCATTGCCCAAGGAAAACATCGGGTATGCACAAATGAAAGGTGGAAGAATGGCAGGGTGGTTGAAATAAGTGGCTGATGCAAGTGGGCATGCAGCGTAATGAAAGGGGGCGTCAATGGGGGCGCGAGGCGCTTTGTGCAGAGAGGGGCGCCGTAATAGGGGACAGTCCGAGGAGGGCACCAAGGTGGCCGCCGTGCGCAGGCACTGCTGCATTGCAGATGAGGCGCACCGTAATCGGGGTGAACAGCAACAGGGGCTGCCCAGCTGCGGCAGGTGCTGAGCTGTTTCCAATGGCCTGCCCAGCGCCTCCAGTGCGCAGGCATGCCAAAGGTTGGAGCCTGCGGCAGGCGCCGCTTCAGCCCAGCAGGACGGCGCTGTTGACCTGCAGGCGGCGCAGCAGCGGCAGGTGCGACACCAGCGCCTGCAGCTGAGGCTCAGCCGTGGACGGAACGTGTGCCAGCTGCAGCACACGCAGGCTGCCGGCCTGCAGGAGTGGCGCCAGGTCAGGCAGGGGCGTGCCGCCGGCAGCCACCGAACCGCCGGCGCCCACCCAGCGGCGCGCGGCAGCGCTGCTTCCGCCCGCGCTGGCCTCCCATTCCGTCACTCCCCAGCGCAGCTCAGTAAGATGGCGCAGGTAGCTGCTGGCAGCTGCGGCCGCTGCTGCGCTGGCCGCCTCTTCGGCTGCCCCGCTGCACCGGCCGCTGCTACCGGGGGTGGGCGGGGCGTCCACCATTCCAGCCTCCTCGCTGCTCTCACTGCCACTGCTGGCGCCACTGCCTACAGACAGGCGCACACCGTACGCCACCGGCAGCCGCAGCACGCCGGTGTGCAGCAGGTTGAGGGTGCGCAGGGGCAGGGCGGCCGCCAGGGATGCCGGCAGCTCGCACAGGGACGCGCAGCCCTCGCAGCTGCGGGAGCAGGGAGGGAGGGGCATGTGACATCCAGCGCACTTGTGCAAACAGCTGGCATGGGCATGGGCATGTGGGCAGGAGCCCACCCATGCTGGCAGGCAGCTCCCAAACAAAGGGGCTTGCTGTGCTCGATCATTCAATGCAAAACTCTTGATCGACCAATGCAAAGAAAAAAACTGCCTGCTGCCCACCTCAGGTGCTCCAGGCCCTGCAGGCGGCCCAGGTTCAATGCAAAGCTTTCGATCAACCAATGCAAAAGCACCGCATCATACTGCCCACCTGAGGTCCGCCAGGCCCTGCAGGCGGCCCAGGCTGGCGGGCAGCTCCCGCAGGTAGTTGCGGTCCAGGCAGAGGCGGGTGAGGCCGCCCAGCTGGGTCAGCTCCTCGGGGAGGGCGCTGCGGGGCAGCACAAGACGGGGAGGGGCGGGGGGATGTTAAGGGTGTGAGACATTAGTGAGCGGCGAGTGAGGGGCGACGGTTGCCATGCCTGGTAGCCACCTGCCCGGCAGGACATGGCGGGGCACCTCCATGCCCGGCCTGGTATGGCCTGCGTGGCTGGTATACGGCTCGGCGCGCAGAGGCGTGCACGGCCGCTGCCCCTACCTGATCTGGCAGCCGGGCAGCTCCAGCGCCCGCAGGCTGGCGGCCAGGCGGCCGGCGTCCTTTGGGAACCAGCAGCCTGCGAGTGGGTAGGTTTAGGCACAATTTGTCAGGGATGGGAGCTAGGCGTGGCTCCGAAGCCAGCCAGCATTGGTATCCGGACGCCGAAAGCTGCGGCTCCGGGCGCGGCTGCGGCTGCGGTTGCTACACATCGTGAGGACCCTCACAGTATGATGCCCAGCTGATACTGCTGATCAAGCAAGCGTTAGATTGGGGTGTCTCTGGGGTGATGCTACAAGCATCAGGGGGGCAGCACTCGGCCCAACCCGCAGCGCTCGGCCCAGCCCGCAGCGCACCGTCGGCAAAGTCGGCAAAGCGGAGGTGCAGGCGGGTGAGGCCCAGCTGCAGCAGCTCGTCTGGGATGCGCTGCCAGTCGCAGTCCACAACAGACAGGTCCTGCAAGCAGAGACAGGGCGGTGATGGGACGTTAGACAAGGGCAGAGCTGCAGCAGCCCCTGCGGGATGCGCTGCCAGTCGCAGTCCACAACAGACAGGTCCTGCGAGCAGAGACAGGGCGGTGATGGGACGTTCGACAAGGGCAGAGCTGCAGCAGCCCCTGCGGGATGCGCTGCCAGTCGCAGTCCACAACAGACAGGTCCTGCATGAAGGGACCAGGCATGCCAGGAGGCGTGAAGCTGGTCAGGGCCACTGCCGCCAGCCATGGTCAACACAGGCCAAGCACAGCCCAAGCGCCAGATGAGCAGCTACCCCCAAAGTGCGCGATCCAGCTAGGCACGAACAAACAACCGCCGCGCACCGTGAGCGAGCGCAGAGAGCCCAGCGCCTTGTAATGCTCCAGCCCCGAGCTGCACTGCACGCTGAGCTTGGTCAGCTGCGGGGCGGGCACGAATGGGGATGCGCAGTTTCGTTGGCAGATGCTGAGCAGCAGCAGCGGCCAGGTCGCAGGCAAGTGACGAGCATTTGAAACTGCCAGAGAAGGGAGGAGCGTGGCCGTGGTGCAACGAGCCTGCATGCAGATCAGCTGGCGCGGACAGCTCCTGCTGTACCCATCTGCAGGGCAGCCAGACCGGGGCCGGCTAGCCTGCCTGCCGGAGGCGCACCTGTGTGCAGTCAGCCAAGGAGCGAGGCAGGCTGTTGGAGCGCCCCCAAAAGTCCAGCTGCGGCAGATGGGTGTGCACAAGGAGGAGCAGTCGACAAGCTGAGCCCCACTTTCCCGTGCGGCTCTTGCAGCCGCCGCAACTGAGCACTCGCTAGCAGTTGCCAACCAGCAGCCACGCCTCTCCCCATGCAGGCACTGCAGCTTCAACAGCCGCTTCGGGCGGTTGTCCGCTCGATGCTGCAAGAAACGCAGCAAACCAAGTAGTAGCGACTCGCCTGCAGCTCTCGCAGGCGCTTGCCGCCAGACAAGAAGGCGCTGGTGGTCTGCCCGCTGTCTGTGCACACCAGGCGCAGGCATTCCAGGTTGCCGGCCAGCAGCTCTGCGATCGAGGCATTGCAGCAGTGGAGCAGCGTTACGGCTGAGGTGCAGGTGCTGGCTGCAGGTGCCCCGGCTGCCGGCCAGCAGTTCTGACGGAGCGGAGTCACACAGATTTGTGCTGGTGCAGGGAGCCTCTAGCAGAGCGCAGCGCAGGAAGGTGTGCGTGCCTGCCCTGCTGCTGGTGCCGGGCATGCCACACCCTCCGCTGCAGCGCCTGCCGCCCTGCTGCAGCCCCTGCCGCCCCTGCGCTGCAGCACCTGCGTCCTGCCCACCTGCAACCGCCATGCGCAAGTAGACCGCCTGGCTGTCATCCTCCCATCGCTCTGCCGTGAGGGACAGCCGCCTGTGCGCAGGAGCAAGGCCAGGGTGGCGCTAGTGGGTTGGTTGGCAGGAGGCAGCAGGGAGGAACATGGGCAGGCACATGCAGCCATGTTCAGTGGCGCCTGCAGCGCAGACGGCAACCTGCAATGGCTCCACTTCCCCCCATGCTGCATGCCAGCTCAGGACAGGAGAGGTGCAGCTGCCGGCCCCTCACCGGATGGTGCTGCGCCGCGGCAGCAGCCAGGCAATGAAGGAGTTGCGCTGGGTGTAAAAGTCGGGCAGGTTGCGCGTGCGCTGCAGGGCAGGGGTCGGGAGGCAGGCAGTGCACATGGCAGGTGCCCACATGCATGCGCGCACATAGTGGGCGCGGCGGCGCTCAAGATGCCCTGCGGATGCATGGCGGGCTGCACGCAGGTGTGGCACACCACAGCACCCGCCGCTCCAAAGCAGCCTTGCCTGGGCGAAGAGCGGCAGGCAGTTCAGGTTGAGGTCGGGCAGCAGATTGGCCTCTAGCGACACCTGCCGCCACCAGGTGGACACGCCGCCCACGGTCTGGCACCTGCGCAGCAGCCGATGGCTGGGTTTGAACGGGTGCGGCCCAACACCATGCTGATGCAAGTGTGAGGCAGGCAGGGGCGCAGTCTGCGGCCCCGTCCCCAGGCCACAGCGGGCCGCATCGCCCGCTCGCGGCTGGGGTTCTCTCGGGCGACGGCGGCGGCAGCTGAGGCGACCGACGGGCTGTGCAGGCCGCGTGCCAGCGCAAGCATGCAAGATGCACTGCCGGTCACCTGTCAGCGAGCGGCAGCTGCTCAAACACGAGCTGCAAAACCTCTCGCGGTGCGGAGCCCCACGGCGGACATTCACACCCATCCTCCTGCGACAGCATTGCTGCGTGGAAACAAGCAGCGCAGAGCCCGCATGGCACAATGGCCTTCAGCCCGGAAGCCTGCTGGGTGCTGCGCTTCTTTCATTGGCGCCCGGTCGAGGCCCTTGCAGGCCTCCCCAGTGCATTTGCAGATTGCCCATTGCCAAAACAACCACTTGCAAGCCCCCACCCGAGCGGGGCGCTGCTGCACGGCACAAGGACTGACGGCAGCCACTGCGCCAGCCCCGCCTGACGCACAGCCCGGGCAGCGCGACAGCTCATCGATCAGAAAGTGCCGGCGCGGGACGCCCAGGTGAGCAGGCTGCTGCCGCAGGTCTTGGGGGCGCAGGTTCAGGCGCTTACGCTCGAACGCCGCAGAGCGCAGCCCGGGGCGCAGCACGCCCTCCCCATGGGGGAGGCAACCCGAAGCCGGCTGGGGGTTGACGAGGCGAGCTGCGCCGCAGCCGTCGCCGCCTTCAGTCTCACCCGACGCACTGGGGCCCTCCCCCTCCCTGTCCTCCTCCGCAGGCCACAGGCCCGTCACAACCTGGCGGCAACCCCGCAGTGCATGGCCACACGTGCAGGCAGTGGGGAGCTGGGAGGCAGCATGCCCAACACCAAGCGCAAGTCGCCGCAGGCGGAGCGCGGCGCCGCCGCTGAACCGCCGGCGCCGCCGCGGCCCACCTGCAGCAGCCCCGCCATCGCGCACGGCTGGGCGCTGCTCAGCTGCCAGCCCGGCAGCTGCGATGCCACCTGCGAGTCGGCGCGTGAGCCCAAAGCGCTGCGCATCTGCGCTGCAAGCGCAGCTGAGCCTGCACAGGCTGCGTCCCACGAGGCGCCGGCGGGCTGCGGCGCCAGCGGCATGCACGCTGTGTGCAGCATGCCAGCTGCCACGCCGCTGGCCATGCTGCACAGCTACCATGCCGGCTGCTGCAGCCGCCTGGGCAGCTCCTCCTCCCTCTCAGAGCTGGATGCAGCGGCAGCGATAGCGGCGGCGGATGACGCCACCCATTCGCTGCCTGCAGCCGAGGCAGATGGCAGTCAGCAGGCAGCAGCAGCACAGCAGCAGCAGCAGCAGCAGCCAGGCTTGTGTGACCCGAATGATCCAGGCGTGCGCTACACAGCGGCAGCAGGGGGAGAGGATGCCGTGCCAGACGTGCCGCCTCCCTTAGCAGCAGCAGCAGCGGCGCCTCGAGCAGCAGCTGCAGCATCGCCGTGGGCCGATGTGCCGGACGACATTCTGAGGCGGGTGCGTTTCAAAGTTGCAAAAACGGTACCGGCGCCTGCGGGAAGCAATGTTTGCTGTGCCCGGCCGCCTGCCACTTGCTGTTGGCATGTTCCTTGCTGTCAAGGTGCAGGCTCGCACCCGCCCGGCATGCATGGCCCCCACACACACCGCCGTAATCCCCGGTTGCTGCTGCGCAGATGCTGGACCAGCTGCAGCCGTCCACGCTGCGCGTGCTGCGCCTGGTGTGCCGCGGCTGGGAGGCTGCCGCCTCCCGCTTGCTGGTCCACCTGCGGCCAGAGTGCATCGCCGGCAAGCAGCTGGCGCACCGCTTCCCCAGCCTGCACAGCCTGGACCTCTCCAACTGCTGCATGGGGGTGGACTTCACAACGCCGCGCATGCTGCGCCTGCAGGTGGGTTTGACAGGTGGCCTGAAGCGTGGTCATCACCTGCACACTTGCGGGTGGCTTGCTGCTGCGGCAGCTGGGTGTTGGCGTGAGCAGCATCCACTTGGAGCCGGTTTTTGCTTGGGGCCTGTTGAGATTGCAGACCCTCTTTGCCCGCTGCTCCTGTGCTTCACCCCTCACCCACCGAGATTGCAGACCCTCTTTGCCCGCTGCTCCTGTGCTTCACCCCTCATCCACCCTGCAACACCTTTCGGTGGCACCCCCGCTCCACCCAAATACTCCCCTTCCGCTGCCTGCCCACAGTCGCTGCTGTGCAACGACGGCTTGGCGGAGCTGGCAGGCCTCGGCCGGCTGGAGCAGCTGAGCCTGCGCGGCTGCAGCAAGCTGACGGGAGCAGGGCTGGCACAGCTGGGCTGCCTGCGGCGCTCGCTCACCATGCTCAACCTGTCCAACTGCACAGGGCTCATCGGTGGGTTGGCAGATGCTCTTAGATGGGCGTGCAGGGACCGGTGCTTAGGACCCGGAGCACCGGGATGCACTGTTCAGTGCGCACTGCCTCAGTCTGACCGCTAGCGTGTGGCTGCCAAGCGCGTGCACAGCGAGCCGGCTGGCGTACCCTGAGTCTGCTCCCACCACCTGTCCCATGCGCCCACCAACCTGCAGACGACTGCATGGCGGCGCTGGCGGCAGCACTGCCGCAGCTGGCCACGCTCAACCTGCAGGGCTGCAGCGGGCTGGGGGATGAAGCCATCTCGCATCTGGTCAACATGCCGCACCTGAGGCGAGCCTTGTTGGGCAGAAAGCGCGGGATGATTTGGCTGCCTGCCTGTTCATTGCTGCAGCCTGGCTGCTATAGCACCTGCACACGCCTGCTGCAAGCCACGCATGGGCCAGGTGCAAGGCTCGGTCGCCAATCCGCGCTCAGCCCCTGTGGGCCTTGTGCTCTCTAAACACGTGCAGGCATGTCCTGCTGCCTGGTGGCGTCACGGATGCCTCCATGTTTATCCTGGCCGACATGCCAGGTGCGCGGCTTCTTTTGCAATCACGTGCTGCCCGGCTTGGCTGCTGCATGCTTATCTGGCTGTGCATGGCAGCTGTGCTGTCACACACGTGCGGTTGCATGCCCCGGGCCCATCCCTGCCAGCCCTGCGCGTCTCGCCCTGCACCACATCCCGCCGCACCGCATCCTGCCCCGCAGCCCTGGAGCGTGTGGCCCTGCGTGGCTGCCGCCACGTCAGCACCGCCGGCATCTATGTCCTGTTGCAGCGCCCCGGCCTGAAGCGTGTAGTCATCTCCAAGTGCCCGCAAATCAGCCTGGAGAGCTCTGGGGGGTCGCATCTGAAGGTGGGTGCGCCATGGCAGGCGCCCCTGTGATGCCACTGTGTGTGGACGGCCGGCATGGCAGGCGTGGTGGCAACGCCTTGGCCCCTGGCAATGCGCGTGCTGCGCGGTTGCCCCTGCATCGCATGCCCATGTTGCCGTCCCATCTGCATGTCTGCCACCCGCAGCTGACCCTGCCCTGCCAACAACCCACTGCAGGTCGTCACCGACCCAGCCGGCGGCGCAGCGGCGGCGGCTGCCTCGGCTGCTGACGCAGCGCTGGTGGCAGCAGGGCTGGTGCCGCCCCTGGCAGGCCCCGCGGGAGTGGCAGGTCAGGATATGCAGCTGCTTGTGGGCGCAGTCTGAAGCTGCTTGCACGTTTTCATGCAGCGCATGCTGCGCAGCAGCGCCATCCATGGCATGCCTCCTGCGGTTGCCAGGGCCAGTCAGCCGTTGAGACCCTAGTTGAGAGCGTCATCTTCCACTGTAGTTTTCTCCGCTCTAGCGAGACGATTTTCCGTACTATCGACAGCCTATTCCTTCCCTGCATTGCTTTGATCTGACCTTGTTGCCAACGATGAGTAGCCTGAACGCCAGCCCAAACCCAAAGGCTCCCGACATTCCCCTGCGGGGTTGCCAAGCCCACCTGTCTGCGATGCCTGCCGGGCACGCCACCACTCAACGAACTGTAGCATGTAACTGAACGACTCCTTCATCGCCTGTAAATTTCGACTTTGCCTTGCACGGGACAAACACCTTTGGTGGACGGCTGTCGTGAGCATGTGCCGCTCCGGCACAGCGCGGGCAGCACGGGAGAAAGTGACAAAGTGCTAACTTGGGTGCTCCCCGTCCCACCAGCAATCACTGTCACAGCGCGTTTCTTGTGGATGCTGGGAGGCCTGGGCAGCACTAGGCCGCAGCCATGAACGGGCAGAGGGGTTCGAGGGCAAAGGGGCTAGTCCTCGCTGCCCTGCTGCTAGCGATCGTGGTTGGCAGGGTGCAGAGGGCAGCGCGGCACAGCCCGGGCTTCGTGCAAGTGGCCGACGGCGCCTACAGGTGACTTTCGGCAAGCTGCGTGGTTCAGGCTGCAGCGCTCAGGGGATAAGTGAGAGGGATCACAGGAGAGTGCGATCCGCTGTGCGGCAGGCTCCGCCGCTGCGTCAAGCAGGATGCTGCCGCTGCCGCCTGCCGCCGCCGCCGCCTCCACATGTGGCTGCTGCCTGCCGTGTGCTGCATGTGCAGCACAGAAGCTGGCTCTGACCAACCCTGCAATTTTTGCTGCAGGCTTACACAGCACTGGTACCTGCTGCCGGGCCTCACCCTGCCCATCCCTGTGTCCATGGGCCTGTTTCGTGGCGACAAGGGCTGGGTGAGGCGCAGCGGCGCCGCGGCGCCGCCGGCGTGCTACCACCACCAGACATGAGCACCCCTTGCAGCGGCAGAGATGCACAGTTTGTAGGGGCGGCGTGCATGCAACTCGTGCTGGAGACAGACCTTTACCAGCCACCTCACTCATCCAATTTATGAACTGCCCCCTGGCACAGATTGTGGTAGATGCGGGCACCAAGAACAACCGGCGGCAGTCGCACGCCACCAAACTGGTCAAGGCTGTGCAGGCGGCCATCCCGGCGGGCGAGCGCCTCGCCGCCATTGCATGTGGGTGCCTCGGCAGCCCACAATGAGGGCTGGCAGCGCTGCATACTGGTGCAGCGGCCGCCCTTTCTTGGCTTGGTGATCCTGCATCACAAGCCTGCATCACAAGCCTGCATCACAAGCGCCTCTACATTGTTGCAGTGACGCACGGCCACCATGACCACGTGGGTGCCCTGGTGGAGCTGATGGAGGCCTACCCTGATGCCCCGGTGCTGCTGCATGAGCAGGAGGCGCCCTTCCTGTTTGAGGTCGGCAGCAGGGGCCCCGCAGTGCGTTGGTGGTTGGCTGAGCTGTCGATACGCGGCCCGCCAAACTCCCCTCAACGGCTGTTGTGCCCTGGCGTCCGCCATGCATTCACACCAGACCGACAACTCCCTCGTGCAGGGCAAACCGTACATGGTGCCCGGCAGCCTGGATGCCAGGAAGTACCAGTGGTTTGACATGGACTGGCCGGTTCGGCCCAAGGCAAGCCAGGAGAAAACCAGGATCAAGGGCGGGCGCTCGAGGGCCGAGTTGCTGCATGCCTGCAGCCGCACAGCCACCTGGCCTCCTGCCATCCTGCCAGCGCTTGCTCACGTGCGCCTTCCCTGTGCCTACCCTGTTTGATTTGCAGCTGCCCAAGGAGCGCTTCCACATTGTGTCCGGCAGCAGCGGCAGCCTGGACCAGTTTGCCAGCGGCCTGTCCTTCCACCTGGCCCCCGGCCACACACCCGGACAGGTGCGCCGAAAAGCGGCAAAGCCTACGAGACGGGCAGCTGCGGGACTGCCAGGGATCAGCCGCTGTGATGGTTGATGATGCTCGTGACAGCATGCTGCTGCTGGTGCAGCCGCGGGCAACGAAGCAGATGCTATGACTCAGCTGGGGAACTGCATCCCGCCTGGTGCAGATCGTCTATCTGCACAAGCCCAGCGGGGTGCTATTTGGAGGTGCGCCCGTGTCGTTGCGGGCGCCGCCGTCTTGGGATGCAGCAGCGAGGCCTGCTGCACGGATCATGCGCTTTGCAATGCGTTGCAGCTGGCTGTGAAATCTTTGCAGCTAGCTGCTGGACAAGGCTTAGCAGCTGCGAGCACTTCTGCCGGCTGAGTCCGTGCTGTGCCACAAATACGCAACCTGCGCAGGCGACATCCTGACCCTGATCCGCCCAAAGCTGACCTGGGGCGAGGCGACGGCCGGCCAGAAGGACAACCGGGTGAGGATTGGGCGATGCATGGCTGCTGGTTGCAGGCGCTGCTCCACGTTGCGCGGCACGGCTGGGCGTCTAGCCATGTAGATACCATGATAGCCGCATGTGCCCTTCGAGGATAATGTTGCCGGTGTGGAAACATGGCGCCCTGCACGTCTGCCCACCCACCCCTCTCCTGCAGGTGGTGGCAGCCGTGCCAGGCCTGCTCACCATCCGGTCCCTCCCTTTCCACGTGCTGCACGCGCCGGTGGGCGACCTTCAGCTGTCGGAACAGTCGGCGTGCGAGCTGCTGGGCAGCCTGCCCTACCAGCAAGTGCTGCTGGCGCATGACTTTTCAACCGCTAAGATGTGGACGGCGGAGAGCGCAAAGGCGTGGTTGGCGGCCGCCCCCGAGTGCCAGCAGTACCGTAATGCCTGATTGCTGGCGGTGCGCCGTAGCTCGCGCGGGTGCATGTTCACAGTGTGTGCAACTATGATGCGCTGCTCTCCCAAGTGTTCTTGGTGCTGGCACCCTTGCCGCTGTTTTCCCATCCTCCCTTACCGGCATGCTACCTTCTGGGGCTTTGAATCATTGCTGGTACAGCAAGGAGAGCTATCGAGCAGACGAGCCTCCACAAGCTGTCAATCCCCAGCGCAGCACGCTGGCGGCAGCCCAGCGTGCTGCATTTTTGCTCGAAGCTGGGGCGCTCATACATTAGGCCGGCATGCTCTTGTGAGTTTCTTGCCGCCTTCAAGATTCGCGCACGCAACAAAGCGCGCGGCATGGCTGTGTCCTGAAGCTCGAGGTGGGTGCACGCCCAGCGAGCTCTGCGGAGCCCGGCGCGAGGCACTCCAGCACTGCTGCAGGAGGGAAATCGTCTGGTCGGGGTGGTAGCTGGGCGGCCGGGTAGCCACGAGCCCCACGGCAGCACCGCCGCTGCTCCTGCTGCTCTGCTGAGCCACACGACACACATTGCCAGTAGTTTGAAGGCAAATGAGCATCTCGCCGTGCCACACCAGCGGAATGCAGGTAAAACCCTAGCACCGCCAGATCATGCCGTCTGGATCACGGAACGATGCGCATGCGCCGGCAGGCCCGCCACCCCTCAGGTAGCATGCGCCCTAAGCCTGCCACAAGTTGCACTGATTTGCATTTGCTCGGAGGCCATCAAGTGCCCGTCTCCCACCACGTTCAGGCCCACCCTGCCCTGCCCTGCCGTTCTCTGCCGCCGCGGCGCCCTGCCATGCCATGCCGTTCTCTGGCCCGCCCTGCTGTGCCATGCCGTGGCAGGCCATGCACCCCTCCACGTCCCCATGTTGCAGGCGAGCAGACCAACCAGACAGACGGAACCCGGCCGAGGCTTTGGCGTACATGTATTCCGTCAAGGAGCGCTTCAGCTGCAACCGGGCTGTGTATCACGAGTGAGCAGGGCAACCTGCGCAGAATGCTGGCTGGCAGCTCCGGCTTGGACTCGCGAACACTCCTCTGTTGTGACTACACAAATTTCGACCTCCCTGTTTTTTCTTTGCAGCTTCAAGGCTGTGCTGAACCGATACAAGAAAAAAAGGCGACTGCTGGTTGAGGTTTTGCTCAGGGGTACAGGCATACACAGTGGCGGCGCATGCAGCCCCTGTCCGAGAGTCCGAGACCCGAGCCCACCCATGATTGCTGCAGGCTGGACATCCCCGGGCTTCTTGCAAGGGTCAAGATCCTGTTCGAGGGCCATGAAGACCTTCTTCGGGGCTTCGAAGTTTACCTCCCGGCAGGTTACTTGCTTCAGGTGAACAGAGGGCTGCCCGAGGCGAGCCGCTGCTTGTTCTTGCTCAAGGTGGTTCGTTTGTGGTTCGAAATGGTTGAAGCTTCACCAGGGGCGCGTGCCATCTTAGCACATCGGGTGGCAACCAGCACCGGACTATATACCTGCCGTCTGTATTGCCCACCTTGCAGGGCAATGGAGCGGGCCCGAGCGTCCAGCCGCTACCCCGGCCACAATCCCCGCCAAGCGGCAGGCACACCGGTGAGCTGTTGTGTCTGGGGTTGCCACTCTCGCCATGCAAGGCAAGCAGCAATGGTGGCTTCAACTTGGCAACAGCGCTGAGCAGCGGAGTGTTGCCTGCTGCTGCTTTGGTGGCGTTGTTGCAATGGAACAGCTGCCCAAGGCAAGGCAGCCGTGGAGTCTACTGAATGGCGTCCACCCTGCTGCTGCAGGTCTCAGGGAGCAGCTGGCGGAAACAGGGCAGCAGCGGGACGCAGCAGTGGTGGGCAATGCACCAGCAGAGCGGCAGCCGGACGCTGCGCTGGCTGCCGAGGCCGCAGCAGCGCTGCAGCCGGACCATGCACTGGCTGCCGAGGCAGCAGCAGAGCTGCAGCCGGACCATGCACTGGCTGCCGAGTCAGCAGCAGAGCTGCAGCCGGACGACTCGCTGGCTGCCAAGGCAGCAGCAGAAGCACAGCGGGACGCTGCGCTGGCGGCACTGGTGGCAGCGGAAGCTGAGCGCGAAGCGGCGCTGGCTGCACAGCGTGCAGCTGAGCGGGAGGCAGGGGAGCAGCGCGACAGCTTTGCGTGCACCATCTGCTTTGAGGCGCCTCGCGAGGCGCTGTTCTCGCCGTGCATGCACCTGGTGTGCTGCGGCGGCTGCGCTGCCCGCATCATGCGCAAGCGGCCGGCGAAGTGTCCGTACTGCACGCAGCCCATTGTGGAACAGCTCAAGGTGTTCTGCCCCGTGTGACGGGCTTGTTGTAGAGGCGGCAACTCTCAGTAGTTGTAGTGCTGAGGCGGTGACGCCCCGGTGGCGGCAGCAGCAGCGGCCCGGGCATCAGCAAATGCAGCAGCCTCGGCTGACCCAGCGCCAATCACAACAGCGTCTCGACCGACTCTTCTACTCTCTGGACCCACTGCCAGGGCCAGAGGGGCGATGGCGAGCCGGCCTGAATCGCAACACTCGAGGAAACACCGCTGCAGGGCCCGGCTGTAGCTAGCGTGTGAGTGCGGTCTGCCAATCTGCGATCGCACCCTGCACAGCTGGTCGGGAGGCTGCGGCCAGCTGCCTCAAGCTGCAACTTTGCGTGTGGCGCCCTCCTGCCCCTCGCAGGCGGCCCCCCGCTATGGGATCACAGCCGCCAAGCGCCCTGCGTGGCCTGTTTCACCGGCGCAGCTCGCCGCCACAGGCCGACGGCGGCGGCGGGCAGCAAGAGCGGCCGCCGCTTGCCGCGTTGCAGCCGCCGCCTGTGCCGTGGGGCCAGGCAGCACTGTGCGGCACCGACTCTGATGCCGCAGCCGCCCCAGGAGTGGCGCAGTGGGCGCAGGCAGGCGGACCCAGCAGCGGTGCAGCACGGCCGGCTGGGGCGCACGGCGGGGCACCAGCACCCACCTGGCCAACCCAACAGGCGGTGCAGCAGCACCCTGATGTGCAGCAGACCGGTCCACCGCAGGTGCATCGGCAGCAGCCACAGGCCGCCACCTTCCGGGTGCTTGCTGGCCACCCGCCGCAGGCGCCGAGCGGTGGTGGCCGCCCAGCTGCTGCTGCTGCCGCTGCCGCCACCCAGCCGTCGCAGCTGCCCTCAGCACCACCCTGGTACCGGCTGCAGCAGGCCCAGCCGCCATCGCAGCAACAGCAGCATCCATCGCAGCAGTCAGTAGGGCAGAGCATCCGGCAGCCAGCCACTGCGCACCAGCAGCCAGGCACGCAACAAGTGCAGCAGCCCCACCAGCACCCGCCTTTGCAGAAAGTGGCCCCGCCGCCCTGGTATCCGCAGCCGGCAGGGCAGGCGTATGCCTGTGGGCCAGCGCTGCACGTTGAGCAACAGGCGCCACACCCCGCTGCACCCGGCTCTGTCCTCGGCAGTTGCGGGCAGCATGTGGGCCTCATGCCGCCGCCACCACCACGGCAGCAGCAGCTGCAACAGCCTGCTGTGCCGCGGCAGCTGGCGTGCAACGTGCAGGAGCTGGTGCAGGATGTGCGGCAAGGGCCACCACCCGGGTCTCAGCAGCAGGTGCAAGTGCAGCAGCAGCCCCTGCGGCGGGTGTTGCCACCAGGCCTGCAGCAGCAACAGCCGCCGCCACAGCAGCCTATGCAGTATGGTCGGCCTCCAGCTGCCCAGCAGCAGCCCTGGGCGCAGCAGCCTGTGCAGCAGCCACAGCCGCAGCCAGTCATGCAGCCAGGACCGCCACTGGGTCCTGAGCAGCCACACCTGCAGCTTCCACAGGTGCAGCCAGTGCGGACACAGGTGGCGGAGCAGCGGCAGGCCGCTCCTCCGCCACCTGCGCAGCAGCAGGCACATGTGTCGGGTGCTGCGCCTGTCCATGCGGCAGCTCCGGGGCCTGTGCGGCAGCAGCCGGCTCCCAAGCAGCCGCTGCGGTTCACGCTGGGCGAGTGGGGCCTGCCGCCTGGGGTGGTGCAGGTGCGTGCGATGCCTAGCTGCCTGGCAAGCTGAAGCATGTGGCGCAGTGCCGTTCTCACATGATGCAAGACAGGGCGCATGAGCAAGCGCGTTGCGCTGCAGCCCAGCTGTGCCCCGAACCACACCCGCAAGTTGCGGCTGGCCCGCTTCATGTTGCACCGTTCTCTCCCTTGGCTCCCTCCTCCTGCCAGGCGTACGAGGCCAAGGGCGTGAAGCGCATGTATCCCTGGCAGGCGGCAGCGCTGGAGTGCGGGGAGGCGTACAACAACCTGGTGGGCTATAGCTGCGGGACCGACTGTGCCCAGTCTGCGTTGCACCACACTTGTACTGTGGAGTTCATGGCTCCTCCGCCCGCACTGGGGGGTTCCGTCGTATGTGCAAGCGGCGCACCCTCAGATGAGCGGGCACCAGTGTGTGAGTGTGTTGACGGCAGCTCACCCCTGCCGGCGCCTCACAGGTGTACTGCGCACCCACCAGCGGCGGCAAGTCGCTGGTGGCAGAGGTGCTGATGGTGCGCCGGCTGGTGCGCTCCACGCTGGACATCCCGCAGCCCCGCCGCAGCAAGCCGGTGCGTGGCTGGCTGGTGGTGGTGGGTGAGCTTTGACTGCGGCTGGTGGGTGGAATCCGCAGGGCCGGCAATTTGCCTCTCGGCCTACGGCAGAACCGCGGCCCTTTGCCGTGCACACTTGGGCTGGCTGATAACTCTGTGTGTCCCCTCCCTTCTGGGCCCCTGCCACAGAAGTACGGCCGTGCGCTGGTGGTGCTGCCCTATGTGTCCATTGTGAACGAGAAGAGCGCGCACCTGGAGACGGTGCTGAGGCCGATGCACGCCAGCGTGAAGGGCTTCTGCGGCGGAGCCGAGGAGGGGGCGGCGGTGCAGCCGCTGGCACCACGGTGCGCTGGGTTGCATTCAGCGGCTGGCTGGCAGCGTTTATTTTGGAGAGTTGGGCCATCTCGAAGGGAAGGAGTTGCATGCCATCAGCATGCCATGCGCCAGCTTCCAACCTGCGCAGGTTTGCTGTTCACTGCGCAGGGGTGAGACGGTGGCCCTCTGCACCATTGAGAAGGCCAACGTGGCCATCAACCGGCTGGCGCAGGAGGGGCGCCTGGGTGAGCTGTGAGGGGGATGAGGGGGCTAGCCGTGGCAGGACCTGTTTGCCCCTGGTGTGTGGATTCTGCTGGCAGATGGGCTGCTCTGCCTTTCAAGCGATGCAAGCTGCATCCCCCTTCCTGCTTGCTTGCACTGCAGGCGAGCTTTGCTGTGTGGTGGTGGACGAGCTGCATATGGTGTCAGACACGGACCGAGGCATTGGCCTGGAGATGAGCCTTAGGCGAGTTGCAAGTGGCTGCTGTTGGTACACACTGTTGGTACACACTGTTGGTACACACTATTGGTACACACTGCTGTTGTATTCACAGTGCCCCTGCTGGTCAAAACTGCCGGAGCGCGCGCATCTGCACAGCACACTCGCTGTGGCTGCTTGCTACCGGGAAACAAAGGCTGCAAACCCACAATCACGCTGCACTGCCCCCAAACTGCCGCAGCAAGCTGATGTTCTCGCCGGCGGCGCAGCACATCCAGATCATCGGCATGAGCGCCACGAGTGAGGATGCAGCCTGCTGGGCATGCAAGCTGGTTTGCACAGCAGTGCAACTCATCAGCAGCAGCAATATCGAGTTGGGCTGGCTGCCCTGCTTCCCCGCCACAACCGGTGCACCACTCTGTCCCACCCACACTTGCTCCCTCGTTTCTGCAGTGGGCGGCCTGGAGGCGCTGCGAGCCTGGCTGCGCGCCGAGCTCTTCCTCACCAACTTCCGCCCAGTGCCACTCACGGAGCACGCTGTGTTCAGGGGCAGGGTGTACGAGAAGATCCGGCCGCAGGTAGACTCATCACGCATCGAGGCTGGTCGTCTCTGCGTAGGACACGCCTGCCTAGCCTGCCCTGTCTGCCTTGCAGTTGCTTTCCAAAGGTCGAGTATCCCATCCCCCGGCCCAGTCTCTGCTGGGTTCTCTGCTCTGTTGGCCTGCAGGAGCTGGCGGCCCTGAGGGAAGAGCAGGAGGATGCACCCCCGCTGCGCGAGCTGCGGGAGGTGGCACCCTCGGAGTCCAGGTTCGGCCTTGGTTGCTGCATCCCCCGCTTTGCGTCTTTTCTCGCAACGCAAGCAGCAGTCATGCGCGCTGGCTGGCTAGCCTGCACACTGCTTTTTTTCATGTGGCAGCCCAACAGTGGAAGGAACCAGCATGGCATGCAAGCTCGGTAATGCCTGCCCATCACATCGACAGTGCTGCACCGCTGCTGCCGCAGGCGGGACGCCGACCGCCTGGTGCCACTGGTGGCTGAGGCCACGTCAGAGGGCCACTCAGTGCTGGTCTTCTGCTCTAGCCGCAAGCAGTGCGAGTCAGCGGCGACGCTGATTGCCGACCTGCTGCCGCAGGTGGGTGGCGGACCAGCCAGCGGCAGCGCTCAAACGCTTTGTGTGTGGGTGTGGCGGCTGCCAGCCTCACAGTGTGCGGCACCAGCATCATGTCTGCTGCAGAGCCCTTCTGCCTGCTCATCACCAGTTGGCATATGCCCCACACCATACAGATTGCGCCGCCACCGCCTGAGAAGCAGCCCGAGCTGGCCGAGCTGCGGCAGGGCATCATTGCCGACATCAAGATTGCCATGGGTGCGTGGCTCTGCTGATGCCGCTAGGCCGCCGTTGCCTGCTGGCATCCGGGACCAGGCAGCTGCTGTTGTTTGTTGCAGCGAGTGTGTGACCCATGTGCTGCTGCGAGTGTGTGGCCCAACCTTCCCACCTTGCAGGCGGCGCCATGAGCGCTGAGCTGGAGGCCTGCATGCTGCAGGGTGAGTCCTGGCCTCCGACACTTTGTGTGCCATGCGTGCCTTGGCTGCCGCGTGGTGTGCTCGCACGCCTGTGCTGCTGCATCGCGCCGGCTGTCTTCCATCGCCCGGCCTAGCTAGCGACCGTGCCCATGCGCATGCATCCTGCAGGCATTGCCTGGCACCATGCGGGGCTGACTTCGGAGGAGCGAGCGGGGGTGGAGCGGGCCTATTGCGGCGGAGCCATCCAGGTGGGCAATGTTGCGGTACAGCCAAGTGACGTGGTGTGGTGCTGACTTGGTCCCCGCTGCTGTCCATCAGACCGCTCTACCTGCCGTCGGTACTCGAAGTCTGAGCGCATATTTCGTTCGTAACCGTGCCCCCGATGCCTCTGCAGGTTGTGACGGCCACTTCCACGCTGGCTGCTGGGGTGAACATGCCGGCCCGCCGCGTCATCCTGCGCAGCCTGCACCAGGCAAGGCAATGGCAGGACAGGGTGGCCAGGTCTTGATGCAGCACAGCACATGAGGCACTTAGTGAGCAGACACTCATGAATATGCCAGGCCTCATGTTGGCATCCAACTGCGGTTGGCGGCCGCCGGCCCCTCCTCCACATCAGCCCTCTTGTCCCTCTTTCCTCGTGCAGGGCATTGGCCCGGTGTCACGCTCTCAGTACCTGCAAATGGTGGGGCGCGCTGGGCGGGCGGGCCATGCTGCCGCCGGAGAGTCCTTCCTCATTGGCAAGGGTGAGCAAGGGAGGGGCAGGGATGAAGGGAGACAGGCTGGCACGGCCGGTCACAGAAATGCCCTCTCGCGGCCTCCCAGACGACTCCTGAAAAGCCGTTCAATTGAACTCAAACATGATATGTTCTTTACTTCGTGCACCTTGCTCCGATGCTTAATTAGGCAAGGTGAAAAGCTGCTATGTGCCCCCCATTGTCGCAGGTGCTGCCGGTGGGCAGGAGTGGCACCAGGTCTGCGGGCTGTTGACGGCGCCGATCCCTGAGCTGCAAAGCCGGGTGCTGTGCCCTGCGGCGGCTGCTCTCTTTGGTGAGCTGATTCGTGGAACATTGCGTCTGCAAGACGGTAGACTGTGTGTCGTTTAGCCCCTGCTCTGGTAGTGCAGGGAGCGCCACGCAGCTGCGTTACCTCAGCGCGCTCCCTCTTCATCTAGATTCCAGCCTTGCCCTTTCGCCCTGTGCGGCGGCAGCCTCCAAGCCTGGCGAGGTGAATGAGGAGGCTACGCGCCACCTGCAGCAGCTACTGCTGGAGGGCATTGCCAACGGCAGGTCAGGAGGGGCGGCGGTGGGCAGGGTTACAGGGGATTGCTTGGGCTGCGTGCATTGGTGCAACACACTCTGTGTGCCGCCCGTAAGCAAATTGCTCCCCACGATTGCCACGATCCACCTGCACACAGCGTGCGAGAGGCACCGGATGTGGCACGCCTCGTCTGCAGCACATTTGCGGCGCACCAGCAGGTGAGCTCAAGCGACGTATGTGCTGCTGCAGTTGCCTACAAACATGCCCGTGCAAACACATTGCGTTTGGAAGCAGTCCCATTTGCATCGAAAATGTGTGACCTTGCGGATCCAAGCATGGAGTCATTCCGGCAAAACCGCTCCACGTGCGGCGCTCTCCCGCAGCGCCTGGATATGATGCGGCAGGCCTCCAAGGCTGCCCTGCGCGAGCTGCTCAACGAGAAGCAACTGGTGCAGTGGGCGCCAGGGCAGGCAAGCTGCAGTGGTTGCCAAGTGTTGATGGTCTGGCCACAGTGCGAGGATGCATAACATGGAACAGTGTGTGGAACTGTGTCATGCACCGCCTGCTCACATTGTTGCAGGCCGGCCAGCTGGAGCTGACCCACAATGGTGTACTCATTCATCCCGTGTTTGCCTGTCATCTGAACAAGGAAGCCTGTGTTCTTCCCTGCAGGCCGGCCAGCTGGAGCTGACTCACAAAGGGCAGGCTGTGTACGACTCGGCGCTGCCGCTGGAGCCCGCCATGCGGCTGTACGACGCGTGCTCTCGGGCCGAGCATGGTAAGCGTCTGTTGTGCGGGGCTGGTCAGGGGCATGCCCAGGCTGCCTGGTGTGCACGCATTGCCGCTGAGCTGGTGACCTGAGCAGTGGCAGTGGCTGGGCTCAGCTTGCGCTGTGACCAGCTGTGCCTGCCCGCCAACAAGCTGCTGCCTACCCTGCGCAGGCTTCATGCTGGATCGGCCGCTGGTGCTGCTGTATAGCTGCATACTGCAGCACCCCTTCCAGGTCTGGCTTGATGGCGCGCAGGGCGTCCGCATTGCGTGTGCGCGCGTGGGCATCGCTGGCTTGTTGTGCGAGTCCATCTGGTATTGCCGCCTGGCATTGATGTGGCGAATGCCTGTCCACTTGCTCCCGTGCAGATTGAGAGCTGGGCGGCGTGGGGCAAGGTGCTCAAAGCCCTGGACAAAGCGGACCAGTGAGTTGGGCGCTTGGTGGGTTGCAACGTTTAGTTGCACACAAGGGCAGCTGCTGTGCTACGCAGGCAGCGCGCGGTCAGAGGGCCGTGTGCACAGGCGCTATAATCGTTCATTCTTGTCATGTCACCGCCCTGCAGGGAGATAGCAGCCAGCGTGGGTGTGGAGCTGAAGCACGCGCTGCTGGCACAGGGCGGGCGCCCGCTGCCGACCGACCTGCAGGTGAGTGTGAGTGCCAACATGGGTTAATGGCAGGCCATGCTGTGCAATGTTTTTCAAGCAGGCAGCTGGTCGTGTGAAGATTCACTAACTGGATGCGATGTGCACCTCGTGCCACTGGCATGCGTGCTGCCTCTCTGTACTGGCCCCCGCAGGAGAGGCACGGGCGGCTGGCTGCCGCACTGGCACTCAGCGAGCTGACCCAGGAGCGGGACATCCAAGGAGTGGTCGCCAAGTGGGGACGCGAGGGCTTTGTGTCCAAGGGTGAGTTGCGGCTTCCTGCTGTGTGAGCATCAGGTGGCTGGATGCCTGTGTGTGACTACGTGTTGTGTCTGAGCTGTTGCATTGCACGCTCTGCCTGCAATCCACAACAGTACACACTCATACGCCCCGCTTGTCCCAACCCCGCGTGCAGGCCTGTCGCGTGGCCAGATCCAGAAGATGCAGCAGGACGCCGGCAAGGTGGGCAGCTTGTTGCTGGGGAGGCCGCCTGAACACATTCACGCGAAGCCATTCACTGGTGCTGCCCGGCAGCTGCTGTGCCTACCACTGTTCTGTGAGCGTGTTGCCAATAGTGGCCTGATGTTTGCACCAGCCCCACCTCAACACTTCCACCCCGCTCCTGCAGTGGATGGGCATGGCCAGCTTGCTGTGCGAGAGCGCTGGCTGGTGGCCGCTCGCCATGCTGTACTCCAACCTTAGCCAGGTGGGGCGGCTGCTCTGGAATTTGCAACCCTGAAGCACGCAGCCCTCGTTGCATCTGCAGCCGTGGCAGCTGGCGCGCCTGCATAACGTGCCAGCAAGCCAGCATGCCTTGTGCTCTGCTCAGCAGGATGCCAGCCACTCACTCCCAACTGGTTGGCCCGCCACGCCTCGCCCCTCCTCAGATGGCGGCGGCGGGGGTGCGCCAGGACCTGCTGCCGCTCATGCGCATCCCAGACATGGATGCCGGCAAGGCCCGGGCGCTCTTCAAGGCGGGCCTGCGAGATGCACATGTGCGTGCTGCTGGACTACACTAATGTAGTGTTTGTGTTCAGCCGCCTGAGCTTGCCTGCTGATGGAGTGACGGGATTCCACTGCATTGCCAGCAGGGCTGCTGACGGCTCAACCCCCCTGCGCCTCCTCAATCTGCTCGCCCTGCGCAGGCGCTGGCCATGGCCGACGAGGAGGCGGTAGCCAAAGCCCTGGTGCCAGCCATTGCTCAGCAGATGCGGACCCGCTCCTCAGTGGGCAAGCAGCAGGGCGGGACCTCAGCCGCCAGCGCAGCCAATTATGCAGCCGTCAGCATGTCGGCACGGGCCGCCGGCACGCTGGTGCGGGCGGCACGGGAGCACCTGCGGCGGCAGGTGGCAGACCTGGCGGCTTTGGCCGCTGACATCCAAGAGGATGAGGTGGCAGCAGCAGCAGGTGCGGCTCCAGGCGGGCAGCAGCAGGCCCAGCAGGGCGCAGCGGGCGGGGGGCTCGGCGCCAATGACGACCTGTCGGCTGCTGAGCTGGCGCACATCCGGCGGGAGGTGGCGCAGGCTGGGGCTGCGGCCGGCACGCCGGAGCAGCTGGCTGCGGCAGAGGTCAGCATTGCGCCCGCGGCAGCGCTGCAGTGGACTGCCGGCTGGGTCAGGTGGGTTGGGGATAAGTGCTGGGCGATGAGGAAAGCAGGGCGCATGCGTAATACACTTCCCGTCAAACCGTGGCAGGCACGGTCACAAAGCGCTCCGAGTGCGTCTGCACTGCATGCTTCTACCAACCGGCTCCCACGCTGCCCGCTGTGCAGGGTGACCGAGCTGCGCCCGCGCTCCACAGCCTCACAGCTGGCTGAGTTCTTTGAGCAGTGGGCCGTGCAGCCTCGTTATGCACTGGCGCTGCACACCCTCAGTGCGGACGAGCTTGCGGCGGCAACCGCCACGGCTGGCGGCATCGCCGGCCTGGCTGTGAGCGTGGGCGGCAAGCTGGTCCAGCAGGGCAGCGCAGGCAGTGGCGGCGGCGAGGCAGCTGGGGCGGCAGCAGCAGAGGGGTCGCGGCGGCGGCTGCAAGGCATTGCTGTGTGCTGGGACCTGCAGCAGGCCTTCTTTCTGGAGCTGTCAGGTGGGCTGGGTGGCTGCCTCTTGCTGGGCAAAGCTGGGCAGAGTGCAGCGCTTGAATGCATGGCATGAGCTGCAGCTGCCATGCTGCCCCGAGCCTCACTGGCCACTTGGTGCTGCCTCATTTATCGTCCCAGGCGCTCACTGCGCGCGGGAGCTGCAGCAGGGCGGCGGTGCCGCGCTGCTCGATGCTGTGCGTGCTGTGCTGGCCAAGGCCACTGCCAAGGTCTGCTACGACGCTACGGACGCCCTGCCAGAGCTGCTGCAGCTAGGTAATTGAAGTGGGCGGATGCTGGATTGAGCAGCTACAGGCAATGCTTCACAGTGGCCGTCTGCATCCCAGCTTGCAGGCTGCCTCTCCTTGCACATGCTCTTCTTCCTCCGGGCCTGGCCTCTGCAGGCATTCGGCTGGGCGGGCAGCTCGAGGACCCGCGCGCGGCAGCAGCCCTGCTGTGGCCCGATGCCGCTGCAGATGACCCCTCCAAGCTCAGCCTCAAGCGCATCCAGGCGTCTGCTGCGCCACGCTACAAGGTGCTCGTGTTCTTGTGTTGCGAGGGAGGACATGCAATCCACCTGTGCGCTGCGCTGGATTTTGCACACGTTGAGCGGCAGCCATTCCACAACCACACCGCTGCCTACCCACGTTGCTTTTCTGTGCCCGCCCCTCCGCAGGCCCGTGTGCCCAACCTGTGCCGCAGCGGCGTGACGGACACCACCCGCGTGGCTCTGACCGCCCTGGCAGTGATGGAGCCGCTCACTCAGATGCTGGGCCAGCGCCGCATGCTGGAGGTGAGCAGGCTTCAGTGTGTGCAGAGTGTATGCAACACCACCAGCGGCGTTACGGTTGCCATCACTTTGTGTGAACCTTGCCTTCCTTTCCATTGTGCCTGTTGAGTTGCCCATCCTTTGACTGGCTTTCCATTGCAGGCCTACTCCCTGCTGGAGATGCCCGCCCAGCTGGCCCTGCTGCACATGAACGCCAGCCCCGCAGCACCCCGCCTCTGCCCCGCCCAGCTGGCAGCAGCCAAGGAGGCAGCGGCGGCCAGTGCGGCAGTGGCAGAGGAGCAGCTGCGGCGCATCTACGGCATGCCTCGCCTGGACCTGAGCAACGGTGATACCGTGCTCCAGCTGCTGGGTGAGCCAGGCAGGTGTTTCCTTCGGAAGCGACGATGCTTGTCGGGCATGTGGGGCATGCTGCAGCGAGGAGCACATGCTGAGCTGGGGGCGGCGCCTGCATGCTCCGTGATCTGGTTCCTTGGCCTGCGGTCAGGTCTGCCTGCTGCTTGCCATGCCATCGCTACAGGCTCCCTCAGAATGCCTGTGCCGGAGCGGGATGGCCGGCGGCGGGGGCCACCAACTGTGGCGCTGGACCACCTGCAGCAGGTAGGCAGCCAGCATTGGCTTCTGCTGCTGAGGGTGGCATGTGCTGAATGGCCGTGATAAGCCGTGGACAGGACGTGCATGCCGTTGGCGATTGCACCGCGCATCAGCCCTCATGGCTGCCGCTCGTTTGCCGACCCTGCAGCTGCTGGCTGGCTGCCGGCCGCACCAGCGGCGGGAGCAGGAGGCGCTTGCGCTCATGGTGCAGGCAAGTGGGGTGGAGGGACTGCTGGAGGGTGCCAATGGCTGTACAGTGCCGGTGATCAGCATGCAACTCGCCCCCTGGTGTCACGGGTTACATCCAGTGCCGTTCCGCCCTGTCACGTGCCCCTGCCTCTTCTCCACCCACTGGCTCTGCAGCACAAGGCGCTCAGCCAGCTGGTGGCAGCGCCTGCCCAAGCGCTGCTGGACCTTGCGACAGGGCAGAGTGCAGCAGCGGCGGTCGGCAGTCGCCCCAACAGCGCCAGCGTGAGTGGCAGCGCGAGTGGCAGCGCTGGCCCCAGCTCGGGAGGCAGCGCAGGTGCGCCGGCACAAGCACAGCAGCAGCAGCAGGAGCAGCCGCAGGGCGGGGCCATGCACCTGCGGCTAGAGGCGTGTGCCGCCACAGGAGCGCTGAGCTACGGAGCGCAGCTGGACCGGCAGCTTGCTTCCCTGCTGGCGGCAGAGTGGTGCCCCTTTCTGGTGGGTGGCACCAACCAGAGCGTGCAAGGCGAGCTGGCGGCCGGCAGCCTGACACCAGAGGCAGTGGCAGCTGCGGCCAGCCAGGGCAGCAGGCAGGGCTTGCCCGTGGCGCTGTGTGTGCCGCGGCAGCAGCTGGTGGTGGCAGCAAGTGCAGCATGCGGCACAGCGGCACCTGGCAGCTCGGATCCATTTGAGGAGGGGCCGCCAGAGGAGGAGGCGGAGGTGTGGGTGCTTGGCCAGCTCCAGCAGGTGCTGGGCAAGCGGCTGCGCACAGCGCTGGACTTTGGCGCTGAGCAGCCCAGCATGCATAGCAGCAGGGACCACAGCAGCAGCGGCAGCCAGCGGGCCAGCATGGCAGTGGTGCGGGTGGCGCTGCCTCCCAACAGGGAGCAGGGCCGGCTGCACAGCGCAGCATTTGGCGCCAGCTGGGCGGCGTCACCCAGCAGCATCAGCCTCACCTGGCCCTGCGACCAGCTATGGCGGCTGGACCCAGGCTTGGCAGCGGCCCTGTGCGGCAGCGCCGATGCGGGCGGCGTGAGCAGTGCAGGGGTGGGGGCAGCCCAGCAGCAGCAGCAGCAGCAGCAGGTGGCGCCTGTGGGAGCGCCCGCTGCGGCAGCAGCAGCAGCAGCAGGGCCGGGCGCACCCCTTCCAGCTGAGGTGGTGTCCTGGGGCGTCTCTGCCTATTGCTCGGGTGCTGCTGTGTTTGCAGCATCTGGGGCGGCGTTGCCGACAACAGCAGGTGGCGGCGCAGGCCTGCCGCACAAGGGGCAGCAGCAGCGGCAGGAGCAGCAGCAGGCTGCAGCAGCGGGCCTGGGGCGGCCACTCACAGGTGGCTCATGTGCCGGCCTGCTGCTGCGAGTAGAGCTGCGATATGTGGAGCTTGCTGTGCTGGCGGCGCTCAGCGGCGAGCCTGAGCTAGCGGCAGCCCTGCGGCGGTGCTCGGCAGCCAGCAGTGCGAGCAGCAGCAGCCCACGTGACGGTGGCGGTGGTAGGGATGCTTACGAGTACCTGTCGAATGTGTGGGCAGCGGCAGCCGGCCAGCTGCAGGTGCCCGGCACCGAGCTGCTGATCAGCCGTGCCACAGCGGCAGCGGTGGCCCAGGCGCTGCTGCACCACTGGAGCGCCAAGAAGCTGGGCTGGGTGTTGCAGGCGCCTCGCCAGGTGGCAGCAGCGGCGCTGGATTCGTTCCTGGCTGCCTTTCCTCGCATTGGGGCCTGGCTGGCCGAGGCGGCAGCCACAGCAGAGGCAGGCAAGGGTGCGACCACGCTAGCGGGACGGCAGCGGGCGCTTGCGGTGCCCAAGCGTGCCGATGACGCCATGGTAAGTGGGGGTGATGGGATGGGGTTCTGGAAGTTTGTGAGTAGGTTGCAGGCGGTGCATGGGTGCCGCTGATGAGGTGCGATGATGGCTGATAGTCCCCGGTCGTCCAGCTGCCGCATTCGCCCTGCCATGCCTGCACACACTAGGTACCGGTTTGCCTGCTGTTGCCCTCACCTGCCCGCAGGCCCGCGGCAAGCTGCACAAGGCAGCCCTGCAGTTTGCTCTGGAGGGATCAGCGACCGATCTGCTGAAGGCGGCCCTGGCCAGCACTGCTGCCGCTCTGGCCAGCCTGGACGCACGGGCCGGTAGCGGCGGCGGCAGAAGCGGCCCTGCTGAGCGACCCACGGGTCGAGTGCAGGCACAGCAGCAGCCAGAGCGGCCAGAGGTGGTGCTGCTGCTGGGCCACAGCTTGGTTGTCCACCTGCCCGGCCAGTATATTGCAGGCGCGCACGGCAGCGATGGCGGCGCAGCAGCTGCGGCAGTGGCGGGCGCTGTGCAGGGTGCGCTGGGCCGCATGCGTGTTGGCCGTGCACAACTGGCTGCGCCGCCGGCAGCAGTGTTCACTGCAGGCCGCACTCTGCACCTGCTTGACCAGGTGCCCGTGGCACCAGCGGCTGGACAGCAGCAGTAGCAGCTCCACATTATCGCAAGGCATGACTTGAACACCAACCAACAAACGATCGACAGCAGTTTCTTCCCAGCTGTTGCTTCTGCTTGACATGACCGTACTGCTGAACGAGGTTCATCCCACCACTTGTATACTTTAGCATTCCTGCTGGCACCTCTCCTGCTGTGATAGCAACGAGCCAGCAGGGGTTTGCAAGCAGGTGCATCCAGCGGCGGCGTACCGCTGCACAGCGACGTGGCGGCACCATGCCGCGCCACCAGAAGGAAACTGCTTCTTGCTTGCTCCCCCGGCATTTGTGAGAAGCTGCAGCATTATTCAACTCTCCAGAGCTCCCAACAAGCCAGCGAGCCCGAGCAGGAAGAGATCTGAGCAGCGCAACCTGCACCCCACACACTCGTTATGCCCTGCCTTCGCTTGCTGCTGTAGATCGCTGCTGAGCTCCCTCTCGCCTGCCCCTTTCTGTTGATGGTGCTCTCTCTACTCTGCCTCGCGGCCACATGACAATGTTGGCAGATGGGATTACAAAGCGCGTGACATGGGATGTGTGAGAGCCGGGCGGGCAGAGGCAGGCAGCCCCAGCGCCTGCCGCCTGCTGGCGCAGCGCGCCCGCTGCCAAAGCCAAAGCCTGAAGCGGCAGAAGAGGGCAGGCAATCAGCAGGCATACACGGCAGGGAGTAAAGCACGTAAGGCGCTAAGCAAGCAAGTGTGGCAGTGGCAGCAGGGCGTGCCTGCCCACCCCTTCACCTCACGCCCACCTGCCCGCAGCAAGCCAGCCAGCTGAGTGGCTCACCTCTGCGACAGCCTGCCGGTGGCGCGGCTGCTGGGAATGCCGTCTGAAAGGGAAGACTTCAGCACGCCCTGCAGAGCATGCGCAGGCGAGAGGGCGCTTGATCAGCGCAGGTGGGTTGGCTTCTGGCTGCTCGTTCTGCCGGGGCAGCACGTGCCTGCAGCATGCAAAGCAGCACAGCCAGCCGAGCCAAACACTTGGCGCCACTCCTCACCCGCACTGCCGCATCACCTCATCTGCAACGCCTGCCAGCAGCTCAAAAGCTGCCGCTCCAGACATTTGTTCGTTGGCTCCACCAGCGCTGCTGTGCCGCCTTGCCGCTGAGCGCAGCTGCCGCAGCCGCTTGCCGCAGCTGCGGTACTCCCTCACACCCTAGGGATCGGTGTCCCCTTGAGCCAGCAGAAACCGCTCCATATAGAGGTGCTGCGGGCAGAAAAGGAGGGTGGCATTCAGGCGCAGGGGTGGCAGTGCCGGGCAGCAGGCGGGGCAGGGCCGGCATGGAGCAGCATTTCCCCACAGCGTCCTTCGTGCAAGCACTCGTGTGAGCAGCGCCGCCGTCGCGGGCCAGAGCATGCTGTGCTCCCCAGCTGCTGCCGAGGCATCCCAAAGGCTGCACAACCGGGCCAGCCTGGGCACGCCCACCTTTTCAAGCTCCTCCTGGCAGGTGGAGCAGCGGTCGATGCTGGGTGGGAGGTCCTCGGGCACGCCCTCTGCCAGGTGTGGCCGCACGTCCAGGTATGGCAGGGTCAGAGGCGGGTATGGCTGCCCCTGCTCCAGGGCCTGCAGCCAGAGAGTGCTGATCCGCACCCATTCCTCGTGCCATGCTGCACTGGCGCGCAGTGAAGCTACCCCCCGCAGGCGCACGCGCAGGCAGTCTTTGCAGCACCCCAGGTCCGGCCGCTGGAGCACAGTGCCGATAGTGTGTCGAAACTCCTGTGCTGAAGCCTGCACAAGCGGTGGCAGCAATGCGCGAGAGCGGGGAGCACGCAGTCGGCAGTGTGAGGCGCGCGCCGGCAGCGGCGGCCACACTGACTGCAGGCAGCCGCACGCACGCCAGCTGCGCTGCTCACACCTGAGCCCATTCTGCTCTCAGCCGCAGCACACGCTTGGTGAGCTCCAGCAGCCGCTCCTTGTCGCGCTGGCTCGCAGGCTTGCCCAGCTCGTCGTTCCTCTCCTTCTTGGCGCGAAAGAGGGCCTCGCGGTGCTCCGGGGTGCCGGGGGCGGGCTCATCGCCCAGCAGCGACCTCAGGGTTTGCCAGAGGCCGGGCATTGGGGCGATGGCTGTGTGCGTGCTGGTGTGCATACGGAAGCGGGTGAGATGAAAGCGGGCGCAGGTGCTAAATTGATCGAACGCTGCTGACGTCAGGCTCGCAGCCTCAGGCTGCCTTGGCACCTTAGTTACCTATTAGTTTGTTCATGCACATGCATCAATCATGTTACATGCCATGCTTCACACTGGATGGACTTGCAAACCAAATGACAGGGTTGGGAGAAGAGTCAAGGCAGCCAGCCAGGCCTGCCTTCCACCCAATGCATGCCGCCTGCCTCCCCAACCTGTTCAGTTGGCTTGCCTGTGCAAGACAACTGCGTCTGCTGACTAACTGCCTCCCCAACCTGTCTCCCCACAGGCCAGCACTGAGGCCGGTGCCCAGTGCCTGATCACAGCTGTGCGGGCAGGGGACACTGCCACCATGCAGTCCCTGCTGGCTGCCGGCAGCTTGGCAGTGGCTCCAACCTCTACCATGCTGCATACGTTTGCAGCTGATGCCCACATGGCAGCGTTGCTGCAGGCCCGTCCTGCAGTCAGCAGGCCCCGCCTGCAGCTCACAGCCCAGATGCTGTGCTGCAGGAGTACATGGACAGCCTGGGTCGGCTGGCTACTGCCGAGGCAGCTGTGGCTAACCGGTGGTTTCCTTAAGCATTCCACCCAATGCATGCCGCCTGCCTCCCCCTTAGTGCCCATCTCCCAGGAAGCCGAATATCCCCTGTGGCAGGTGTTCCTGGTCTGCGCCATGGAGGGCAACAACGATGCACGGGTGATACCCACCAGCAACCAAGCACCTGCAGCTTTCCGGGTGGTTGGGTGGGCTTTGCAAATCTGGGCTGGGAACGCTGTAGCAAGGCACGGGGCAGCGTACAGCTGCTGCCATTACGCTTGGGCCAAGCCCAGCATGGGCAGCACAGCGTTCCATCAGGGCTCCATGCACAAGTGGACTGCATCAGCGCCGCTGACTTGTCTCAAGCTGCTGGCTTGCTCAGCCCCTGTGATCTGCCTTCCGCTGTTTGTCCCTGACTGGCTGAATGGAAGCGCGCCCCAACCCGCCGCCGGCCCGGGCGGGCGCCCGCCCTGGTGCGTGAGGGCTGCCTTGCCCCTGCCCTGCCCCCTGCCACCTTTGGCTGGGGTGCACTGGAATGGCCAACAGATCCGTGTGGGGTGGGAAGCAGCGCCTGTTGAGCCGGGCAGGGCGGCGAATCTTGGATGAGGCCCACATGGCTCAGACGCTTGGATGACGCTGCTTCGCCTTGTCGCCTGCCCCTCCAGCAGCTGGAAATGCCGAGGACGTCACCATTGGCGTCCTTACGCTGGCTGTTGTTGCTCTGGTGGTGGTGGCACCCGCAAGCTTTGTGCGCACCAGCAGACCTTACTGGGCGGCATGGGTGGTGGCTGTTGTGGCCACGGCTGCCTTTGCTGCGCTGCGCTGCGCGGCCAGCAAGCCGGGCCTGCAAGCGCTGGCGCGCAGCATCATGCCAAGCTCGGCTCTAGCGGGGGCGATCAGCTGGCGCTGCCGCCCGTGGTACACCCTGCTGGCCCTCGTGCCCATGGCTTTGGCAGGCAAGAAGCTGCTGCACGACGCCTGCTGCTGCCTGACGCCTTGGCCCGCTGCCCGCAGTTGCTGCATGCCTGATGCCTCGGCCTGCTGCTGCTGCCCGAGCACGGTTGTGCGCCTGTCCAGCGAGGGATGAAACCGTGCATCTACCTGCTCCCCTGTCATGCAGGCGGCGCCTGCATCATCGCCTCCCCAAGCGGCTGACCAAGGTGGCCTTCGTCTGGGCAGCGCTGTATTTGCTCGCCTCGCCGGTCTGCTGGGTTGCCGAGGATGGGACCTACTGGGCGGCAACTGTGGCCATTGTCACGCCGCTTTTTGTGTGGGTGGCCCTGAGGCTCAAGGGCGGGCACTACCATGGACTGGCCTCGTTTGCGCTGCGCCGCTGGGGCGTGTTTAACAGCCTGCTCGACCGTGGCTTTCTCCAAGGTGAGCTTGGCTGGCAAGCGCCGCGCCACCAATGTTGTGGGAAGAGCGCATGTACCTGCCTGTTGGCAGCTGGGGAGGTGCGTGTCGGCAGCGGCAGCGTGTTTGGCGGTTCAGCAGCAGCGGGGTGCAGGCTCGCTTGCAGCCGGGGTCCACCCACGTGCTGCAGGAAAAAGGGGCCTAGCCCTCGATATCCTCACGACTTGCACGCAACTGCGTGATACCTTGCAGATGACCTGCAGCGCGTGGGCTGGTGGAATGACCCGTTCTTCTCTGCGCTGCTAGACGCGGGTGCGTGGCAAGTGACATGAATGCAGTGCAGCATGCCTTGTGCGTTTGTGTCGCTGCGAATGCCGTGGGGCCGTGGGCTGCTTGGCGCTTCGGCTGCCGCCATCCGACACTCTGCACTCCTCGAATCCTCAGTGCTGACCCTCCTCAACCTCCCCATCCCCACCCTAAACTGCAGCGTTGGTCATCCTGGCCATGCTGCTGCTCAAGTTCCCGCCGGCCGCCGAGGTGCTGCAGTCGGTTGCAGAGGTTTAGGCCTGACTGGCAGCTGCCCCGACCACCACAGAGGGCCCGGCAGCTGCGCCGTACTCTCAAAGCAGGCAGTGCCATGTGCCTGAGCTGCGTGGGGCGGTGGCGGACCCATCAGCATTCAGCAGCAGCAGGCGTGCATGGTGGGCGTGGGCAGCGGTGCTGAAAGCAGCGAGAGCAGCAGGCGGGGACCAGCTTGTGGCAGCACAGCCCCAGCCGCGCTCCTGTTGTTCATGATTTTCCCGACCCGCTTGCATGCACGCCAGCAGTTAGATTTACATAGAGCATGCAATCAAGTGTGAGCGCTCGCCGTGGTGCCAGCGGCTGGGCAGCAGCGTAGCAGCTCACATCACTCACCGCTCGTTTGCTTCCGCTTGGCATGCCCGTGCTGCTGAACGTGGTTCATTACATGGCTGTCGGCACCTTTCCTGTGATAGCAACGAGGCCAGCAGTGGCTCGCTCGGCGCATTCGGGTTGCGACGGCCATGTGGCGGCGGGAGGTGTGACTTGGCCCCGCAGGCTGCTGAATGCCTGAACAGCTGCTCCTCTCGCAATTGTGACACCCGCCCTGCTTGCTACGTCGCCTGAAACTATCAGCAAGCCTGCGGAGCTCTCCTGGGCGCCGTTCAGCTGCCGCCTGTGCTCCCCGCGCTGCCATCGGCCCCAGCGACCATGGAACCGCAACTGGGCGTCGACTACCGGCTTGAGCTGGGCCCCTCGCTGCGCCAGGCCGTGCAGGCGGGCGACCCGCCCGAGTTCTGCACCCTGCGCTTCGACTTTAAGCCCCAGAGCGCGGCTCGGGCGACCCAGGGGCAGCTGGACGTGCAGCTAGCCAGCCAAAAGGTGCGGCGCGTCGTCGTCGCCGCCGCCGCCGCCTGCCGCCGCCTGCCTGCCGCCGCCTGCCGCCGCCCCTACCGCCTGCCGCCCTACTGTGCCCCTACTCTGTTGCCCTGTGCATCCCATTGCGCGTAGCATCCAACCCTGCGCTCCTGCCGCCTCGGCCTTCGTCCTGCAGGTCTCGCTGCAAATGGGGGAAGCCGCGTTCACCGGAAAGTGGGAGCCTGCAAAGGGCGACGGCCTGGATGCAGTGGCGGTCTTTGACGGCACCTCCTTCCGGCTGGAGCTGCTCAGCGCCTCTGTGAAGGGCCTCAAGTGAGCGATAGGGGTGTTGTGTGCGCGAGCATTGCGTGCTGAGCTAGCGCAGCCATGGAAAGTGCGCCGCTGCATGCTGGCTGGCGGGACAGGGAGGGCAGGGGACGGCGGTGCAGCACACACGCTGTCTCTGGCGGGCTTCTGCCGGTTAAGAGAGCAATAAGAAGGCTTCACACGGCCCAAGCACCAACTGCAGCGCCCGCGTCTGATTACACAAACACCCCTCATTACTGTGCCACTGCAGGCACCTGTCTGGCACAGGCCGCAACGGCAGCGGCCCCAGCGTGCGCGGCAGCGGCACGGGCGTGCCTCCTGCAGCGGCAGCGGCGCAAGCAGGCCAACCGGCAGCAGCACCTGGTCTGGAGGATGTTGCAGCGGGGCTGGGCATGGCGGGTGTCATGGAGAGCAGCCCTGCAGCAGAGGCTGTGGCAGGCCGTGCGGTGCCGGGCCAGCCCGTCATAGATTACGGCATGTCCACCCTGCTAGAGGAAGAGCTGTTTAGGGAGCTTGCAGGTGCTGGGGAGGAGGAGGAGGCGGCAGGGGCAGCGGAGGCAGCTGCCGCAGCAGCGGCGGCGGTGGCGTCGCCAGCAGTCGATGCAGCGCAGCCAGGCTGTCCCGCTGAGGCTGCTGCTGCTGCTGAAGCAGAGCAGCTAGAGGGCAACAGCAGCAGCGAGGAGGAGGCAGATGAAGAGGAGGATGCAGCGGAGCAGCCGGCAGCGGCAGCAGCTACGCAGCAGCAGGTGCAGCATGCCCCGCCGCCGCCGCAGGGGCAGTTCACAGCGCTGCTGCCCCCAGCGCCCAGCATGGCGCACCATGAAATGACTGAGGATGAGCGGCTGTTCTTCGGCTTTGATGCAGCAGAGGCGGCCTCTCCAGACCCGCCGCCACAGAGCAGCAGCGAGGACGACAGCAGCGGCGATGAGCAGGGCGGCGGGGCGGCCAGCGAGCCAGAGCAGGAAGAGATCTGAGGAGCGCCCAGGCAGTGTGCAGCAAACTACACCCTCTTTGCAACCGCAATGCCCTGCCTTCCCTTGCTGCTGGAGATCATGCTGAGCTCCCTCTCGCCTGCCCCTTTCTGTTAATGGCGCTACTCTGCCCTGTTGCAACATGCTAATGTTGGCAGTCGGGATTACAATGCGCGTGACACGGGATGTGTAAGAGCCGGGCGGGCAGAGGCAGGCAGCCCCAGCGCCTGCCGCCTGCTGGCGCAGCGCGCCCGCTGCCAAAGCCAAAGCCTGAAGCGGCAGAAGCGTTCAGGAGGCAGATGTGGCAGCGAGTAAAGCACGCAAGGCGCTTAGCAAGCGACGTGTGACAGCGGCAGCAGGGTGTGCCTGCCCACCCCTTCACCTCCCGCCCATGCAGCCAGCCAGCCAGCTGGGTGGGTGGCTCACCTGTGCGACTGCCTGCAGCTGGTGTGGCTGCTGGGAATGCCCACTGAAAAGGAAGACCTCAGCGCACCCTGCAGAGCATGAGCAAGCAGGCGAGAGGGCGCTTGATCAGCGCAGGTGGGTTGGCTTCTGGCTGCTCGTTCTGCCGGGGCAGCACGTGCCTGCAGCATGCAAAGCAGCACAGCCAGCCGAGCCAGGCACCTGGACCATTCCTCACCATCATTCCCAGATCACAGCATCTGCAATGCTCCTAAGCTGCCGCTCCAGACAATTGTTCGCTGGCTGCACGAGCGCTGCTCTGCTGCCTTGCTGCTGCGGTGCTCCCTCACACCCTAGGGAACAAAGTCCACTTGAGCCAGCAGATACCGCTCCAGGTAAAGGTTCTGCGGGTGCAAGGGCGGGAGGCATTCAGGCGCAGGGGTGGCAGTGCCAGGCAGCGGGCGGGGCAGGACCGGCATGGGGGCAGCAGTTCCCCACAGCGTCCTGCGTGCAAGCACTCGTGTGAGCAGCGCTGCCATCCCAGTCAGAGCATGCTGTGCTCCCCAGCTGCTGCCGCAGGCATCCCAAAGCCTGCACAACCGGGCCAGCCGGGGCACGCCCACCTTTTCAAGCTCCACCTGGTAGGTGGAGCAGCGGTCGATGCTGGGTGGGAGGTCCTCGGGCACGCCCTCTGCCAGGTGTGGCCGCACGTCCAGGTACGGCAGGGTCAGCGGCGGGTACGGCTGCCCCTGCTCCAGAGCCTGCAGCCGGAGAGTGCTGATTCGCACCCACTCCTCGTGCCACGCTGCATTGGCACAGAGTGAGGCTGCCACCCGCAGGCCCACACGCGCGCTGTCTCCGCAGCAACCCAGGTCTGGCCGCTGGAGCACAATGTCTGTATCGCGCCGCAACTCCTGCACCTCAGCCTGCACAAGCAGTGGCAGCGACGGGTGGGAGCCGTGAGTGAAGTGTGGCGGCTTGCATGCGGCTCGGCGGCGGGCGGTCGGGTCGCAAATCACGCAACGCGTTGAACTTCCTTCTTCTTCTTCTTCTTCCACACGGACTGCAAGCGGGTCAGCAGCGCTCACACCTGCGCCCATTCTGCTCTCAGCCGCAGCACACGCTTGGTGAGCTCCAGCAGCCGCGCCTCGTCGCGCTGGCTCGCAGGCTTGCCCAGCTCGTCGTTCCTCTCCTTGATGCTTCGATGGTAAGCCTTGCGGCGCTCATCAGCGCCGAGGGCAGGCTCACCGCCCAGCAGGGAACCCAAAAACCCTCCCAGGGCCTGCAGAAGGCCGGCCATTCAGGGCGCTGGCCAGGTAAAGTGCTGCAAAGCAATGCAGAGAGTGCTCAGCGTTAGTTTGTGCTTGGCACCCAGCCGCCGCACGTCGGACGCAGCGTGCCGCCGCCGCCTCACGCGACTCTGGGCCCTCACCGCTCCCTCTCCTGGTTGCCACACTGTGCAGGCCCTCCCCAACACCCTTTCAGGCGTGGAGCAGTCCTGCAGTGGTGGCTGGGTAGTTTGTCACCTGTGCCAGCTGCTGGCCTGCAGGTGCGCCGTGGGGCCGGGAGGGGCCAGGGCAGCGCTGTGGCAATGTGGCTTGTTGGTCCATGGCCCGGCAGCTTGACCTTGCAAGCGCTGCGCGATGCAACTTATATAAGCTGCGGCGCCGCCGCTGATTCAGCAGCGACGCCCTATGCCTGTGACGCCTGTGACTCCGCCTCCCTGACAGCCTGTACGATGCAAGCAGACGCGCAAGCAGTCAACATGCAAGCAAACGCCCACCCTGGTGCGTTCAACCTTGGCTGGGTGCAATTGAATTGATGGCCGAAACATGGGAGCCTGAGTCAGGCCGGGCTCGAATCTCGGCTTGGTTTAGGCTATGGCTGGCCTTGTGTGACGCTGCCTGGCCGCCTTCCCCTTTGTTCAGCACAAGCCGAACCGCCGTTTGCCCAGCGGGCTGCCATCCGGGGGATTCGTATAGTAGTGGGCATCGCTGCCGCAGCATTTGGAGACATTTGGCGCTCCGGCAGAGTGCACTGGCCGACGGCATGGGCGGCAGCAGTTATGGGCGCAACTGCTGTCGCTGCGCTGCGCCGCGCGGCCAACAAGCCGGCGCTGCAAGCGCTGGCTCGCAGCACCATGCTGGCATCGGCTCTAGCAGGGGCGGTCAGCTCGTACTGCGCCGCATGGTGCCCTGCGCTGGCGCTTCTGCCCATGGCTCTGACAGGCAAGAAGCTGCTGCAGCATGACGCCTTGGCCTGTTGCTGCTGCCCGAGCGCGGTTGTGCGCATGGCCAGCGAGGGATGAGACAGTGCATCTACCTGCGTCCCCGTCATGCAGGCGGCGCTTGCATCATCGCCGGAAGGCCTCACCTCCCTGTGTGGCTGAGCCCTCGCCTCCCTGTGTGGCTGAGCAAGGCGGCTTCTGTGTGGGCTGTGCTTTATCTGCTCACCTCGCTGACCTGCTTGTTCGCCGTGGGTGCGGCCGACTGGGCGGAAGCTGTGGTCATGGTCACTCCGAAAGTTGTAGCGGTGGCCCTGATACTCCCGGACAAGTATTACCATGAACTGGCTCAGGCTGTGCTGCCCGTGCCCGAGTTCGGCCACCCTGCTCAACCATGGCTTCCTGGCAGGCGAGCGAGTCGAAGGTGGTTGGCGGCGTGGCAAGCGCCACACCACCAATGTTGTGATGAGGGCGCATGCACCTGCCTGTTGCCAAGCCCCCATCATCCTCACAACTTGCATGCAACTGGGTGGCATCTTGCAGATGACCTGCTGCCCAACGGCTGGGATCAGCCGGCCATCTCTGCACTGGTAGACTCAGGTGCGTCATCGCCAGTGAGACGAGCCAGTACAGCAACCTGTGCGTTTGGGTTGCTGCGAATGCTGCGCGTGCTTGGCGCTCGGGCTGCTAGCTTACACTCTGCACTTACCCTCCTCGACCTCCTCATCTCCAACCCCACCTGCAGGGGTGGCCTTCCTGGCCACGGCGCTGCTACAATTCCAGTCGACTGCCGAGGTGCTGCAGCTGGTTGCGGACGTGCTGCCGGCCTGGCTGCCATCTGTCCGGACCACCGCAGGGGGTCCGGCAGCTGCGCCCTCCTGAGGCAGGCAGCGCCATGTGCCTCGGCTGCGCAGGGCGGTGGCGGGCTCACCAGCATGTCGCAGCGCAGCGGCAGGCGCGCCTGGTGGGCGCAGGAAACAGCGGGAGCAGCAGCTTGCAGCAGCGCAGCACCTCAACCCAGTCGTTGATGACTACCCCTCGCCTGCCTTGCCACTACTCTCCTTGCTCCTGTTCTGTGCGGTGTACCTCAGCTGGTCCTGTTGTGCATGGTACTCCTCACCCCACCCCTTCACATGCACGTCAGCAGTCAAATTTACAGGGTGCATGAAATCGGGTGTGAGCCCACACAGGCAAAGGACAGGCGAGGGCAGGCGGGCAGGCACACGGGCGCTTACAGGCGACCGTGGAAAGGCAAACAGCCAACAGAAAGGAAAAGGCTGACAGCGAGGCATGCATGATATGCCTTGCACGGAGTGCACAGGGACAGGGCGAATGCAATGAAGTGGGTCAGGGTGACGCATGGATGGGCATGGTTTCGAGAAGCACCGGGGGGACATGATGGGTGAGTGAGGGGGCGGGTGGACAGCCATGCAGTGAGCTGGATCGTCAACAAATAGCTTAGAAGTGTGGCGCATCGGCAGGCCGGCAGGGCTGGGCGCATGGGACAGAAGGGGGGGCGCATCTGGCTGAGCTGGGGAGGGCAGAAGTCATCGGCGATAAGTTCCTATGCTAGCATCGGCGCGGCTTGGGCCAAGGCGGGCGAAGTTGAGAGAGTGAGTGGATGGCGAGCAGTGCGCGATGGCGGGGGGCAGGTGGCGAGGAGCGACAAATGGATGAAAGGAGGAGCGCGGGTTTCGGTTGTGGGAGGGCGAGCAGCGTAGCTTTGGGATGTGGGAGGGCGAGCGGTGCGGTGGGGGTGATCACAGCAGACGGTGGCATGAGGTGAGGGATGCTGGGGGCTTGAGGCGTGCCGGCAGGCGAGGTTTGGCCTACAACGGGTGCAGAGTTGGAGCGATGGGGGGGAGAGGCGGGGTGCAGCAGAGGAGCGGGGCAGCAGTGGAGGGTTTGGCTGAGGGCTGCCTCGCTTTGGATGGGCACAGTGCGCGCAGGGTTGCACAGCAGGTATAGGCAGTGACTGGCGGGCCGCTGGGTGGGCAGGCATGCCATGCGCAATTGAGGGTGGGGGCGGCAGGTGGGGGGAGGGTGAAGGGTTGCCTTTGGCAGCGGACGGTAGGGCGGGTCCTAACCTAGGAAACGGTGAACAGGGTGACAAAATAAGCGGTTCACAGAGCGGCACGCAGTGCCGAGTGCAGCCGTGGGGCCGCCCTAGGGCTTCAGCCCAGGGGGCGGCGACACTGCTGCGGCGGTTTGCTGCTGGCGGTTTGCGGCGGTGGGTTGCCGCCGGCGGGCGGCCGCCAGCCCTTCAATCCAGCGCCTCTTGCGGCATGGGCAGCGGCAGGCGCTGGCCGATCACTCGGCAGTAGCCATCCAGGTCAATAGCGTACTGGCGCTCCAGGGCACACCGCTTGTCGCCGGCGCGTGCGCTGCGCAGCGAGCGGCTGAGCGGCAGGCTGGCGCCGCCCACGCTGCTGAGTGAGGCGGGGCAGGAGCCAGAGGCCGAGGCAGGCACCGTTGCCACGCTGGCACTGCCGACAGTGTCCAGGCTGTGCGGCAGACTGGCGCCGCCGCAGGCGTCGCTGGCTGGCAGGCTGCCGGGCTGGGGGCCGTCCTCGTAGTCGCTGCCGCACTCGCTGTCGTCGTCATAATCCTCTGGGCAGCAGTGCTGGCGGCGCAGCGCGCGCAGCCGCTCCTGCTGCCGCACCAGCTCCTGCAGCTGGGCGGCGGCCTCCATGAGCAGCAGGGCCGTGGGGTCGAGCACCACNCCGCCGGCGGAGCGGCGGGAGCGCCTTGCAGCGGCGCGGGCTCGGGCTCTGGCCGGGTCAAGCGCAGGAAGGGTGGCAGGCAGCGGGCGGTCGGCAGCCGCTGCAGCTCGGCTAAAATCTGGCGTGGGAGCGGCTGCAAGGAGGTGAGGGGTGCAGGGGAGGAGGGAGGGAGTTTCTGAGGGACAGCCAGCGTGCAGGTACCACAGGCGTCGCGGGGCCTGCTGGCGCCCCGAGGGCTCCCGAGATGGCATGCCAGGCCCTTCAGGGCCCCGCGAGCGCCTGCAAGCGCCCAGACAGGGGTGGGCAGGCGGCCCTGAACCCACCTCCGCGCTCCCAAGCGCTAGCAAGTCGGCATGATGCTTCTTGGCTTTGGCGGAGGCCATGTGTGGGGCTGCAGGGCGGCGGGGAGGCCGGCGCCGCGTAAGCGAGGCTGTGCGAGCGCTCAGCTTCCGGTCTGCGAGCTTCTAGCAGCGTGGGTGTGCATGAACAAACATGTGGAGGCGTTCAAGCGGGGGCGGGTCGCTGGCACCGCAGCTTGGCATCACAGGATGCTGAGCCCGCCGCGCGGCAGCTCCGCCCCCCGCCAAACATTCAATCCAGCCCCTGGGATCCTTCTCATTGGGTTGCGCTTGTGACCTCCCTTTTATACCCTCGTTGGAGCTGCCTGCGGGCCCTTTAGGCCCTGCGGCTCTCACAGGCAACCCGACGTCAGGGGGGCAAGCAACTGGGACCCCCCCGCCGCACCTACCAAGCTCGCGTGGGCCCTCCTTACCCCCTGCCAGCCCCAGCCAAAACCTCTCAGACGCTGAAGCCGCCATACGCTGCCGGCAGCCGCCGCGGCAATGCAGAAGCGGTGCTGCACTGCCTGGCAGCTGTCGGCGCTTGGCCAAGTGCACGCGCAAGGGGGGCGCTATGTATAGCGGGTATACCCACCCAAGGATCCACACGAGGGGTCGGAAGGGTTGGCAGCCCAACAACACAAGTCAAGAGCAGATGCATCAACGCTGCCATGTCCCAGTGTCTTCACTGCCGCTCAGCCGGTGCGCTGCTTCTTACGAGCCAGGTATCGCTCGCGAGCCGCCGCCACTGCATCCTCCTTGTTGCGCCGCGCCCCCGCATCCGCCGCCGGCCCCGCCGCCCCGCCGCCATCCGCCCCAGCCTCCGCAGCAGCAGCAGCCCCCTGCTGATCCTGCTCCTGCTGCCGCCCAGGTGCCTCCCGCTGTTCCCGCTCCTCCGCAGCTGCCCCAGCAGCGCCGCCCTTGCGAGCCTGGAGGGCGGCCTGGGCGGCCTCCCAGCCAGCAGGCTCCGCCTCGCCGCCCCGCTGCACCCCAGCGTCCTGCTCCCGCTGCTCCTGCCGCTGCTGCGGGGCTGCTGCGGCTGCCGGCGACTCCTCACGCGCCAGCCACTGCGGCTCTTCAGGCTCCGGTTCTGCCGCCGGCTGCTGCTGCTGCTGCTGTTTCTGCTCTTTTCCTGCCGCAGGCTTCTTCTCATCGGCCGGCTTGCCGCCAAACGCCACGTTGCTGCGGCAGCAGCAGGATGTGTGTGTCGGGCGCAAGCTGCGGACAGCAGAAGTGTGCACCTCTCTGCGTTTGGTGTTGGTACCGTACCTGCTGTGCTTCAAACCCCTCAAGATCAGATACCCTTGCCCCCAGCCAGCCGCCCTCACTCCGGCCCCCAACTGCAAAGCGCACAACCCCGCTCCCCTGCCCAGCCACCCTTGCCCCAGCCCCACCTGCGCAGCAGGTTGCGATAAAAGTCGCCCATGTGCCCCCGCTTCTCCACAGCATTGGCCTCCTCCTCCGCCTTCCTGCGGGCAAGATCACGGGGGCCAGGGGCAGCAGAGGCACATTGAGTGAGGCAGGCGAGCAGGCAGGCAGGCAGGCAGGCAGGCAGGCACCGCGACGGGGTTGGCGCAGCCGCCAGGCAAGGGGCAGCACCACATGCACTCCTCCAGCCATGCAGGAGCAGCTGCAGCTGGAGGCGCAGCAACAGCAGTGGCAAGCAAGCCGGCAGCCAGCCAGCAACAGCTGCCCACTCACTTGCGCTTCTGCTCTTCCTGGTATGCCTGGCGCTCAGCCAGCTTGGCGCGGTAGGCGGCCGTCACAAACTTCTCCTTGTCACCAAACAGGTGGTCCTCTGCGGGATGGAAACATGCCCACACCAGCTGTTAGAGGCAACCAGGACAAGGGCAGGAGGTAGGCGGCCGTCAAAAGCTTCTCATCGTCGCCATATCGTCAGCTCCTCTGTTGAACCCATCGGAAGGCCAGGGGCTGAGGTCAGCTGGCTATGCAGAAGAAGGAGCACAGGCAGCACGCCCGCGCATGCATCATGCAACAGCAGAAGGCGGTCTGTGCACCAGCCCCCCACTCCAAGCAGAGTGCCGGCACGTAGGGAGTCATACGCACTGCTGCATACCAGGCTACCAACCACTGCCTGCCCACACAGCTCGGCAGCTTGCGCACCTGCCGCCCGCTCCTTGGCCAGCTGCCGCTCGTACAGGATGTCCTGCTCCTGCTTCCGCTCCTCAGCCTTCTCTGCACGCCAGGGAGGGGAGTGGCCCAATAGCGATGTAGAGCGCGTAAATGGCGAAAGGGGGTGTGCGAAGGGGGAGCGTTTGGGCAAAAGCAGCGGTGCAGAGTGTGTGGCTGGCGCGGGGGCCACGTGTGTGGACGCCGCAGCAGGTGTCCACCCAGTGCATGGCTGTGCGTCAGCTCAGCATAACCTGCCAGGGCGGCATAATCGCACCTAGCAGGCCAGCAATGTAGCGCGACTGCCGCTGCAGCTTCTCCTGTTTCTTAGGCTCCGCCCGCGCCTGCCGGGGGACGGTGCAAGGGGGACGAGCGGCAGCCCAGTTGGGGTGTGAGGGGGCAGCAGGGGCAGCAGCCCACGGTTCATCATGATGCTGCCTCCAGCCTCAATGTGTGGTAGCAGAGAGCTGGAGGGTGGCAATCGTGAGGCTGACGGAAGGTACGGCCTGCGCGGCAGCTGCCGGCAGTATCTAGGATCCCACACCCACCACCACTCACTGCTTGGATGGAGTCGTAGTGGCTGTCGTAGTCGAAAATGGCGGCGTCTTCAGCTAGAGCAGCGGCGTGCAGCTCTGCCACCTGTCGCAAGGTCGGAGCGGGGGTTGCAAAGGGCCGGGGTGGAGGGCGCAACAGGGCGGCCCTAGCATGCCGCTACGGTTGGACGCACTCGTTGCATTCAGGCTCGGCTGGTGGAGGGCACGCATGATGCACAGAGCGCCTTTGGCTGCTGCCACGCCACCTCACCTTTTTGTCCGACTGCTTGCGGGCCGCCTGCCGCGCAATCTGCTGCTCCACGTTGCCCGCCTGCTCCTCGTCCGAATCATCGTCGCCAAACACGCTGCGCTTCTTGGGCGGAGGCGCCGCGGCCTTGGCTCCAGGCGGCTTGCGCACCTCCAGGCCATACTTGACGCCCTTCTGGCCCGTGAGCATGGTGGCGGGCGGCCTCCTGGGGGTGGGGACGGAGGCAGCAGAGTGTGGGCGGCGGCGGCGGCGGCGGCGGCGGCGGCGGCGAGCAATGGGTTGGCTCTGCAGCGCTGGCGACTGAGCACACGCATCCTCGGCCGCTGCAGACGATGTTGAAACAACAGCGGGCCCACGCCGAGCTGCCTGCGAGGCGCAGTTGGCCGCACCTCGCTCACGGCGATCCAGCCCGTCGAGCAGCGATGCTAAATGTCTGAAGAGTGTGTGGCACCTCCAAAGCCCCTGTCGTGCACCTCGGCGTTTGCGTCTGCTGTGCTGCGCCGAATGGCGGCAGAGGTCGACTCACAGGCTGGCGGTGATCATTCCTGCAACTTGCATCGGCTGCTGGAGTTCATCCCTCACGCTTGCACGTGCCCCCGTCGCGCTCGGAACCAGTCGCCTCCCTGCCTTGTGAACCGCGCCTCGGCCGCCCAGTGTGCCCCTTATGACGACCGCTGCGGTAGAGCCCAAGCAGCAGAGCCCCGCTGTGCAGCCAGGCGTGGCGGCGGCGGCGCCCGGTGGGGGTGTTGGCGCCACGGCTACTACGAGCGCCAGCTTGGTGCCGCCCCTGGAAGCGCAGCTGGCAGCCAGCCGCGCCTCCCTGCTGCACCCACAGGCCTTCTTTGTGTCGTGGCAGGTGATCATGGGCAGTTGGGCGGCGCTGGCTGCTCGGAGAGGGCATGGCGGCAAGGGTGCTGCCGGGCCGCATCTTGGACCGTTGCGTTGAGAATCACGCCCTGCCGCTGCCTTCCCTTGGCTGCAGGGCGTGCTCACACTAGCGTACAGGTATGTCCTGACTGCAGCAGTGCTGTGCAAGACATGCCGCTGCCCTGCGCTGCTGGCCCTGCTGGCAGGGCCTGTCTGCACAATGCACAAAGTCTACCGCCCCGGCTCGCTGCCCGAATGGAGGCTCTGTGCGGCCCGCTCATCGGCCACCGCCTGCTCCACGCTGTCTTCCCTGCATGCAGCGGCTTCACAGATGCGCTGCTGGACCTGAAGCAGCGGGTCAGTGCAGCCCACCCCATGCTGCCACCCGAGAACCCAGGCAAGATTCTGCGGCGGGTTTGTGTGCCTTCTGGCGGAACGCCTGCGCAGGCCTTGCCTTGCGTGCGCCTGCTGGGTTGTGTGATGTTTGCATGCCTACTGCGCCTCCGTGTTCCCCTGCCGTGCTTCTGTATGCTGGTCCAGCCTCAGCCTGCCGTCCCTACCTGTGCTTCCCCGCCGGCTGCAGGCAGCAAATGGCCCAAGACGTCGATTGGCTGCCTGCGGGACGGGCGGCGCCTCACGCCTGAGCAGCTGGCCACCCTCTGCCGCATCTGCAGGCGAGCCGCAGCTCGATGCTGCCACTTGCACCTGCTGCTTGCACCTGCGGCTTGCACCTGCAACCGCGCTTGTGTTTGCTGCGGCTTGCCGCCCACTGCGTGCGGGTGGGCAGCTGCCGGCAGTGCTGCTAGTGGTGCGGCACCCGATGGCCTGCTTTTGTGGGCTGCTTGGGCTCAAATTCTGCTTTCTACTTACCCATGCCGCAGTGAGGAGAGTGCAGCGTTCCAGCAGCAGCCACACTTGGGCACTAGCAATGGAGCGGCGGCAGCAGCAGCAGCGGCGGCAGCAGCGGCGGCAGGGTGCCCAGCAGTGGCAGTAGACAGCGCATGCATCGCCCTGTTTGAGTGCCGCTCGTTGGAGCACCTGCTCAGCTGCCGGTACATCGACTTCCAAGGTGGGCGGGGGTTGGTTTCAGCCGAGGGTGGGGTGGCATGGCCAGCTGACTGCTTGGGCCGGGCTGCGGCGCGGCGTGCCGTGGGCTGCTGCACCCATGCCTGCCATGCATGCAAGCTATTTGTCTGCCCACACGGCCGCACACCGGCAGCACTTGCCCGCCCAACCTCTGCTCTGCTGCAACCTGCCCCTGCAGGCGGCCTGGACGCGTCCCTGCCAACAGCCGAGGAGCGGCAGCGAGTGGCGGTCATCCTAGCGGAGCCGTTCTCGCCCAATTATTGGTTCGAAGCCAGCCGAGACGGCAACCGGGAGGCGCACTATCGGGGCCCCCACCTGGGCGCAACCCTCATGCACCCGCTGCTGCCGGCTGAAGGGCCCTCAGCATGCAAAAATGCAGCAGCAGCGGCGGCGGCGCCAGCGGCGCCAGCCACCTGTCATGGGGCAGCAGCAGGGGGCGGCGGCAGTGGCGGCGCAGCGGACCGGCAAGCGCTCGTGGCGGCGATTGATCGGTTCAGGCGGCGAGTGGACGCGGAGCTGCCAGGCCTGTATGCATGGTTTAGCAATGCCTCCCTGCACATCACGCTGCGCGCACTGATCAACTGAGGTGAACTGTACCAAACTGCATGCATGCTAACTAGCACTGTTGTTGCCACACCTGCATGCCACCTCATTGCTGTGCGCTGCGCGCTGCTGTGTAAACTAGATAAGTTGGCGTTACAATCTGCTCTCAGCAACAACGGGTGCATCTGGACTGGCACTTACTGAAAATGCACACGAGCGGTCGCAGAGGGAATGAAGCTGGCTGCTGGCTGCCTGCCAGCTTGGGAGCTGCCACAAGTTGCTGCCTCATCTCACCCTCGCTGCCCCAGCTCACATCTGGATGCCAAACAGAACCAAGCCGCTGCCCTGCCAGCGGCCCTCCTCTGCGCCCGCGTCTGCCGTGCGGGGCGGCCTGCCTTCCTGCTGGCGCGCTGCGCCCAGCGCCTTGCACGTCCGCCGGTGCCCCGCCTTCCAGTCGGCATGCGAGCAGGCGGTGCCGCAGTACCTGTCAAGGAGGCGTGTTGGCAGCAGGCCCCTTTGTGTGATAATTCCGCATGCGGCTTGTCACCTCAGACGGCTTGAGAACAGGCTTGTAGCGTAGTAGAGCGGACGCGCGAACGCAGAAACCGCCACAGAACAGCACAGTACACCACAGCACAGCGTGGTTGTGCAGCAAGCCACCCGCTCACCTCACTGCACGGCAGGCGCTGCACTTGGCGCTGCCGGTGCCCTGGCGCGAGCCGGGCCCGCCTTCGCATGCCAAGTTGGTGCAGCCCAGATACGCGCAGGTGCGTGCCGCCGCCGCCTGCGCCGCCGCCATGCGTGCTGCCGCCGCCTGCTGCGGCATGTCGTAGAAGAACGCCAGGTGCTGGGCGGCGTTGAACGCGCTGCTCAGCCGCCGCTGCAGCGCCTGGGCCCGGCTGGAGGGTGAGGCGCTGCTGCCCTCGGCCGCATGAGGCGCATGGGCCTCCCTGTCGGCGCGCATCAGGTCTGCTGCCACCTCAAGCAGATCTCCCAGGGAGGGCGGCAGAGGGATGTGCACGGCATGAGCGCTGGGAGAGGCCGCCCCCTGACTGTTGCTCCCTGCCAGAGCGCTGCCATCCTGGCCGCTGCCATCCTGGCCGCTGCTGTCGCCGCTGTTGCTGCGGCCAGTGAGGCTGTGGCTGGCCTCCAGCGCGCCTTGCTCCAGGCACAGCAGCACGCCCTCCAGCTGGGGCAGCAGGCTTTCAATCTGCAAGCGCACCCAGCACAGACGCCCGAGGTCAAGTTGGAAACACGATGGGTGCAGCGATCTGGCAAACCGAAGAAACCCCTGGTGAAAAGCAGCAAGGCAGTAACCAGCGCACGAGGCTTGCTTCCAGGAAGCACTGCAGAGCACGCGCGGCCTTGGCATCCAACCTGCTCTATTCCAGCGTCCGTAAGGTCCGGCAGCGCCGCAAACTTGGCAGCATCGTGCAAAGTCATCTGCCCCCCTCCGCTGAGCAGGGCCGCCATAGCCGCTCGCGGGTGCCTTGCGGCTGCAACCATGACTTCTGCTGCGCTGCTGAATGTGATGTGCGCCGTCGCCTGCAGGCAGAGGCAGGCAGGGTTGGTGCAGCGCAGCATCTGGTGAGCCAAGGCAGGCCTAGCTGTCGCAACAAATGCAGCAGCAGCCGCACGAACACACTGGCGGACACATGTGGGGAGGGCTTGCCGCACGCAGCAGAAACAGCAAGTAGCAGGAATAACTCTGACCGCGTTTCAGTGCCACTGGACCCGCCACCCGTCCTGGCCAACTTACCCCTCGCACAGCTTGCAGGTAGGGGTGGAAGAAGGTGGGCGTTGCCAGGAAGGGGCAGGTGGTGGCCATGCGATGGTAGGCTCTCAGAAGCACAGTGAACTCGTCCCCATTTGCGATGGCAAAGCCGCCATCCGGCTCCGCTGCCGCTGCCAGCCCACGCACGGCCTCCCAGTGGGCCGCGCCGAGCGCGGCCTGCTGGGCAGCAGCGGTGGGCCTGCAAGCAGAGGGCACAGTTGTGGCGGCGGGCTCAAGCACGGGCTGTTCAGGGGCACAGCACGCGACAGCCGCACGCGGCACTCAGATAGCATACCAAGCGCAGTGCAGCAGCAGACAGCAGCACAGTGAGCAATCACCCAGGTGGCGCATCGCTGCAGACTCCCATTGTGTCGCATGCCCGCAGAAAGATGAGGTTGAGGGAGAACAGCAGCGCAGCCCACAGCCGCCCACCGTCCGCCAGCCAGAAAGCTGCCTCCCGCCCGCCGCCTGCCCGCCTCTCCGCCAGCATGCTGTGCAGCCACCGGCAGCTGGTGCTGTGCAGCTGCCAGAGCCGGTTGCCCAGGCTGGCACGCTGCGCTGCTGCCGCCTCGTCCTCCAAATCCCCCAGGGGCACAAACAGCGACTGAGGGTTGCCCCACACGGCCCGTGCCAGCATGCCAGCCAGCCGCTGAGCTGCCTCTGCAACCGACGGTTGGCCGCCAGGCTCCGAGAGCCGGTGCAGCCGCGTCAGTGTGGGCTGCAGCCGCACCCCCGCTTCGGCTGCATCCAGCCGGAGATGGAACTCCGCTGGCACTGCCACATAGCAGCGCATGTCCCCCACAAGGCCCAGGCCATACCACAGTGCGTTCATTGTGGATGCCAGGTTCAGCTGCCTGAAGGCGCGAGAGGCTGCCTCCCTGTGGCTGCTGCAGCTGGCGGCTGGCTCCAGCAGGGGGCTGCCCTCTGCACAGGCTGCCTCAATGAAGGCAAGCACCTTGGGCAGCACCCGCAGCAGTGCACACGCGGCCGCTTTCATGTGCACCACACGGCTACCATCGCTGCCGCTGCCGCTGCCGGCATCGTCGCTGCGGCTGCTGCCACCGCTGCTATCGCCATCATCAGTGTGGCTGCTGCCATTGCCACCGCTGCTGCTGCTGCCACCGCTCCCGCCGCTGCTGCCACTACTGCCGCTACCATTGCCACCGCCCAGCTGCTCAGCTGCCTCCTGCTGGAGGCTGCCAAACCGCATGCAGTCGCACAGCTTGCCCAGCATGCCAGTCGCATTGCTGTACGCCTCGACTGACACCCTGTCAATGCTGCCTGGCTGCACCTGCGGCAGGTGCTCCACGATGGCAGCTGCATGCTCTACTGCTGCTGCTGCAGCGCCGGAGTGCTGCACATAACTGCCCACCGCTGCTTCCATGCAGCGCGCGTTGACAGCAGAGGCCAGCGGGCCCAGCACTGTGAGATCTGGCTGGCCATGCAGCCCGCTGAGTCCCGCTGCAACAGCGGGCAGGCAGCGCTGCAGCAGAAAAGCGGCCAGCGGGCGCGCGAGGGCGGGGTTGGCTGCCAGCGCCCGGCGGTGCGCGGCATACCGCCCCTCTATCAGCAGCGCGCCCGCAAGCCGCACAAACGTGCCAGCCACAATTCGTTGGGCGGCGCCTGCATGGGCGCCGCAGACAGTCGGCAGCACTGGTGAGAACCGGTACCATCAGGGAGGTTGGTTGAGAAGCAGCAGTGCAAGGCACATCACAGCGCGGGCGTGTTGCAAGCCATGCGCAGCAACACTTGCCTGGCGAAGCGCCGTGGCAAATGGGGCCCAGCCCCTGCACTGCCGCCACCAGCCATGGCAGCAGCGCCGCTGGCTGCGCAGCTGTGCTCGCAAACTGTGCTGCCTCAGGGCTGCTCCCTGGTTCCAGTGTAATGGCCGTTGCCATAGCATCCAGCTGCACAAGCCAGCAAGTGCTGCTACCGCTGCGCAGCTGCTGCCTGCACGCAGCGCCAGGGCAAGCGCGCTGCACAGGTGGAAGCCTTCGTCTGCCTCAAGCTGCAGCATGTGTGCGGCTCGCAGCCCGGCCAGCACGGCCACGCAGGTTGCGTGCACCTGGCTGCGCAGCATGGCCGACGGCGCTGCTACCTCAGCGGCAGTGAGCCGGCTGCTGAGCTGGGTTGCCCGCTCAGCCAGCTGATGCAGCAGCTGGCGCAGCTTTCTGCATGGGAAGCATTGGACAGTAGTGCCATGTCAGCAAAGGGCAAGCAAGTCGTCATCCTGCAAGCAGCCCAGCCACTAGAAGGTTGCAGCAGTCGCAGGTCGGCCTAGGCAACTTGGGTTCACATTATTCATAACTCGTGGCTGCCGCTGCTGCTCGTGGCTCTCACTGCCTCTGGGCGACAAACTCGCATGCAGCTACGTATTCACTTCTGCCCATAGCATGGCAGGCATGGCGGGTCAGTCTGACTATACTGCGCATCCACGGGTGGTATGTTGCTGCCACACCGGATGCGCCCGGTGCCCACCTCTGCTGCCTCCCGTTTAACTGCGCCCACACTCCATCCTGGGTCCCATCCAGCTCCAGGGCTGCAACCGCCAGCCGATGTGCGCCAGCACCATCCAGCTGCCGCGCCTCCAGGCCCGCCACCACTTGGGCCAGCAGCCTCACAGCGTGCGAACCCATGCTGTGCCTGCGGCGCTGCCGTCCAGGCCCGCTAGGGCACGATGCTGCGCGCAGGGCGAGACAGGGAAGCACTCGGCATCAGTGAGCTGCCCAAATCGGACTGGAGCATTGTCGATCAACCATGCCAAGCGGCGGCGGCGGCGCAAGAGCAGCAGCGCACCTGCGGACTGCGAGCCAACACCCAAAGCGCTCGAACTGACGGGCTTTCCAGCGCTATCACGCTTGACGGGCGGGTCGCCAGGTGCAGTGCGACGCTCGATTGATCGGCGGAGGCGACATCCGTGCTCCTGGGACCTGCCGCTGCCATGCGGGCGGGCAGCGGCGCGGTGACTCATGCAGCGACGATCGGTCGCGCTTCGAGAGCTGAAAGTTGGCGGTTACCACGACCGCATCTCTTCGTGCCAGCTGAACGTTCCTGTGTTGATGGTAGACAGAGAAGCATCACAATTTCTGGCCGTCACTTTCGCCCCTCACTCTCCTCGCGCTCCCCCCCTAACTTCCATGCGCCGCGCTTTTCCTGCCCATGCGACCCTGCGGTCAGCTTGTGTTACACGTTACATGCCGCAGCGCCTTGCCCTGGGCCTGGAGACGTACATGCCACCCGCAGGCACGGGACTGTGCACGCTCTGTGCTGCGCCATGCCCACCTCATGCGTTGGCAGCCGCCCCCGCCAAGCAGGCTTATCTTTGCCAGCGCACGCCGCCGATGAATTTCTCCCTAGGTCAGGTCCAGCTCTCCCTCATCGTTTGTGGGCAGCTCTTCAAAGGTGCCGCGGCCGCCGCCGCCACCCAGCTGCGCCGCCATCACCACCAGGTCACCCTGAGGCAGCTTGCGTGCCAGGCGGGCCACCTGCAGCGAAATAAGGGGGGTCTGTTTCATTCGCACCGCCCCAATGGAAGCAGCCCGGTTGCACTGTACAGCTTGCGAGTCAGGCAGGCTTCGCGCAGCAGTTGCTGTCATCATGTGCATGGTGGGGGGCGAGCAGGTGCGCATCAGAACGTGCACCAGAAATCCCAGCAAAACCGGCAGAGTCTGCAAACACGTGCCTGGTTGTCCAGGTTGGTGAACACTGCGCTGTGCTTGATGGTGCCCTGGATCGCCGCCGCGTCGCCGCTGCACAGGGGGTTGAGAGGGGGCGAGGTGGTCGCAGCCTGCAGCAACCACAGCAGCAGCTGAGCAGCGGCAACGTCTCAGAGTGCAGATTGGGCACCTGTGCAGCTCAGCACGCATCAGCCGGCGGCACATCACGCCGGCCAGCAGCCAACTAGGCCACCCTGGCCAGCACCCAAATGGGCACCCTCAAAAAATAGAACCTGCGGTACGCATCAAACAGGGCATCCGCAGCAAAGGCCTCGTCGCTGGACGTGAAAGCGTCCACCGCCAGGGCATCCTGCGGCGCACGGCAGCAAAAACATGCTTTGAGGCAGAAAATGTAGAGCTGCTGGGCACACAGGCCCACCACGCCACGAGGCGGTGCATGCTCCGGCCCCAGGTGCGTTCAGGCCTGCTGGGCTGCACCCACACACATGCATAGGCAGTCTGCGCCCCGAGACCGCGAGCTGCTCCTCCGACAACCAGCGCCTGTGCTGGCGGACTCACCTGGTATGTGACCCATGCATCGTTGGCCTTGCCAGCGTACAGCCACACCACCACCGCTCCAAGGTAGGCCTTGCACTGGCTGTTGCGCGCGCCTGCGCCGTCGCACGACGCCGCAAAGCGCAGCAGCATGGAAACTGCGTCCGCCCACTTTTCGGTGCGCACCAGCTGTGCGATGGCCTGCCTGCAGGGTGGAAGGAAAGGGGCAGGGGTGGCAACTGAGGGGCGCATTCTTGGCATGCAGCGGCTGCGCGATGGCCTGCCTGCACGTGGAAGGAAAGGGGCAGGGGTGGCAACTGAGGGGCACATTCTCCTTGGCGCGCACCAGCTGCGCGATGGCCTGCCTGCAGGCGCAGAAGCAGAGGCATGGAGAGAATACAACCTGTTGCAGGAGCTGAGCGCCTGAGCTGACCTGGTTGCTCCAACCTACCTCCCGGCATCCACAACAGGCATGTTCACTCCGGCAAACCAGCGGCAGCATTTGTGGGCGGCCGTGCGGCACCACACTCCCCCCAAACACACGCCGCGCTGAACCTGAACACGTCCCCCGCCAGCGCATCTTTGCCGGCATCTTCCAGCCATTCCACTGCCCGGCGGTACATGAGTGTGGAGGCCTGAGAAGGCGGATGGAGGGGCGTGCCGGGCGGTGGTGCTAGCGGGCGCTGGGCGGTGGCATGGTGCACCACGGCTGGTGATGCCATCCACACGATCGTCACCAGAGAGCTGTGAGCGACTGCAACCACATGGCAGAACGGCCACAGCTTGCCCAACCAAGCCGGCCAGCCAGCCAATATGGCAGGCAGGGTGTGGCAAGAGACGAGCAGCACCCACCTCGGGCCGCTGCTCCTCCAGGGCTTTTGCACCCCGAGCCGCCGCCTCCGCCGAGGCTGTGGGCCGCCCCTCTTCGGCGTACAGCTCGGCTGCACGGCCGTAGTGCTGCTCCACCTCCTCCCATAGCCTGCGGGCAGATGCAGAGTGATGCAGCGACAGTTGGCAGGGTGGGTGCTTGGCGCACCGCGGCGGTACAGGCAGATCCGGGCAGCCGACAGTGGCCAGACAGTGTGCAACGCGCGGCTATTCAAAGGATTCAAAGATCTGCCAGGTCCGCCATCCAGATAAAACAACAGCAAGCCGCGCTCACCCCATGGCTGCCGCCACCTCCCCAGCCTTTTCGAGAGCCTTGGCTGCATGCCACCCGCTCTTCTGCCGCTCCTGCCCCACTGCCGCCCGCTCGTAGCACTCCTTGGCGCGTGCGTTGGCTCCCGCTTGCTGGACAGAGCAAGCGGAAGCAGGTTGCAGGTGAGCTGCACTGCACTCAGCTGAAGCAGCCTGAGCGGGCAGTGAAGCGGACCGGCAGACGGCAGCACATGATGGCACGCATTGCCCAGCGGGACCGTGTCGCATGACTGCACCCAGCACCCAGCACCCACAAGCTGCCAGCACCCACCCTGAACAGCTGCCCCGCGCGCTCAAACATGGGCGTCGCCTGCTCCCAGTCCAGGCTCCAGCGCAGCAGGCCGGGGGTGGTCAGCTTGGTGGCCTCCTTCCACAGCCGCTCCGCCTCCCCCAGGCGGTCCCCCATGTTGGCTGCCTGCTCTGAAGCACGCCCTGTGCAGGGGTGGCAGGAGGGTGGATATCAGAGGGCGGCGTGCGAGGAGCGTCGAGCGACTGCGCGAGCGGCGGCAGGCAGCGGCGGGTGGGCGGCGGCAGCCGATTTGGGTCGCTGCGGCCGCTCTGTCCGGCCGAGTGTTCTGATTGGAAACCAGGGTCGTGCATAATACGCCCCAGTCCGTCTGCCGCACCCTGTGCACCGAGCGCGGTCGAGAGTTTAACTTGGGCGTCGCGGCCCCTACAGAGCGCTTGCTGAGTGGTGATGGCGGTGCACGGGTGCGATCAGCGTCTGGCCACAGGCAGCCGATCAAGTTCCATGTGCTGCCGCCGCCGCCGCCCATGCCGCCGCCTGCTCGTGCGCTGCCACTCGCCTGCCCGTTTGTTTGCTTCGGACTCGACTGTGCTTTATTTCATACCGGCCGCCTCCCGTCCCAGCCTGTGCCGCGAACAGCCCGTTTGGAACGGAAGTGCGCAAGGAAGAGCAAGATCAGCGAGCGCCCTCCAGCGTACGGGCCACGTTGGCGGCGGTGCCGCCTCGCCATGCCGTTTGTGCTTTAGTGGCAGCCTGCGCTGCACCTCTGCAGATTCCAGTAACATGCAATCGCCGTCGTTTGGGTGAGCAGGGGGAGTGAAAGCATAAATGGCCAGCGTGTGTTGCAGCAGGAGCCAAGTCCCGTCGGTGTTTGGGGCCCGGCTGCGGCCCGGCTGCGGCAGGCTTCGTTTGGTGACCCTGCAGACGCATCCGCATGCATCCGCGTCACCATCAGCATGCAGTGAACCAACGTGCTGAGATGGTGCCACCAAGATAGCAGGAGCTGGCATTTCAAAGCCGCTGCCGTGCCTGCCGCGGCACCGAGAGGCGGTGACCACTGTCTGCCAGGTGGCGGAGCGAGTGCCCGCTGTTCGCTGCCCAATTGAAGCTACCTGCATTCCTGATCTATTTGCAGCACCGCCTGCGGCCTACCCAAAAGCTAGCGGCGGCCCCCAGCTTTTTTACTTTTTCTTCCGCGCGACCCCCCTCTGGAGGCGTGTAAACCGCATGTGCAACAGCCTCAAGGCGTGCACGCCCCTGCAAGCGCCGGTCGCGCGCGAGCGCCCCTCAACCCGCGGCAGCCACGCCGAACAGCCAGCTCCAGGCACTCCAGCACGACAGTGACGTCATGCACGGGCAACCGCGCGCCGGAGCAGTCGCCCTGCTAGCGCTGGCCCTGGCGGCGGCGGCAGTTGCGCCGGCCCTAGTCGCTCACCTGCCGCAGCCGCAGGTGCCAGGCCCACCGCAGTCGTGCGGTCCTCCGGTGCGAGGGGCCTGGCACAATCTGGAGGAGGCCGAGGCGGACCCCGTCGTCCGCGAGATCCTGGTGCAGTGGATGTCAGTGTGAGTGCCGCTCGGGGCCGCATGCTCAGGTCTGCTGCTGCAGTGCCTGGCGCGCTGTGCCGTTGCTTGGGCTTGCCTCGCACCATGTGCCAGCATGCTGATCCCTCGCACCGTCGGCAGCCGGGGCACCAGCGGCAGCTTGGCTGGAGCCTTTGCGGCACCCTGCCGGTGGGGTGCTCACCCCGGCATCAGCGCATCGTACCGCCCTCGGGTGCCCACCTCGTGACGAGCCGCTTCCTGCTGCCGCCTCCTTGCAGCTACGGCTCCAACATGACCACTGTCATGGGGCTCTCAGGCCTGCCGCCGCTGTCGGATGTGGAGATTGATGTGCAGGGCTGCGCCCAGCACGTTGCGAATGGAACCAACTTCCATGTGAGAATCCGGGGGTGGGCATGTGGGTGCTGCACCGGCTTGTGCTCCATGCTGGCTGTGCCTCCACCCGCCTTGAGGCTGGCGCGCCATTTTGCTGGTTGGCGCGCTGCATTCTGGCGCTTGCTGGTGTGCACGCCCTGCCTCCTGCCCCTCCGCGCCAAGCCCTGGAGCATCGATGCTTGTCCCTTGCCCTTCTGCCCTGGCACGGCACCCACCCTTGCCCTGCCCCTCTTCACTGCGCGGCGCAGGTGTGGATCAACATCACTGCACTGCTTGGAGAAATGGAGTTTGTGGTGGGCTTCACAGCCGACGCGTTCCAGCCGCTGCTCACAGCCGATGACACGCGAGTGCAGATCATCGACACAGGTGAGCTGCACGCCTCGCAGCTGGTCAACCGGCATGTGTGCGCTTGCACCAGGGGAGCCCGCCCACTTGCCCGCCTGCTGCGCATCCCGTGACCACCACCCCAAAACCCGCATGGCCTTCTCCCCCC
>RRZL01000078.1:1182451-1238328 GCA_006782975.1 Chlorella sp. Dachan | reverse complement strand
CCCCCCCCAAACTCTCCCGCCAGATTACGACTTCATCTCGCTGAATGGCGAGACGTTGCTAGTCGAGGACGATCCCAACGACCAGGACAAATGGGTGTTTGACCCAGGTGCGGAACCGGGCCATCGGTTTCATCACCGAAACGGGCCCCGAGGCCTGGGGTGTGCGCACCAGGCGCAGCCGCAGCGGCGCCGCAGCGCCTGGTTGCCGTCCCTGAGCGTGCATGCTTGCCGCCTATCGCGCGCCGCCGCTGCTGTGCTGTGCTGACCCACTGCTGCCCGGCTCGACCTGCCACCTGCAGCCGTCGGCACGATAGTGGAGGAGCCAAACTGGGAGGGTCGCGACACCGACTCGGTGGCCCAGTTCTTCCAAGCCCTGCAAACCCTGATGCAAGAGGTGCAGGCCTGAGAGGCCGGCATGGCTTGTGCTGCGCCTTGCGCGGCACCTCTCCACTGCACCAAGTCTCCCTCCTGGCATCTTCCTTGCTGCTCCAGACTCTAATTGCTGCTTCCTACGGATCCCTTGTCTCTCCCCGTTGCTGGACCACCCACCGCCAAATGCACACCTGTATTCCTCCCTGCTATGTTCGTTCCTTCCACTCCCACCCTCCTCCTCCTCTCTTCGGTCCTGCCCTCTTGAGCGCTCATCGTCTTCTCTGCCCCGAACCTCCCCGTCGCAATGTCGACAGTAGTATCTTGCAAACGCAACACAGAGAACAGGCAGCAGCAGCCAAGGATGTGGGGGATGGCCGCCCCGCTGTTGCGCGTCTGCACGACGCCGCCCTGCTGGCGGCGGGGCTGCAAATCCTGGCTAACAGGCGGCCGCCTGCCTTCTCCAATCGGTCACAGCACCGCTCCTGTGCATCGTCTGGACCGCCAGTTTTCAAACAGGGGCGGCGAGCGGAGCGGGCACCGCGGAGAGCGATGGTGCTCGTCTCCCTGGAGGATGTTGCGGCCTCTAAACCACCGCCCAAGCGCCAGCAGCAGCCGGCGGCGCCTGCCGCGCAGCCTAGCGACGGCGAGCAACCCGAGGCGGCTGCTGGCCAGCCCAAACCCACGGCAGGCATGAAGCGCAGCTCCAGTGGCGCGATCGCCGATCGCCAGGCGCAGCGGCGCAGGTGGGCTGGCCCCCTGCCGCCGTCGCCGCCAGGCTGCTTGCCGCCAGGTGCCGCTGCCGCCGCCTGCACACTGCGGTGCCGCAACTCCCTGCCCCATGCCTCCCACCATGCACAGGGCCAGCAGCGGCAGCGGGGACGAGAGTATGGAGGACCCGATTGAGTCGTCGTCAGCTGACGAGGCGGAGGCGGCAGACGGCGGCGACGACTTCCAGCCCAGCGAAAGCGAGGCGGCAGAGGAGGAGGCAGAGGAGCACTCTGACAGCTGGCAGGACGAGGAGGAGGAGGACGAGGAGGAGGAGGAGGCAGCTGGGCGGCGGCGGCAGCCGTCGCGCGTACAGCCGCAGCGCCGGTCTGGCAGGTGTGCGGGGTGGTGGCGGGAAGGTATGGGGCATGCCTTCTTCGCAGACGCTGACCCCGGCCCGCTCCACACAGCATGCCACGCTGAACTCAGACACCCGATTGTGTCGCGTGCAGGCGCAGCGCGCGGCAGCGGCAGGCCTCTGAGGATGCAGAGCTGGAAGAAGATGAGGAGGAGGAGGATGCGCGGCGGCCGCGGCGGGCGGCAGCGGCTGCCCGGCCCAACTATCGGGAGCGGCGCAGCGACGATGAGGGCGGCGAGGAGGAGGAGGAGGGGGAGGATGCGGCTAGCGAGGCAGATCCGGAGGAGGAGGAAGAAGAGGAGAGCAGCGGCAGCGAGGGTGCGAACCGCCGCCGGTGCCGTCCACTGCTGCCTTGCATGTGCCTGCACACGTTGCGTTCCAACGAGCGCCGCTGCTGCCTGGCTGACTGCGCCGCCTGCTCCCTACATGCTACATCTGCTTGCTACATGCGCGGCTGCGCACCAAGCCAGCCTTCTGTGCTCCTGCTTGTCCTGCAGATGAGGAGGAGGAAGAGGAGGAGGCGCCTGCCCGGCGGCGGGCCGCCCACCGCTCCACCCGCGGCGGCGGCAAGAAGCGCACGCCCGAGGTGGGCTGGGTGCTGCGGGCGCATGTTTGGCCAAAGTTACAGGAGCATCTGGTTTGCGGCGGCCTGCCCCTTGCTCGGCGTTCGCTGCTGCTGCTCTGGCCCTGTTGCCAGCCAGCCTGGCCTCTGCTGCTGCTGCTCTGGCCCTGTTGCCAGCCAGCCTGGCCTCTGCTGCTGCTGCTCTGGCCCTGTTGCCAGCCAGCCTGACCTCTCTTCCCTGCGCACGAACGTGCCTGCAGGGCGTGCGGCGCACGGGCCGGCAGCGCGCCCGCATCAACTACAACCTTGAGGCCATGGAGGTGCGGCCTGCCATGTGTGAATGTTGCCTGCACTTGGCTTGTTTGTGTGCATGCGCGTAAGCCATGTGAGCAGAGGCCGCTGCCGCTTGCCTGGGCGGCTGCATGCCAGTCAAGGTCCCTGTTCTCTGCATGCAAGGGAGGAGGACAGCGAGGACCTGAGCCCAGCAGCCACATGACACGGCCCCGTCACGTTGAGCTCCGAATTGGATGTGCTCGCCGTTCTGCCCTGTGCAGGAGGACAGCGAGGACTTGGATCCCAGCAGCAGCGAGGAGGAGAGCGAGGAAGAGGAGGGCTCGGACGGCCCCCGCCGCCCCACCCGCCGCGCCGCCAAGGCAAGCCGCGCATGCTGTGCGCTGTTGCCGTGCTTGGACTCTGTGCCTATGCTCTCCGGGGGCTACTGTATGCACATTGCATGCCCCGGGCGCATGACGCTGCCATTGCTGTCCTCCCCACGCTGTGCAGGCGGCGGGGCGCGCCATTAGCCAGCAGGCGGGTGGCGGCGGCAAGAAGCGGCGCAAGCAGCCCAAGCGCACAGCGGCACCCAGTGAGCTGCTGGGGAGCAGCATGTGCTGGGCATCAGTCTTGTACTGCTCGGCCATATCGAGCCGTGGTCCAGGCTATGCAGGCGGTTTTGTGAGACCAAGCCCGCCCCTCCTACCCCACCGGTGTCCACCTCATGCAGCCAAGCGCCTGGCTGTGATCGATGATTCAGACGAGGAGGAGGAGGCGAGCGGCCCGCGGCGGCGCGGCCGCAGCGCCAGCGGCAGCGCCAGCCTGTCGGGCAGCGAGGAGGAGGACAGCGAGGGGGAGGAGAGCGGCCTGGCCTCTGACCTGTCTGGCGACGACTCGCACGACATGGAGGGTGGGTTTGCTGCTGCAATCTTAATGACCGGGTCTGGGCTGAGTGCGGTTGGGAGGCTCTGCTTGCGGCTGTGCAGCCTCGAAATCCATTCAAATTGCTGTGAACCCTTGCAAGGCGTGACCCCAGCAAGGCGGACGTGGAGCACTTCCTGTGGGCTGGGCACACATCACGCCCCACTCACCAACGGCCCATCCCACCCTCACCGATTCTGGGCAGAGTTTGACCCTAGCGAGGCGGACGTGGAGCGCATCCTGTGGAGCCGGCACGCCGAGGACGGCAGCGGCGAGGAGTACCGCTGCAAGTTCAAGGGTGCGCTGCAGGGTGTATCATGCATGCGCCTCGTCGCCAGCAAGGCGACCTGCTGTACCTGCTGGGTGCGCCGAATGTGGATGTGCTGCTGTGGGCCATGCCACCCCTGCCAGGCCCAGTGGGCCTGCAGGCCGGACAGTGTGGGGGTTCCCTTCCCTGCCCCCTGCCCTGAGGCTGCTGGCGCCCACCCTACTGCCCACTGCAACCCACTGAAGTGCAGAACACTCGTACCGCCAGACAGCCTGGCTGCCGTACGACGTGCTAGTGGGTGAGTGGTGGGCCTGGGCACGGGGGCTGCGATGCTGCATTGCACATTGATGTGTGCCGGGCGCGAGCTTGCAGTCAAATCAACACAGCTCTTTGACGCTCCCCCTGCCGGCCTTCCAAATCTGAAGCAGCAACTTCCCGCGCAGCACTGCCTGCCCTCCATCTCCCCTCGAAACATGCCACCCGCCCGCTGTTTCTTTTCACATTGCAGCTGATGGCCGGCAGCAGCTGGTGCGCAACTACCAGTGCACACCACTCCGCCCCACCTTGGCTTCAAACTGGTTTTGTGTCTTCACCTATTGCCGCAGCGGACGGGCGGCAGCAGCTGGTGCGCAACTTCCAGCGCAAGCGGGAGCGGGGGGAGATTGACCCCTACGGCGACCTAGAGGAGGGGGTGCACCCCGACTGGACCCAGGTTGGTTATGGACATTCATGGGGCTGGTTTAATTGGTTAGAGACGGTGGTGCGGTTGAGCCCTATGGGGGGGTGCACCTCTGCTGGACCAGCTTCCCGCCAACCACCGCAGGCGGACCGCCTGATTGGGTGACGCACTCAAACCACACCGGGCGGCCGCAGCACATCTCCAGGAGCTCTGCTGCTGCTCACATCAGTGTGCTTGGCTCTCTGCTGCAGGTGGACCGCGTGATTGCCCGGCGCACGCGCAACGGGCGGCCGCAGTACCTGACAAAGTGGCGGGGGCTGGGCTACTCTGAGAGCACGTGGGAGACGGAGCGGGCGCTGGCGCAGGAGCAGGTGAGGTTCAATGGCATTTTGTTTAACGGCAGTTTGGAATGGGCTTGGCCTGAGAGGAGGTTTCGAGCAGGGGCTGGGGCATGTTGAGAGCACGTGGGAGGTGGAGCGGGCGCTGGCGCTGGGTCAGGTGGGTGACAGGTTCGACTGTGTGCGATCTACAAGCAGAAAGTGAAGGGGCGGGGCGGGGCGGAGAGTTTGCATGGCAGGCTTGGCAGCCTGTGGATAGTAGTGCCGCTGCACTTCCGCTGAAGCTCCTACGTGTTTGTTTGTTTCGTTCCCAACTGCAGGAGCCCATTGAGCGCTTCCAGCGCTACAACCAGCCGCCGGAGGAGCGCCAAGAGCCGGGCGCCCTGGACTCCACCGCTGGTGAGGGGGCAGCGGGCTGCTTGCAACGAGCTGAACCGCTGGGCTGGGGGCGACGCCGGCACGTTCTGTTGCAGGACCCGTTGAGGCAGCTTGCTGCTGACCACGTGTGCCCATGCCTCCCCTGGTGTGTTGCAGTGCCCACCTTCTTCAATGGCCGCAGCCTGCGCGACTACCAGCTGGCCAGCCTGCAGTGGATGGTGGCCAACTGGAGCGAGGGCCGCAACTGCATCCTGGGAGACGAGGTGCGCTTGGGGGGTGCAGTCGGATTTTCAAGGTCATCTTTTATCACCTCCAGCAGAAAGCGAGGCGGGCCCATCCGGGGAGACGAGGTGCACTCGTTGTCGGCTGGCTGTCACTTGACACAGCAGGCTGCGCAAGAGCGCTGCTTGCACACGCTGCTCTGACCGCGCCGTCTGCGCACATCTCTGTCTGTTGCAGATGGGCCTGGGCAAGACAGCGCAGTCCATCTCGGTGCTGGCCTACCAGCGCCAGTTTGGCGGCGTCAGCGGCCCCTTCCTGGGTGGGTGTGCAGCGGGAGGCGATCGGCATTGACTGGGCAGTGGTGGCAGTTTGTTGCATGGCATGTTGGCTGCCCGTTAGCTGCGCCTGCGTGACTGCTTTGCATTGCTTGCCTGCAGCATCTGCGCACAAACCGGATGGGCCGGCAGCAGCACCTGTTCCGCCTCATTCGCCTACCAGATCCGCCCTCCTGTCCACCCCTCGCCTGCAGTTATTGCCCCGCTCACCACGCTGGGCCACTGGCAGCGCGAGATTGAGACGTGGACCGACATGAACTGCGTGGTGTACGCCGGCGGGCAGGACGACCGGCGGGTCATCGAGGTGCGGAACGAGTGCCGCCTGTCGTGGGGCTGAGCTTGCACGGACCGCAGTCAGGATTGCATAGACCTGAGCTGCAGGCACCCGTGCACGTGCAACGTGGCGGTTGCACTAGCGCAACACCGCATTGTCTCTGCCTGCCTGGATCGACCTGATCCGCCTTTCAGCACACTGACTGCAAACTGTGTGTGCGGAGTGGGATCCTTGGGATGTGTGGAGTGAAATCCTTGGGAGCCATTGTTCTTCCGACGCGCCCTCTCCCATACCTCACGCATACCTTGCTCTTCGCAGAAGTACGACCTGTTCCACGGCCCGCCGGGCCGCCGCAACAGCGTGCTCAAGCCAAACGTGGTGCTGTCCTCGTACGAGACGGTGCTGAAGGAGCGCAGCCTGTTCCAGGTGTGTCGCGTGGAGTCCAGAGTGCTGCGCTGTGCTTAGTGTGCTCAACTCCATGCGACTGGGCTCGAGCCGCGCGGTCGGCTCCAGGCGGGTCATTGCATTCTAACCACGCTTGAACCTGTATGTTTGCATGTCTGCCATGGTGCTGGTTCTGCCGTCGGCCTCCTCTGCAGGCCCTTGAGTGGCCATCATGGGCGCATTACGCAAACCCCTTCACTTGCCTGGCTCACGTGCACACTGTCTGCCCCGTGCACCCCTGCAGTCCCTTGAATGGGAGACAGTCATCATTGACGAAGCGCAGCTGGCTCTTATGTTCTGGCATGTCAACATGCATCACCGCCTGTGCCTTTTCCCCTGCAGAGCCTTGAGTGGGAGACGGTCATCATTGACGAGGCGCACCGCATGAAGAGCACCGGCTCCTCCACCCGCAGCGTCATCGCCAGCATGAACATCCAGTGGCTGCTGCTGCTCACGGGTGGGCGTCCTGGTCCCTGTGCTGGCTGCAAATGCTGTGCCGGCTGCCGCCGCAGCAGAGCTGTCAGCTGGCACGTGCTGCTACTGCTCGCCTGGTTGCTGCCTCCGCCACCACTGCGCATCGTAGTTCGTTGAGTCCGGTCCCTTGCTGTCATGCTTTGCAGGCACACCGGTGCAGAACAACATGCGGGAGCTGTACGGCATCCTCAATCTGCTAGACCCTGAGAAGTTTGCAGGTGGGTGAGGCAGCATGCACGAGGAGGGTTAACTTGATTGCTGCAGGATCCGGCCCGATCCAAGCTGTTTGCCGCTTCCGTGGCAAGAGCCCTCGTTTCTGGCGGCACAGTGTGCAACTCGAGTCCCCACAACTCTAGACTCTGTCTCTCACATTTGGCAGACGAGGAGGAGTTTCTGGTGCAGCACGCTACACGCTGCTGTTCAAAGGATGACCCGTTTCCCTGAGCCGGTTGTTTAGCCCTCTCAATCTTAACCTGCAGACGAGGAGGAGTTTCTGGAACAGTACGGCGACGAGCGCAGCGGCATGACACCCGACCAAGTGCGCGCACTGCAGGCAAGCGAACATCAAGAAGTAAATAATGGCATTGTTGCATGGCTGAAGGGTTTGATTTGAGCAAGGGGCTCGCTACATGCGTCACGTGGAGGGTACTGGCCCACCTGCGCAGGCCAGCAGGCTGGGGGCGCCGTGCTATGCGCTGCACTGCCGCCACATGCTGCTGTGGGCTGCTGCGTGCATCACTGTGCTAACGAGTCACAATGGCCCTGTGCGCACGCAGGAGGCGCTGCGCCCCATCCTGCTGCGCCGCATGAAGGAAGATGTGGAGACGCTGCCCGAGAAGGAGGAGGTGAGTGGACAGCAGAGCTGTTAGTCACTTAGTTGCTGGCTGGGAAGGGCTGTGTGTGTTGTTACTGATGACTGCTGCAATGCGCGAAGGAGGGTTTGGAGACGCTGCCCTAGAGGAGGAGGTGGGTCCATTTCGCTGCCTGTACTGCCTTTGAAACCGTGCAGCCTGGCGGGCAGACGCTGCTGCCCTGCGATGGGTTGTCCCACACCTGCCGGCCGCCCTTTTCACGCCAGCCAGATTGCGCCTCACAGTTATCATTCGTCATACTTACCGCAGGTCATTATCTGGGTGGAGCTAACTCCAGAGCAGCGCGCCTACTACAAGGCCATCTACGAGCGCCAGATCGGCACGGTGAGCAGATCTTTCTTCGCTTTCATTAGCCTGGTCACCTGTGTTGCACGGCCATCTACGCGCGCCAGATCAGCACGGTGAGGAACTCTGAACAACAAAGAGACCTCTCCTCAGTAGCCAGCCTGGTGACCTGTGCTGCAAGGCCATACATGAGCGCCCGATTGGCACGCTGCGTGGGTGCTGGTGGACTGCATTTGCCCGCAAAGGCCTCCCAAGGCGGCCACCGGCTGGCGGGCGTGAGCGCCAAGTGCATGCCAGCCTGCCGCCGCCTGCGCAGCTTGTGCGTGCGTGTGTGTGTGGTACGAGTCGCCTCACGCCCGGCCCTTGTTTGCCCCCTCCACAGCTGCTGGCGGGCGCCTCCGCCAAGAACATGCCCAACCTGCGTAACCTGGCCATGGAGCTGCGCAAAGTGTGCTGCCACCCGGTGAGCCGAGTCGAGCGTGCGAGAAAATTGTGTGTCGGTTGGAGGTTGCCGACTGAGGCTGCCGACTCACAAAGCCAGCCATGGGGCTGTGCAAAGTGTACGGCCCCGCCGGCCCGGTGAATGCTTGAGCACAGCCAGGGTGGTGCGGCTGGAAGCGGAGCAGGGGCCGTATGGCCAGGGAGCTCAAGAGGTTGGTGTTTGCTGCGCCTCATGCTTGCCGGCCCCTTGGCCGGTCTTCACGCTGCAGTACCTGTACTTTATGTGATCTTAATCATACCATTATTCTTACTTGCAGTATCTGTGCAACGGCTTGGAGGAGGACATTGAGGCGCGCAAGGCCAAGGCGGGGCACACCGCCTCCGAGCTGGACCTGCTGGTGCAGGTGGGTGGTGGGGGATAAGCGGGGGAGAAGCTTCACTGTCGAGAGGGAGGGAAACAGCTCAGGTGGGAGTCGCCACACAGCTCCTCAGCCTGCTGCCCACGCATGCTGGGCATGCTCTGCCACGCCTGGCTGACTGCTGACTGCTGACTGAGGCTTGGGCAGTGCACGGCTTACCCGTGAAGACCCCGCATTGGCCGTTTGGTTCATGTGCCCACCGCATCTCGCGTCGACACTTTGATTCATGCGCCCACCGCAGGCCTCCGGCAAGATGCTGCTGCTGCACAAGCTGCTGCCCAAGCTGCGGGCGGAGGGGCACAAGGTCCTCATCTTCAGCCAGGTGCGCTTACAGGGGTGGGGAGCCGGCCAGCGCAGTGATTGCTCGCGCCTGCCGGGACCGACTTCCTGCCATTAGTGGAGCAGCCCTGCTTTCCGAAAGCCGTCTTTCGCTCAGCCGCAATGCATGCACCCAATTCCTCTGCAGCTCATCTTTCGATCAACCGCAGCCCATGCATCAATCTGGTCCACAACGCATTTCCATCAACCGCAATCCATGCATGCACCCATCCCCTCCGCAGTTCAAGATCATGCTGGACGTGCTGGAAGACTTTTTGCACATGGCTGGATACCCATGCGAGCGCATCGACGGATCCACCTCCTCGCGCGACCGCCAGGCCGCCATCGACCGCTACTCCAAGGGTGAGGGCGCCTTAGATTCTGCAAGGGCTGGTGTGGGCTGTGCGTGTGTATCGGCGGCTCCACGTCCTCGTGCGACCGCCAGGCGGCCATCGACCGGTTCTCCGAGCGCGAGTTCCGTGCTGGAGGTTGCGGGCTCCAGGAGGGTTGTTGCTGGTGGTTGGCTAGTGAGAGGTGGAGTGGACACTCTTGGCTTCTTTGCTGTTGACGCGCGTTGGGGGTCCTCAGAGAATCCTCGGCTGCTCCCTCTCAACATGACAGGACCTGTGCACACCTGGTGTACAGAGGGCAGCGAACAATTCGCGCTCGCATCTCGCACTGCTGCAACTCGACCCTGCAACCCGTNACACCCTGTGTCCAACTGCAGAGGGCAGCGACGGCTTTGTGTTCCTGCTGTCCACTCGCGCCGGCGGGCAGGGCATCACACTGACCGCCGCGGACACGTGCATCATTTACGACAGCGGTGGGTGCACTGAGGATGGGAAGCAAGGTTGCGCATGCTGCACTAGCGGGCGATGCGCCGCGACCCCAGAGCCGCGGGTGGCAGCATCCGGCCGCTCTGCTGGTCGGGCAAAACTCCGCTCCTCGTGCACCCCTCCCTCACCCTGCCACCCCCACTGGCCTCTCTTTGGCCACCCCTGCAGACTGGAACCCCCAGAACGACCTGCAGGCCATGGCGCGCTGCCACCGCATCGGGCAGGAGAAGGAGGTGGGTGGGGCCGGAGGGAGGGCAGCTCGCTTTGCAGTGCCGGTGCGGCAGGCTTACCGCGGACTCGCTGCTGGTCGCCGTTGGTGCGATTGCAGGCAGGCTTGGGAAACGCAAGCTTCTGCCAGCCGCTGGCGTCCTGGTCTCTCATTTCCAAGCCGTGTCCACACCCTTTTTCCTTTCCTACTCCAGGTCACCATTTACCGCCTGGTCAGCAAGAACACGTACGAGCAAAACGTGTTTGAGATCAGCAGCCGCAAGTACGGTGAGCAATCAATCTGAGCAATCTAGGGGCCTGCTCAGCAAGGGGGCAGGACATGCAACCAGACACGTTCCGCCGCGGTGCACTTTGACATGCTGCAACGCTCACATGCGCTGCGCCAAGCTCCCTGCGGTGTGCCTGGCGGCCTGCACGCTGGGGCGCTGCTGATGTTGGCTGCCTGCGTACGTCTCTCTGCGCTGCAGGCCTGGACGAGGCGATTCTGGGCAACCTGGGAGATTCGGGCAGCGGTGAGTGTCTGGAGCGCAGCTCTGGCAGGCAGACGCAGTTGCCGGCTGCCGCTACGCTGCACTTCTGTACGGTGCTCATGGCTGGCTCATGGCGGGATCCGTCATTTCACTGCTGACTGCTTCGACACCCTACCTCCACACAGCCAGAAGATCGCGCAGCTGCTGAAGCACCGCGCTTGCATGAACCATCAGCAACAACCAGCAACCCGTGTCCATCCACGCAGGCAACCCCGAAGAGGACAGCAAGAAGATTGCGCAGCTGCTGAAGCACGGCGCGCACTGCCTGGCGGACCTGGGCGCCGCCGCCGAGCAGAGCGACGCATTTGCGGCGGAGGGCATCGACGCCATTCTGCAGGTGGGGCTGGCTGTGTTGAGAGGTCTGGTTTTCAGCTGCCTGGGTGTTCTGCTAGCGAGCTAGCTGATGCGAGGGCACCGTGCTGTAGCGGCGGAGGGCATCGGCGCAATCCTGCAGGTGGGGAGGGCTGTGTTGAGGTTCCTGCGTATGGCTTTGAGCGGAGGCTGTGTGTGTAATCGCCACGATGTGAGGACGCCGTGCTGTTGCGGCGTAGGGCCTTGACGCAATCCTGCAGGTGTGGGTTTGTTTCTGTGGTGCACAGCCCAACCCAGCTGTGCAATGTGCAGCGTGGCAGCAGTCTGGGCAGCCAACTGTCGTCCACCTGGCGCACACAATGCCACGCAATATAGCCCATTCACGCTGCCGCCTGGCCCCTCCACGTGCTGCAGGGCCGCACAGAGAAGCGCCAGATTGGCGGGCGAGCGGGCAACACCTTCAGTGTGGCCACCTTTGCGCTGGGGGGCAGCGAGGTGGGTGGCCTGGCCTTTGGAAGGGGCAGTTGTGGCCTGCAGCCGCCAGCAGTCTAGGTGACTCGGGCGCCTGACCACGCGCCGCCGAATCATCCGCCCTCCTCCGTTTGCAGGACGGCAGCGGCGGCGGCGGCGACGACCCCTCCTACTGGGCAACCCTGCTGCCGGGCGCGGCTGCCGACTACTCGGCACAGAAGAAGCGGGTGGGTGGCTGCTGGAGTCAACTTGATGCTCACATGCTGTCACTGCGTGGGTGGGCCGGCGGCGGCTTGGCTGTTTGCCTGTGCAGCATGGCAGGGTAGCTTCTGCGTCTGAAGACCCTGGCGGCCTCACGTGGCATGCAAGGGCTGTCCTGCCGAGCCATTGCTCGCCACCAGCTAATGCTCAGCTGTCCCGATCTGGCGCCCGCGGTGCCTGCAGGCGCACGCGCCGGTCATCCTGGCGCCCCGGCAGCGCAAGCAAGTTGACTACAAGGGGCAGGTGCGGATGTCCGGTTTTCGCCTGCTGCTGAGGCAGCGGTTTCAAAGGGCAGGTGCGGATGTGCGGGGTCGCCCTTGCTCGATGCCTCCACCTTACACATGCGCTCACGTCACTTGCAAGTTGCCGCTTGCGCTGCGCACAGATGGCGGGCCGCATCCAAGTGGTAGATAACAGCGAGGACGCCGACTATGTGGCACCCTCCACCGCCGACGCCGAGGACGATGATGACGCTTTCGTGGCCAAGGTGCGCAAGTTGCTGTTGCTTGGCCAGCTGGCTGCGGGATGCCTCCCTCGGCAACCAAACATGCGTGCCCTCCACTGCATGCGAGAGGCTGCCGCACCCGGTGCCGACGCCCCCCCACCTTTCCCCCCTCCAAACGCTTGTGATGGCAGGGCGGCAAGAAGAAGAAGGACTTCCGGCGGTGGCAGAATGGCGAGCTGGCGGGGCTGTACGCCAAGCTGGTGCAGCTGGGACCTGGGCGCACGGCAGATGTCCGCGCAGAGGTGCGTGTGCGTGATGCCAGTGCAGAGAGCTTGCTGGTGCAGCTGGGGCCGGGCGCGCCGTCGAACTGTGCACAGGGGTGCGGAGGCGGTTGTTGCGGGCTGCTGGAGCATGAAGGGGCTTGCATAATCTCCTGGTGGGCATCGGCACACCTTTCCATCTCCCCTTTATTCCCGGTCTCACTTTCAAACAAACGTCTACGTCCGACAACCTCCTATCTCATTCAGGCGGAGCTGGAGAGCCGCACCGAGGAGGAGGTGGCGGAGCTGGAGGCAGCTGTGCTCAAGGCGCTGCCCCAGGTGAGCTTTGGGCCCATGGGCACCGTATTAATCTGAGAAGCCAGGTGGGCAGCCGCCCTCCGAAAGCATGCCTCTGTCAGGTTTCACACCCCCCGCTAGGTGCTTGCTCCCTCGGCTGGCCCTCACAGCCCGTCGGCGTGCACCCCCTCCCCAACTCAACAGGCGGCCAAGCTGGTGGCAGAGCACGAAGCCGCCACCAAGGCAGCCGATGCCCAGAAGGCGCCCGCCGCAGCGGCAGCGGAGGACAAGGCGGAGGGCGCTGCTGGCGAGGGCTCGCCTGGCGGCAAGAAGTGGGGGCCTAAGAAGAAGGAGCGCGATGCGCAGGTGAGGCCCCGATGCCATGATGCCAGCACATGCGCAGCCCTGTCGGTGTGCATGGGGCGGAATGGCACAACCGCCTCGTTGTGGCTGGTAGCCCACAGGCCTCACGCGCATGTGGCGTGGTGCTACCGCCAGCGGCACCCCACCTGCAAACCTGTTGCTTGGCCGAGCTGCCTGCCCATATGCGTGGCTGAGCTGCCTGCCCACGTGCTTGGCCGAGCTGCCTGCCCTCATGCTCGGCTGAGCTGCCTGTCTACGTGCTTGGCTGAGCTGCCTGCCCATATGCGTGGCTGAGCTGCCTGCCCACGTGCTTGGCCGAGCTGCCTGCCCTCATGCTCGGCTGAGCTGCCTGCCCACGTGCTTGGCCGAGCTGCCTGCCCTCATGCTCGGCTGAGCTGCCTGTCTACGTGCTCGGCTGAGCTGCCTGTTTACGTGCTCGGCTGAGCTGCCTGCCCACGTGCTTGGCCGAGCTGCCTGCCCATATGCGTGGCTGAGCTGCCTGCCCACGCGCTTGGCCGAGCTGCCTGCCCTCATGCTCGGCTGAGCTGCCTGCCCACGTGCTTGGCCGAGCTGCCTGCCCACGTGCTACCTATCACACAGTTTGGCGAGAAGCTGCAGAGCTGGATGGACGAGCACATGGCGGATGCATCGCCAGCAGCGGCGCACGTGAGTCTGGGGCTGCCTCGCACCTTTGCCTGCCCGCTTGTCTGCCTGCCTGGCTGCCCTCGCTCTAGTTGCGTGGGTGCCTTGTGTGCTGGCTGCGTGTTGCGGCGCACTTTCTCGAAGTGCACAACTCTAAGCGAACGCTGCAGGCGCTGCACTGCAAGTCCCTCCTTGGCCAGCCCGGCGCTCAAAACAGCCCAACTAAGTTGTCAGAACAAACCCTTCTGCTTCCATACCGCAGGCGCTGCGCTCCAAGTCCTTCCTGGACTGGGCCTCTCGAGAGCCGCAAAAGGCGCTGCAGGTGGGCAAATGCGCAGCTGTCCTGCGCGTGCTGCGATTTGGGTGCCAACCTGCATGTGCGTTTGGGCCTCCGCCAAAGGGCCGCACAGTGTGGGAAGCTGCAAGCCAGCGGAGCAGATGGCATGTGTGCCTGCGTGTGCCTGGCGAGTGCATGTGGCCACAAAGCGGCTGCTGCACCGCGCTTTTACACACGTGCTCAACGCGCTCTGCTCGCTGCCTGTCGTCTGCAGGCCATTGGGCAGCGCAAGGCGCTGGCCGCCTGGGCCGCCAAGGCGCAGGCCGGTGGCGACCTGAGCCCGGGCGGCAACCGAGTGGGCGCCCCCCTGCCCTGGTGAGCCCCATGCATGCACTGGGTGTGCTTGCTGTGGGCAGTGGTGAGGAACTCCTGCGATATGGCTGTGCAGCACAACCGGCTTGCTCGCACTCGGCCGTGATGTACAGGGCGAGGGCCGTGCATCTGAGTTGCTTGCCACACTGGCAAGTGCAGGCTCCCGACATCCACCTGATCATGTTGTTCTTGCCTGTGCAGGGTCAAGGCGGGCAAGTGGCCCGCCCCCTGGTGGCGCGAGGCCGACACACGCCAGCTGCTCATGGCGGTGCACCAGCTGGGCTGGGTGAGCCGGTTTGTTGCAGTGGGGTGTTTGATGGAGAGCACGCTCCAAGTTCTGCAGGAAGGTGACTGACGGGCCGCCGCTCGTGGCGGTGCACCCAGCTGGGGTGGGTGAGCTGTGGAAAGCGAGCTGGGTTGCCGTGCTGACAGGAACGCGTGCATTGTCCGCCACGTGCATGTTTGGTCTGCCATGCCCCAGCTCACCGCCGGACACTCCCCTAAACCAACCCTCGCACTGCAGATCCACCGCAAGGGCAACCAGCGCTCGGAGCTGCTGACCGCGCTGCTGACCGACCAGCGGTGAGGGCGGGCCGGTTTGGGATACATAATTTAAAAACCATCACTGCGGGAGCTGGGGACGCCGCAGGATGCTGAGGGCTGGCAGGCAGGCCTGCCATGCCATGACCCGCACCCTCCCCTGCTGCCCTGCGTGCTGCGCACTCCTGCTGCTGCACGCCCTGCATCCAGTCGGCTGGCATGCAGTCACGCCCTCATCTGGCTGCTGTGCCCAACAGAGCACCTTATCCCTCAACTGCCCACAGCCCACATCCCTCACTTGCCCATGCCACACCCTCCCTCCCCCCTGCAGCTTTGGTTTCCACGAGCGCGTGCGGTTCAAAAAGTCGGCTGCTGCACCCGAGGCCCCGGCGGCGGCGGCGGCAGCTGGCGAGGGGCAGCAGGAGCAGCAGGAGCAGGGCGGCGAGCCCATGCAGGCGGATGGCGCACCCAAGGAGCAGCAGGAGCAGCAGGCGGCAGCGGCGGNAGCAGAGGGCGCGGCGGCGGCAGCGGCGGCGGCGGCGGCCGTGGGCCCTGCCTCGCCCTCCAAGTCCAGGCAGCTGCATGTGATGGGCCAGGAGGTGAGGACGTGCAGTTGGCTGCCGCCTGCGCCGCGGCTGCCATGTGCTGGATTCTGGCACCGCATGTTGGGGGCACGCTGCCCACCGCCCACGTACGCACTTCACATGGGCGTTTTCTGTTTTTTAAGCAGGAGTGGAACCGCTTCCGGGACAAGGTGGCAGACTATGTCAACCTGCTGCTGCAGGTGGGCCTCTGACCTTGTATTACGGTGGCAGCCTGCTGTTGCATGGACACTTGCGGGAGCCTGCCACTGCCACTGCCGGTCGCCCATGCGCAGTGCATTGTGAGCGTGCACGGGCTCTTTGGCCGCCCATTGATCGCTCACGCCAACGGGCCCTCTCTGTCTCCACGCCAACCGCTTCAACTCACAGGCGCTGGAGGCGCCGCACGCTTCGCACGCCGCGCCACGCCCCGCTGCGCCCGCTGCCAAACCCAAGCAGGCGGCCGGCGGCAAGCAGGGCAGCCCTGCTGGCACGGATGGCGCCACGCCTCCCTCTGCCGGTGCTGGCAAGGGGGCGGGCGGCTCTGCAACCGCGTACACAAACCCCCTGGCGGGAGCAGCAGGCGGCAGCGGCAGCAAGGCGGGCGGCACGCGCAAGCCGCCCTTGGCGCTGCAGGCCAGCGAAGGTGCGCACCATTGGGGATCTTGCTGGTGTGCTGCGTGTGCTGTCCACGCACGCTGGCTGCCTCCTGAGCCCGCTCCCTGGCTGCCTGTACCTGCTGGCTGTCGTCTTTCACGCGCCCGTCTGCTCGCAAATCTTCTTCACCCTTTTTTACTTGCAGGCAAGGACAAGGGCAAAGGAAAGATGCAGCAGTCCATCTTTGGCTTCCTCAAGCCCAAGGCGCAGCAGGCGCAGCAGGCGCAGCAGGACCCCAGCCCTGGCAGCAAGGAGAACCAGGCTGGGGGCCAGGAGAAGGCACCGGCGGCCAAGCAGGCGCAGCAGGCGCAGCAGGAGGATTTAATCGAGATCCTGGACTGAGGTAGCTCAGCTTTGGCACCAAAACAGACTGACTGGCAGTAGGCCCCCCCACCCTTCCGCCGCCCCGCGGGCCAGTAGTAACACCCGGGCACGAGCATTCCGCAGCAGCAACAGGAACAGCAAGGCGTGCTGCCGCACACCAACGGCAGCCTCACCAGTCCCTAGGCAGCAAGCAGCACAGGCAGCCAGCCCTGGCACCCCACACTGCACTCACTTCTTTCTCGGATCCATCTCGATCGCATTGCATGCGCCTCTGTCTCCCACCCTCTGTGCAATCTAGCGCTGCGGGCCCCCCGGCCCCGCCATTTCATCCCTGCTTCTGCTGCTTTTTCTGTCCACATGCGCATGCATGGCTGTTAACCCATTACAAACCAGTGGGAGCGATCCAGGCAATGGTGTGTTTGATCCAGGAGTGAGGGCAGTGCGGTTCAGTGTGGGAAGTAGGAGGGCATGCGATGCAGGTTGTCGTTTGCCAATCGCCAGTGCGGTCCGTCCATCTTCGGAACACGCCTGTCAACACGCGTGGGCCCAACCGGTTGCGCCCGTTCACACCAGGCGCCACACCCCGCCGCTTTCCAGCCCCACTGCGTCGCTCTCCAGCCCCATCACCGCGCCGCCAGAGGGCAGAACCACCAGCGCGTGCACACGGCAGCCGATCAGGCCTTGAAGCGGGCGCACATCCCTCCAGCTGGCACCCCGCCAGCGCTTGCTGTCCAGGCGGCAGGCCCCCTTGGGCGCCTGCACCCAGGTGGCAAACACGGCTGCGTTGCTGGACGCCGCACGCACGATGTAGCTGTACCTGCCGTAGCCTTTGTTTGTGTCGGTTGTGAAGTTGACGTCGTTGGCCATGCCACGCCCACGGCCGGTCCAGCGCCACAGCCGGCCATCCGGCTGGGAGCATCGTTCTTGGCCGGCAAACAGGGCGAAGTTCGGGCCGCCCACGGACGAGGAGCCGATGCATGGACTGGAGATGTCTGGTTTAAAACGGATTCCCAGCTGCATACGGGTGGGTATGCCAGGCAGGGGTGCAAGGTGGGCCGGGTGACAAATTTCAGGTTTAAACCCCCTGCAGAAAGCACACAGCAAAGTAAGAGGCACTGTCGCCGCCGCAGTGCAGACAGCACAACTGCCCAGGTCGCCCCCTCCCCGCACGCACCTGCTGCACCCACGCCGTGCCATTGTAGAGCATTACTGTTTGGGTGCCCGCGCTGATACTGCTGTAGGACGTGACCTCCTCCAAAACCTGGCCGGGTGCGACTGCATGCAGCCTCTGCGGGTTGTTAGGCACGCCGCCGGGAATGTCCGTCCAGGTTGCCCCATCATAATAGGACAGCTCGTCGTGCTCTGCACAAAGCATGGGATACAATGCCAGTCAGCCGTTAGCTTGCCGCCCCATGAGAAGACGCAGGTCGTCCATTTGTGGCCTGAAGCAACAAAGATGGGTGGCAGTGCTGCAGGGCAGCACTCACAATTGCAGCGCTCTGACAACGAGGCACGGCAGCTGCCTGGTGCAGGGCCCAGCCCCCTTGAGCCCATCGGGGGAACTCCAGCAAGCCCAGGGGCTCACCGGCAAAGCCCACCCAGGCTGTACTGCCGCTGGCAACCAGGAACTTTGTTTTGACGAAATAGAGCATGTTGCTCGTCGTGTCCTCTCGTATCACCATCCACCTGTCGGTGGCAGCGCTGTAGCGCCACACGTGCTGGGTTCGGTATCCGTTCTCATAGCCGCCGGGCCCAAGGGTCGTCAATGACTTGCCATTCTGCACCACAAACGAGGCCATGCGGCGGCGCAGCGGTCCATTATGCACAATAACCGATTCGCTACGTCGCCAGCCCCCGAGTACAGCTGCCCTCTCTATGCATGCTGGGCAGCCAACTCGGTCGTGTGTCCACCCCCATGCCAATCGGGCACCCACCCGCCAGAGCAGCGTGCCCAGCGCAAATGCCGTTTGCCCGCCGTTGGTTACCACCACTTTCTGCACTTGGATGCCCGCAGCCTGGGAGCCAGGGGGCAGCTTGAGGCTGACGGCCCACCCCCTGCCACGCGTCCACCTGGGGCAGGGGTGAAACAGCAGCAGCAGGCATGGTTGGGCATCCGATGCATCCAGCATGCACAACTGGGCCACCCAGCCTGCAACACAGGCAGCCTGCTTTGGCAGCCGCTCACTTGAGCAGGGCGGTGGGCTCGCTGGGGTTGTGCTTGGGTGCCAGCTGGCCGACGCCAAAGGCTGTGTTGGCGCCAGCCATAAACACGCCAGACACGTAGTGGCTGCTGACCTTGGTCCAAATCCTGTGAGGTCCACTCAAACCGAGTTTAGATGGATAAATTTAGAAGTAGTAGTCAGTCGGTAACAGACAAGGCACATGCACATGACAGCTGCCCGCCCTGCCAGCCGCCGTTGCCGCCCTCACCTGCCACCATCGAGGGTCATGTACTGTGCCGGGTCTCCGGGTCCCTGCGCCGCCAGGAGCCCCACACCAGAGGGACCATCTATGTCCAGGTTGGGGAAGCTTTCCTCGGGTCCTGGGCCGGCCGGATCGTCATAGTTGCGGTGCTCGTCGGAGAGGGAGAGCGAGGCAGGGAGACCCCTGGCGCGCTCCCAGCGTGGGGGCATGAGTGGGCGGCCGCCCTGCAGGGAGTCGTCCAATGACGAGTGCGGTGGTTCATGGATGGGACGCTAATAAGGGGTTGCAGTGCGCATGTGAGCCTGGGTAGCGACCCGCATGCCACATCTGCGTGCCTCGCTCCCGCCGCTCGCTGCCGCTCGGGACACGCGGCTTGCAGCCTGGGCCCCGGTACGCCAAACCGCATCGAAAGTTGCCTTACCCGTCGTTCTGCGCCGGAAAGAGGGGCTGCGAGGGCCAGGAAGGTGAGGGAAGCAAGGGCCGCGCGGCTGCAGGGCCAGCGGGCCATGATCTGTGAGTTTGATGTGCTCCCCTTGTTTCCTTAAAACCATAAATGCCGGCGGGTGCCCAGTGCGCTTTGGGTACGCCACATCATGGCCACCCACAGACTTGGTCCACGCTGTTCATTGCTGTTTGGCATTCAAAGTTCGGACACCTCAAGTCCATGCTCGGCCACTGCTACATTGAGCGTGTTGGATAGGGAGAGATGCCACACCAACCACGCGCCTGCAAGTGTGCTCACTGCACATAAGCCGTTTTGCCGCAGCCGCATCTGTGCCGCTCGGCCTCTGTGTTGGTTGCTTGGGGTGTTGCATTCGGACCAATGTGCAAGCGACACGCTGTGAAATGCAGAGTGAAAGGAGCAGTGCGTCTCTCAAGTGTTCAACAGGTGGGGCGGCGGATGCTGAGGGGCCCTCCGCCGCCAGGGCTGCCGTTCAGCGCTGGCGGCTTTTGGCTCCACGCCTTCGTTCGTTCGTTTGTTTTCGTCAGTACTTGATCAGTTCATTGTACACGTCTAGCTCCAGCTCGTGGTAATCTAGATCTGCAGCTCGTGTGAAGACGATTTGCAGGCGTTTGGCAAGGGGCACGAGGCATCGTTGGCTGCCCCAACCGCATGCACTGCACAGCAAGTGGCCCACCAAGCAGCGACTTGGGCAAGCCATTGCAGCCGTGCTGCACCATGCTGGAAACACTTGTCCAAAATAACGTGAGCCTCACCTGAGCCGTATCGCTTCACTGCGCTGCCATGCTTGTCAATCAAAAACTGCAGAGCCAGGCAAGGAAGTTGGGTTGAGTCATGGTATGAGGCAACTGTTTGATGGGCCTGGGCAGCTTGGGTGCAGGCGATCCGATTTGATGGGCAGCTATGGCATCAGTGTCCTGGCCGCCGCCGCAACAGTGCATGTTCAGCCAGCATACCACTGGGCTGGCTGTGCTGCCTTCCCACCTTTTCAAAATTCCAGCGGATGTCCTCGCCGACTGCAAACCCGGTTTCGTCACCGGGCGTGTGCTGCTTGAGCCAGGCAAACAGCGGGTGGGCGCCACGACCGTTCACCTCCACCTGCACACAAAGGCGGCAGAAACGCGATGCCGGCTGTTGCCGAAAGGTACGCCCACGAAGCCGGCCTGCTGGGCAGCATTCTTGCCGACACGTCCCACGGTCGGCAGCATATGTACGAAGCCACGAGGCGGCTGCGAGGCCAGCAGGTCCGCACCTTGCTCATCAAATGGAACTGGGCGCCGAAGTGGCTGGCCACAAACTGCTCAATCTCCGCATTTGTACCCGGCTCCTGCTGCCCAAACTGCGCAGGGCGACACGTGGGAAACGGACACGTGAGCACGCTCGCACACGGCGCAGGCAGGCGCGGCGCACTTCCCACGACAGCCACAGCGGCGAGCGGCACAGCGTGGCCAGCATGGGCAGCTCGCCTGGTTGCAAGGGAAGGCGATGACTTGCAAGCCGTACGCCTGGTAGCGCTCAAACAGCCGGTGCAGGCCGCGGTAATTTGCCTCTGCGCGGTGAGAAGGAGAACCATCTGCTGTGCAACCAGGCGTGGCACTGCTGCTGAAACGTGTGCATGCGGCCACCCGGCCATTCAGCTCGACCCGGCCCGCTCCGCATGCAATGCACCGAGACTGATTGCTGCCACAGAAGTCGAAACCGCAGCCAGATGCTGGCAAAACAAACCAGCAAGCACGGGGCCCACCTGTGAAGCCGCACTTGGAAGCCACATTGACTACAATCGTGACTTTGCCCGCCAAGTCAGCTGTGCGCAGCACGTTGCCGCGAATGTCCATCGCTGCAGGGAGTAAAGCTGGCGCTGGGGCGGGTGAGTGGGCAGCGGGCGGCGTTTGCCGACGCCTTGGCAGCCAGCAGCAGCAGCATGATGCAGCAGCACCACGTGTCGGCGCAGCAGCGCAGCAGCGCCCCACACCCGGCAGGCTTTAGCAGTGCACAAGCTGGGCGCCTCCCGCCGCGCCGCCCAACAGCCAATACGGCCACTCGGCCCAGCAGCAACGTGCCAGCGCACCAAGCAAGCCGCAACCGCGTGCTCACCAGACAGCCCCGAGGAGTAGAGGCTGGGCCCCTCCCGCCGCGGCTGCGCCTGCTGCTCCGCAATGTGGGACGCCACGTGGGCAGCCGTGTGCGGGTCATGCCCCTGCTCCTCCAGCGCCTGTAGCCGTGCCAGGTGCTGCGCTTCAAGCTCCGCTTGCGCAGCACCCGCGCCTGCTATGGCGCCGCCCTCCCCGCTGCTGCCGTCGCCGTCAAGGGTGCCCGCCCCAAGGGCTGCCGCCTCTGCCGCATGCTGCTCCAAGGCTGCCCGCCGATCGTGCACATCCTCGTGCACGTGCACAGGCGGGTGCTGGTGCTGCTGCAGGTGCTGCTGCTGCAGGTGCTGCTGCTGCTGCCCGGGGTGGCCGCCTAGTGACAGATCGCCGGTGCCGCTGCCAGTCCCCGCCAGCCCCACCCGCCCCAACCGGGTCACGCCATAGAGCGAGCCGCCTAGCAGTGATGCTACCAGTAGGTAGGAAAGCGCTCTGCAAGGCGGGCCAAAAGAAGGCGTAAAGGTGAAGAGTGGCAAGTTGCAGATAGGTTCGCTGCCGGGCTGGGCGAAGCAAAGGCACGGGCGTGGATGCAAAGCGGCCGATGCAAAAAGCAGCGACTGCACCACATACGCTGCCGGTAAGCGCACGGCTGCCATGCGGTGCAGCCAAGCGGGCACGCCAGCACATGCCACGCACCGTTGCAGGCCGGCTGCGCCGCTGGCCCGCTGCAGGCGGCGCAGGCCGCCTCGCGACTCGAGCCGGGCTAAGCCCCCGTTTGGGGACGTGGTGATGGGCAGCAGCGCGTTGGAGCGTGAGCGCAGCATGGCGACTGCTTAGGCTGTCGCCGCCGCCGCCGCTGCTGAACGGTTGTTGTTTTACTGCCGGCCCGAGTGCCGGCGCTGGCGGGGATCCAACTTGCCGCTTGCTGCCGCTGCCGCCGCTGCCCCAACCGCGTGCCTTCGCGCCCCCGTTTGCCTGGCCTGGTGTCACAGTCCCAATTGAGCCCCAGCACCCGAGCCTGCGAGGCCTGTAGCAAGCAGGGGGAAGGGGAACTTGAGCGGGGGCCGAGTTGAATGGGCAAGCAGCATTGGCGAGCCAGCCGACCGTCCTACGGGGTCAACGAAGCACATGCTGAGCTCCCAGCAGTGCGGGCGGCACTTTGCGACACGCCAAGGCCGAGGGACCGACCGCGGCGCCTTGCGGGGTTGCGCGGCTGCCTTTCAGGCTGCATACCATTCACCTGGCAGTCACGTAGACTTGATAACTGGAGCGAGGTCCCGCCCAGCGGGCGCCAGAAGCCTGCTCGCCCGACTGCCGCGCTGAGGAAAGGGCGCACGGTTGTGCCTTCCGCTCTAAACACAACAATTGCAAGCTCCAGGAACAATCCCGCGTCAATCTCGGCGGATGCTGGCCTGCATGGCGGCCGGCGCGCCGCAGCACAGCGTTCGGTTGCCAACCGATGCCTGAGACGCGAAGGCGTCCTCGCTCCAACCATCCTCCCTCATGGCTGCACCACTGCCTCCGGAGCTGGGCCTTACACATCGCAGGGCGCCAGGGGTCATGCCGAGAGGAGGCAGCAGGGCAGACGGGGCGGGGGCAGCGGCGCCTCCGCCGCCGCAGGGGAGGGAAAGAGCAAGCAGCAGAAACGAATGAATGGGACCTAAGGAGGCAGCGGGCGCCTGCCTGCCCAGCGTCAATGTGCGCTGCGCGGGCAGGGAGCCAGCGCCGTGAGCTAATACAAACATGCAGAAGAGGGGTGCGGCCCAGCGTGAGGGCTCCTGCAGCCGGCGGCGGCGGCCGCTGCCCGCCGCTCTGGCGCGCTCAGTTGCGCCGCCGGCCTGGCTGAGCACTCCATCGCTGCTCAGGCACCTGCCGCTCAGGCGGATTCGCCCAGGAAGGTCATGTGGCGCAGCACGTTGACCTCGTTGCCGGCGGTGGGCAGGGACAGGTAGCGCTGCACGGCCTGGCCGCACGCGGCAGAGGCGGTGTAGGTGTACAGAACGTAGATGCCCTCGGTGAAGCTGCAAACACATCAAGGTGGGAGCAGGGCGTTGGGTCGAAATCAAGAGGCGAGGCGGTGCCACGGCCAGCAGCCGACCGCGCGCACCGCGTGTCCACTACCACCCGCCAACATAAGCTTGCAGCTCATGAGATAATATCACAGCTTGCTGGGGCAGGCGAGGCGCTGCACCCCCATCAGCCATGGCGCTCAGAATGGACAACAACTGTGTGGGAATAATGCAAGGAATTCATGCAGCTGAGAGAGAACAGAGCGCTCACCGCTTGATGGGGTAAGCCAGCCGCTGCCGCCCGCGCACCATGTCGCTCAACTGGGTCGCGCCCTGCTTCTGCAGGAACGCCTGGAACTTGGCCAGCTCCTGCGGCAGGGAGGCAGAACGAGTGTGGAGCGTGAGACAATGCACACCCCACCCGCACAAGGTGGGCTGCGTCTGCAGCAACACCTGCAATTTGGCCAGCCCGGAGCAACCGTGGCGGCCACCAGCCACCAGCCGCACAGTCATCTTGAGGCGGCGGCTGGCAGCGGCTGGCCATCGGCAGCACATCCTCGACGCAGGCAACAAGCGCACCTGGTCGCGCTCCTCATCAGCCATGGTGGGCCGCAGCACGATCATGGTCTCATAGCTGCAGCAGGACGGCAGGCAGGGGCGCGCTTGTGAGGGCAGGGCAGCAGCATTGCGAGGGTGTCGGCAGATGCGGCGGCAGGGGTGCGGTGCGTCAGGGAGATGCGGCGTGGTGCAGGGAGGGCAGAGGGGCGTGGCAGCGTGCAAACCGGCAGCAGCGAGCACAGGGCCAGGCGGCAGCGGTCGAGGGCATGAGCCTGCATCTGCGCCACCGCCAGTGCTGCCTGCCAGCTCTGCGGCTCCTTGGATGCCTTGCAGCAGCGGCAGCAGCAGCAGCACACGGCAGCAGCACAGCACAAAGCCGCTGCCGGCAAACATGTGCGCTATGCGTTGCCACAGTGGGCATGTCAACAGCCGCCACATGCCCCAGCCCCGTCGATCTGCAGACCACAAATTAAGCCTGCAGCCCTTCCCCAAGCTCACTTGCGCAGGCCGGTGGCCGCCTCTGCCGCCGCCGCCTGCGCAGCAAGCAGCCGGGCACGGGAGGGGGGCGTGAGCGGCAGCAGCGGCGCCTCAGCCTGGGGCACACACCATCGCCGCCATCGGGCTGTCCCTCACCTTGACCACCACGCTGCTGCTGCGCTGCACGGCCCGGCTGCTGCTGCCCGCCACAAAGGCCCGGCGGGCGCCGCTGCTCAGCCGCGGGGCGGCCAGGCAGGCCGCCTGCTGGCGAGCCGCCGCTGCGGTGTGCTTGCTGCTGGCGCAGGCGGGCTGCGCGGCTGCCAGGGCGAGCGACATACTGCGGCTTGTGTGCTGGCACCACTCCCGGCCACCGCTGGCACGCTATATAACACTGCCGAGGATGCTGCAGCAAATGTACCGGGCCCCGGGGGCTGCCGGCTGTCGATGAGCCCCGCCTGAGCCCGCGAGCATGGGCGCTCATGCAGCCCTGCGAGGAGGCTTGGAGCGCTCGCGGTGGCCATGGCCTTGTTTGCATGCCCAATTTACATGTGCTGCAGCGCAGCGGCGGCCTGCAGCGGCCGCCGACCCAACACCGACTTGCCGCGCAACTTGGAGCTGTGCAGCTTGCGTGCAAGGGTCCAGGATCACAGTGCACCTTGGTCTGCATGCATGTAAGCCTGCACCAGCGGTCGCAGCTCAATGCTGGGAGCACCGCAGCCCTGCCGCCACCAACGCCGCCGCCGCCGCTTTCATGCTAATGACCATCATACATTGCCCTGCCTCCTCACCGCGTCATGCTGCACTCACACTGCGATCATGCGTCCAGTTACAGCTGCGACGGCTTCGGACAGGCATGAGGAAAGAGAGAGCCTGGCTTGCAGGGCGAGCGGAACTGGCTGCGAGGCGGTCAGTGAAGCAGCTTGGGACGTGGAGGGCGGCGGGCATACCGTGGGCCGGTGCTATCGCACATATGCATACACAGATGCGACAGGCTGGGCACGCATCATGCTGTATTACTGAGCCAAGGTGCAAGAATATGCAGACAGTGTGAACTGCACCGAGCCGGCTGCTCGGCCGTTGCTGCAGCCCAGGGCGGTGGTGGCTGGCTGGCAGGCTGTTTGCATGCTTGCACAACTCAGAAGAAGCAGAGATGGGACGGGAGATGGGACGGAAGAGAGGCTCGAGGCACCGCCTGCAGCTAGATCGCTCCTTCTCGAGGCGGCGCAGCGCACAGCAGAGACGGCACTGGACTTTGCTCGCGTGGGCGCGTACGGGGCAGATCTGCGCTTCCGTCTTCTGCTAGCGCACCTGCAAGCCATCCACACGCTTCAAACAAACGCTGCGGGCAGCCGGCGGGCGAGCGCGGTCGGCCCTTCTCGAGCGCTCGCTGGGCTTGTGCGCGCGTCACCATGGGCTCGCTGCTGCTGGACCTGGTCCGCGGAGCGCTGCCGCGCGTCCTGCCGCACGTTCCACTCAGCGCCGGGGTGCTGCAGGCGAACACCTACACCTTTTTGGATGCGCTGCCCCTCATCACCATGCTACCCACCCTGCCGGTGAGGAGCCGCGGCCGCGCCGGAAAGGAGCAGCCCTGCCGCTCGCCGCCGCCGCCGCGCTGGAGGACTCCCGCCGCCAATCTCCCCGGGCCTTGCATCCCACCTCCCGGCCCCTAGGATGCACCCCTCTGCCTGATCGCAGCTTCAGTATAAGCTGATGGCCCACCAACGTCCCATCCATGCCCGCCCACCCGCCGCCGCCCACCCTGCAGACGCTGCAGCTGTACTGGCGGCGCCGCCGCTATGCTGACTTTGTGCTCTTCCTCACCGGCTTCACACTGGCGCTCATTTACCACTGGCTCCACATGCACCCCGAGGCAAGCTTTGCGTGGAGGAGGGGGCAGCGGTGCTAGCCAAGCGGCAGGCTGGCAGGTCGGCGGCACCGGGTCGCTGCCGCCGCCATGGCCACCGGCCGTGCTGGAGCCTTTGCTGCCTTCCCTCCCGTCACTCCTCTCCCCTCTTTCCGTCATGCTTCTCCCCTCTTTCCGCCATGCTTCTCCTTTCCCTCGTCACTCCCTGCCCCTCTTTCCGCCATGCTTCTCCTTTCCCTCGTCACTCCCTGCCCCTCTTTCCGCCATGCTTCTCCTTTCCCTCGTCACGCTTCTCCCCTCCGCCCGTCACTCTTCTCCCCTCCGCCCGTCACTCCCTNNCCCGCAGGGCATCGCCAACGCCCACTTCCTGGGCCTGCCCGGCTCCACCTGGCGGGGGCTGGACATCCTGATGGCTCAGGCCCTGCTGGCACGCACGCTGGGCCATGCTGTGGGCGCCCGCTCCACCCCCATCCACGTCCTGTCCAACCTCGTGTTCCCGGCAGCCCTGCTGGGCTACGCGCACCTGCTGGCGGGCGGCGTGCTCACTCTCGGCTTTGCCTCAAAGGTATGCCGGGGGGTGCAGGTCAGGAGGTCAGGGCAGGGGTGGGTCTCTCCAGCTGCTGGGCTGGGCTAGAGAGTGCACCTGCTGGCGGGCGGCGTGCTCGCGCTGGGCTTTGCCTCGAGGTGGGGCTGGAGATAAGGAGTGCTGGCCGCGGTAGGCGCACGTCGTGGACGAACCGAGAGGCCGACTTGGCTCCCCCGCTTCTGGTGCCAAGCACAGCGTTGTCCACACATGAGTTGGCCGCTGTCCCCGTGCCGTGAGTTGGCCGCTGTACCCACGCCGCCTGACCCCCCCGCCACCTCCGAACCCAGGTACTGGTGCTGGTGCTTCTGGCCACCCTGGCGGCAAAGGCGCTGCTGGAGGGCTTCCACACGCTGCCGCGCTACTGCCCCCGCTACGGCAAGCGCACCCTGGCCTGCTTCGCGGCCGGGTTTGCCGTGTTCCCGCTGCCCGAGCTCTTCCCGAGTGAGGCCTGCGGCTGCGTTCAGGGCTGCGACATGCGTGGTCTGATGTGGGCTGGGTCCGCTGGATGCAGATGCAGTACGTGCCACTTCTGCTGCAAGCCACGTGGGGCGCCGCTCTTGCCTCGGGCATCGCTCTGCACGCTCTGCGGCTGGCTGACCTGGTCTCGGCGAGTTGCAGTGCACGGCTGGCTGGCCTGCTGTCTTACATGCCCCCCCACTCCACCCCCCTGCAGGCAAGTACTACCTGTTCCACTCCCTGTGGCACATCTTTATGGCCGAAGCCTTCTATCTGCTCTACCTCCAGCTGGAGGGAGCGCACCTGGAGCCCCAAGGCAGCGGCAGCTCCGACAGCCGGGCCCCTCAGCTCAGCAGTGGCAGCTGGTCGGCAGCCGCTGCACTGCTGCAGCCCGCGCAGCGCTCCGCGGCCGTGCTGCTGCAGCCCGCGCAGCAGCTGGTGCGGCCGCGCCTGGCACGCCGGGGGCAGGGCCCTGTCGCTGGCCAGGACCAAGAGGGTTCCGCGGAGGCCTCCCCCCGCATGTCGCTGCGGAGCGGCAAGAAGGTGTGGTGAGGCGGTGCCGAGCCGGCAGCCGGCTTCGCTGGCCGCCTGAGGCGTCTTTCCCACCTCCGCTTGTGCTGCCAAGCTCGGCTCTCAGGTGCAAGCCACAACCCTTGCCTTAACACATTACATGCATCCGATCCATCTGCATGTGCGTGGCGACAGCTGCAAGCCAGCCACCCTCGCAACCCCGCCCAACATCGTTTTTTTGCCGACCCAGAAAGAGCTTGATTGATTGCGGCGCGCAACACCCGCCGCCTGCCTGCCTTCCCCCCTTGCCCCACGTCCCCACGCGTACCTCTCAACCCAAACCCGAACCATTGCCCCACCTGCTGCGGCTGCCTCCTTCCCTGCTTCATATGGCATCGCCCAGACCCCTTGATCGCTCCCCTGCTTTCCTGCCCTTGTCTGGCTTCTTCTGCATTCATCATGCGGCCGCCTGCTGGCGGCCGCCTATCCTGACCCATCCCCCCACTTCCCCCGTCTGCCTGATCAACCAATTTCATTTGATTCCCGTGGGATATGCCCCCTCCTGTACACTTTTTTCCACATGCCCGCTCCTGCGCTGGGCCACCGCTGTCTGCTTCCCCACCCGCCCTGCCAAGCCCCCATCTATCTGGCAAGCAACTTGCGCGTATCTTGCAGCTCCGTTTGCGGCTGCCGAACCAAGCCTGTTCACATGCCGTTTGTCTGGTTTGCGATACTGCTCTTGCAAGACAAGCAACATCAACGCAGCCAGTTCAGGGCATATTCAACTATTCAACACTGGGGTGCCAGCTTGGGGGTGTGTACCATGCAGCCTGGGCCATTGTCCCGCGAACAGCGGAAACAGAAGGTTGGCCCACGCATCCTCCTCGCACGTTGGCTGCCTGTGCTACTGCGACCGCTCTGCAACACTTTTTAATGCCTGCTCTCGGTCCGCCGAGCGCTGCTCACCAGTCTTCGATTGGCTTGAGGTCGCCCTTGGCCGGGCCTGGGCCACACAGGGAGGAGACAAAGCAGGTTGGCTGGGCCAGCACAACAGCAGCAACTCTGCTCGGCGGTGCGCCAGGTGGCCTGGTGCAGAGCATCCAGCCAATCAGTCCAGTGTTGGACTGACCGTTGATGACCTTGCCGTGGCGATCGAAGTGGGAGCCGTGGCAGGGGCAGTCAAACGTCTTCTCCAAGTTGTTGGTCTGAAACAAGGAACAAGGACAGGCACCCAAACCCGACTGCAATGGGTCGCACGTGATGGGCGCGTTCCGCCCAGCTGCGAGCCCTTGCTGGGCTGCTGTTGGCCCCCCTGCCTGCAAGCTTGCAAGCGGCAATTGGTGCCTCAGCAGCCAACCAATGAACCCATCAGGGGCTGCCGCCCCCCAGCCGCAGCTCACGTGCAGCAGGCATCCCATGTGGGGGCAGATGGCCGAGTAGGCGTGCTGCTTGCCGTGCTCGTCGCAGTACACAGCCACCTGCGGGTGAGAGGGTGGGTCCAATCGGGCGGTGTCCCAGTGACGACCAGTGACCACCAGGCAGCTGCTGACCAGCGCAAGGTCAAGGAGGCTGCCCGCCTTGTGATGCGCTTGATGGGGACCGGACCCCCTTGCCAGCCACCCACGTACCCGCCAACCCCTCCTCAGTTCTGCCCACCCGCCGCACCACCACCACCACCACCACCAGCCGCGCCCCACCTTGCTCAGCCCCTTTTGCACGATGGCCATGCTGTTGGGCTCCATCTCGTAGGACAGCGTGATCTGCGCAGGCGAGAATTATCAGACGGGATTTGGATGGGGAAGACAGGAGCAGGGTGCATCTTAACAGACTGCATGCACAGCAGCGGCCATGCTGTCGGGCTCCATCTGCAAGCCAGCGCGATCTGCAGCAGCGGGTGCGAGCGGCAACCTCCATGCAGCCAGAGCCCGGGACCACCCGCCATCTGCACTCCTCTCCACCCCGCCCCGTGCAGCCGACTGCTGCCTCTAGATGAGCGGCTGAGCGCTGAGCAGCTGGGCAGCCGATGCCACTCGCCTTGGGCAGCACGCGCTCCGCAAACGAGGCGGTGGTGATGGCGCCTTCTTCGGCAAGCTGCGGGCAGGGAATCCGGGGGATCGCAGCAACACAGTCAGCAGCGCAGCACCCCAACTGCCTGGCATCTGACAACTGACATCTGCTGACTCTGCCTGGCATCTACACACCCTCGTGCCCACCTCCATCAGTGACTTGGCAGGGGGCGGGCGGGAGGGGTCGTACACCTCCGCCCACGGGTTCTTGCGGCCTGCACACACCATGCACAGGCGGGCGGGGATGTGGGAGGGCAGTAACAAAGGCCACGTGGCCAAGTGAGTACGCACTTCCGTCCGCATGCTCTTGCGGCCGGAGACGGGGTTGCAGGGGGTGGGGCAGTCGAGCTGCAATTAGGACACGCCCTGCGGGCTGCCATGCACTGACCGCGACCCGAGCTGCGGCCGAACGCTGCAGCTGGATGCACCGTGGCTGCTGCAGCAGCCGCTGCCAACTGCAAGCAGGGCACACCGTTTGAGCAGCCTGTCAACTAGCCTACACATGCAGCTGAGCAGCGGGGCCCACCCAGAATAAGGTCTGCCACCACCTTGCCGCCAATGGTGCCGCCAGTCATGCCCTGTGCATGGTTTGCAGGGCGGGCACACTCGCTCGGTGCCGTTTCCGTTTTTGAGCTCCCCGCTTACAACTTGCAGTGCAGCCTTCCACACCTGCCAACAGTTGCCCTGGACGGACAGGGTTGCTGCCGCTGCACCCATGCAAGCCCAGCAGGTTAGTCAGCCAAACGTGTCGCCCAAATTCCACCCACCGCCCTAGAGCCCCCCGTGAGCACGTAGTTGTTGCCGTCCGAACAAAGTGTGGTAGCAAGCTTGCATCGGACTAAAAGCATGCCTGCCTTTAAGTTACCAGGCAAGTTACCTGGCCGGAGTCACCAGTGATGATGTAGTTGTCGCCATCGGGGACCAGCGGGTTGTGGCCGTGCAGGTACAGCATGTCTGGAACAGTTTGCACGGAGAGCGAGGGGGTGGTTTCAACCAAGGTTGCGTAGCAACCAGGGTGGGCACGGAGTCTGGCACCATGCTGCGCTGCCGCTTGCGGCACATCTGCAGGCGGCATGACCCGCCAATATCCTCAGGGCGCCCCTCCTCCTGGGTGGTGCCTGCCCGCTGACTGGCCACGATGCTGTGCATGCTAGCCATGGTGAGGCTGGGTCTTGAGCCGGCCCTTTGCAGCTCTGTGAAGCCTCTTACTTTACCCACAGCCAAGCTCACCGGCGGGCTCCATGACCTGCCCGTTCCACTTGAGCACGGTCTGGGTGATGTCGGTCCAGCGGGCACGGGCGTACTTCTCCAGCCTGCAGGTGCTGGGGGCAGGAAGCACACGTAAGCCCTGAGAGATCGAGGCGCACCATTGCCAAATTGCAACGGTCGACGCAACACAGCACAGCGCAGCTCAGCACAGCACAGCACAGCACAGCACAGCACAGCACAGCACATCAAAGCACATCACAGCATAGCACATCATAGCACAGCACAGCGTCCACCTCTTGTACGGGTCGTAGGGCCACAGGCTGCCGGTCTTGTGATCCTCGCCGCCTGCGCTTCGCTAGGGGTGTGCAGTTTCGGCAGGAGTGCACGCCACGCCCATGGGGCTGCCCAGCAGGAACGGGCTGCCCAGCAGGAATGGGCTGCCCAGCAACAGATGATTGCGGCAATGAGGCATCCATGTGCATGTGTGGCTCACCCACAATCAGCAGCAGGTTGTCATCGTCCCAGTCATCAAAGCGGACGTAATGATATGGTTCACTGCAGGTTTGGGGCTGAGGGACTTGGTGACGCAGAACCAGAGCATGGAGACATGAGCAGAGGTTGTCTCCTGCCAATCGGCGCCACTTCACAGCAGCGGATGCACTAGGGGCGCTCAGCCCGGCAGGCTGGCGAGCAGGCTGGTGCGCAGCGGCAATCGGGAGTGCACAGCTGGCGCTGAAGGGCACATACATGGCCACGCTGGAGAGACCCAGTGGCAGCTCTCCATCAATTTAGCTTACGCTGTGTCCCAGTAGTCGGCCCGCTTGACCTTGTTCTTGGGCGCCAGGATGCCCACGGCGTACGTCCTGCAATGTGGAGGGAGGGAGGTGGCAGGGGGGTGGATTGGCGCTCCGGGCAACCCATGCACGATTCCATGTGGTGCATGCTCCTTGCCCAGCATCCCGGTCCAACAGGGCTGACTATGTGCTACAACCATCGTGCATTAGCCGCTGCCCTGCCGCTGCCGCTGCCGGTCCGATGCCACTCCACCCAGCGGGCTTGCCGGTAGGGCAGCTGGCGCGCGTGCACCGCCAGGTTGTGGTTGCAGGGTGAGTTGGTGGCCAGCACTGCGGGAGGGAGGGAGAGTGCAGGGTCGAGGGGCGATTCTAGTCCAGCTTAATAACTCAGCGCCAGACCGCTACGGGTCCAATCTTCATGAGACTGCGGGCGGGGAAGCGGAGTGCAGGGTCGCTCCCGCGAGCAGCCTGCAGCGGTTGGCATCCGTGGCGGCAGGTGCGTTGCCGGCACACCCGCCCACCCCGCCTCCCCGGCCTCCTGGCTGCCGCTCCTCCAACGTGCTCACTCCACGTGCAAGTTTTCATAGTGAGCGGCCTCCTCAGAGGTTGCCAAGCCGACTTGGAAGGCAAACATGCACGTGCTCACCCCGCCTCTGCAGCCGCCTGGCTGCCGCCCCTCCAGGCGTGCTCGCTCCACATTCAAGGACAGAAAAACATGCACATGGGCTCACCCGTGGCGTCGCACTTGATGGTCAGCTTGTCAGCCGTCTCCACGTGGTCGCTCTCTGGGTTTGGAGGCAAACAAGGACAGGAAGCCCAGCGGCCCTTTGCACGGCATATGCTTGCTGCGCCTGGCTACACACGGCCCTCAGGGGTCTGCCAACCAGCCTCCGATGCTGCACCTTCTCAAGGGGGCATCCCCCGCCAGCTGGCCCACATCCAGGCCTCACCCACACTCCAGGCCTTGGTCCCCTCGTAAATCTTGCCGCCGTGCCGCTCCACCGCCGCCGCCAGGCCCTGCAGGCACGAAAGAACGAAAGGAGGAGTATGCCTTGGGCGTGGGCTCAGGGGGGCCGGCGGGGAAGCAATCCCAGAGGGCACCAGCCAGCCGCCAGGCCCTGCAGGCAAGTGTGTTTCTGCAGCGCAGCAGCTGGGTGGGTGCGGGAGCAGGCGCTCAAGGTCGCGCAGCCGCCGTGCAGCCTCGCAGCACCAGACTGCTCGCCCAATGGGACACTGCATTGGCCCTGAAAAACGAAGGGAACAAACCTCTGTCCGGCACCCTCACCTCCAGGTACAGCAGCGGGTGGAACCGCCGTTGCACCAGACTGCTTGCAAAAAAGGGCTCTGCATTGGCCTGCATTTTTTTATCTGTCCGGCACCCTCACCTCCAGGTACATGAGCGGGTGGAACTCGCCGTTGTTGGGGAAGCGCAGGCACTCGCGGATGCCGCCCACCTCTGCATGGGAGATGGTAGATAAGGTGGCAACAGCCTGCAGCAAGCGCCACGGCAGCACCAGGGGCAGCCAGGTGCAGTGTAGGCGGCAGCGGCGGCGGCACATGCCACGATGCTAAATGCAGCAGAGCAGCTGCAACCGGGCTGCCGGCCAGGTCCAAACGATGCAACAGCCTGTACATACTCACAGCACGCCGCACTAGCCCAAGCGCAGGGGCCAGCAACCGGAAGCCTTTAGCCCAGCAAGCAAGCGGAAGCAGTCTAGGGCTCACCGGGGCCGCCGCCCAGGTCCACCCACTCGGTGTCGGTCAGGCCCGCCCTGCAGTGGGTTTAGGGTGGAGTGGATTGAGACCGCCCGCAGCAACAGCTGTTAGCGCTGCAGCCCCAGCAGCCAGCAGCGCACCTGTATGGCCCCCGTAGCCCCAACAGCCAGCAGCCCACCTGTGCGCGGCTTCAATCTCCTTCTTCAGCGCCGACATGCCAGAGGTGGGCATGGGCGACTCTCCGGTCAGGTGGGGGTACAGGTAGCTGCAAACACAGGGCGAAAATGAACGGGGGGAGGCAGAACAGCCAACTGCTGATGGCTGTGCACATCGCTCAGAGGGTCTGGGCAGCCTTCAGGCCAGCATCCAGGCAGGGCATCGACTGAACCCTGCGGGCGTTGCATCGAGGCATGAGGAGGCGGGCAGGCAGGCGGACAGCGGCAGTGACAGACCGCACTCACCCATCCACCCGCTTGAACTTGCACTCGATGCCCTCCTGCACACATTGACGTTAACAGCTTGTTGGCCCTTGGTTAAATGCCTGCCCCCTCCTGGCACCTGCCTGGGGGGCCTGCGCACGCCGCGCTTGCGAAGCTGCCCCTCCATATCCAGCACACCCGTGCAGCAACCACCCAGCAGCAGCGGCAAGCAAGCATACGCGTGCACGTGTGCTGCACACAACGGGTCCCCTTGCGCGGCGCACCTCCCGGCACACGTTTTCGATCCAGTCCGCCGCGCCGCGCAGGGACTGCGCCACGATCTTGGTTTTCTCCAGGCCGTGCATCGACTCACACTCGTAATAGTAGTCATCCAACTGTCGGAGCAGTGCCAAAGGCAGGCAGGGATGTGTGACGGTGTTGCACCACATGGCCATGATTCGTGTGTTGTGTTGCGGTGCTGTGCCACACCAGGCAATGCAGCTCTTGCCGCCCAACCATCCCAAGCTAGAGCCCTCTCTCCACGGCACCAATTCGGGGTTGGCTTGCAAGGCAACCCCAGCCCATTCCACAGCCCTCACCCAGGTCATGATGTGGGCAGTGGTGCGCCCTGTCTGCCCTGCCCCGCGGGTGCGTGACTCCAGCACCACCACCTTCTTGCCTGCGAGGCGTGCCCAGTTCCGGGAGCTGATCAGGCAGGCGACCGCAGCAACGTCACCGCGGGGGCCGGCGCAGTGACTGCCTACTGTGTTGTAAGCAGCCCATTACTTGGGAGGCAGCCAATTGCCCCGTTGAAGAACATCCCAGCTGAGCGCTCAAGGGCAGAACCCCTACCACACAGCCACCTGGCCGTGCACACCGCGCACACCATAGACAGGCAGGCTCAGCAAGCAACCCACCCTCCTTGGCGAGGTTGTAGGCGCAGCTGAGGCCCGCAATGCCGGCGCCGATCACCACCACATCCGCGCTGATGTTCTGCAGGAGGGCGCACCACAACAGTGCGGCCGGCAGCTGTGCTGGGCAGCGCAGCCTGTGCTGGGCAGTTGTGTACAGCGCAGCAGCGCACGCCACCTAGGCGGCTCAACGGAGCCTGCTCACACACCTGCGCCCTTCCCCCTTCCCCCTCCGCTGGCCCCGCTCCCCCACCTCCTTCAAAGGCGGATACTTGATGTCCAAAGACTTTTGGTTCCAGCAGGACTGGGCCGACAGGCCCGGCACCTGCGGCAGGGAGCGGCGGCAGTCGGTGCTCGCTCTGGCGGCTTCAGGCGTACGCATCCGTTCATGAGCTCAACACCGTGAAAGAGCAAACGATTGTGTGGATGGAACGGTGCGGCAGGAGGCATGGAGCGCCGCGCCACGCTGCGGCAGGCCAATCAGCAGCTGCGCCGCGGCGGTGCAGCTGAGCGGTGGGCGAGCGCCGCCGTCGCCGCTCCTCTGCCTCTCCTGCCTCGGATGGCCAGCCGCCCAACCCTCGAGCTCTTACAGCAAAAGATTTCTTGGAGGCCTCGTAAGCTGGCGGCGGCCGAGGCACAGATGCAGAGGCCATGGTGCTCAGCAGCCGGCTCGCTCCCACTCTTGTGCCCACGCTCTTGCCGGCAGAGGTCACCGAGCGGCAGCCACAGCACCGCAGGACGGCTTGCATGGAGGGCGAATAGGGTTGCGCCAAGGGCAGCATCCAACATGCCCCCGCCCACTAGCCGCCTTGTGTGCGGCCGCATGGATGCCTTCCCTGCGTGACCTTTTGAGTGTTATCCTGCGCTCCGCAGGCATGCTTTACAGTGTGCATCAATCAATCAGGAATCAGATGCGGGTGCGATCAGGGCATGAGAAACATGAGGCGGATGCTGGCAAACAGAGAAGATGGGCAGGCACTCTTGTCACTGCGGCAGCAGCGCCGGCTGGGGCGGCACCTGCTGCACTGGCTGCTGGGCTTCCTGCTGCTGCGCCGCCGAAATGTGCTGCTGCAGGAAGGCTGCATAAGGTCCTGCCAGCTGCTGCTGCAGGTAGTAGGCAAAGTGTGTCGGTGCCACCTGTGACGCCACCGTGCCCGCCTGCTCCTGCCGCTGCTGCTCCTGCTGCCCCGCTGCTACGGCCGCCTGCTGCCCCGCTGCTACCTGCTGCGTGCTCTGCAGCAGCATCTGCTGATAGACTGCTGCCGGCCCCGACGCAACGTGTATCTGAGTGTGGCTCTTCGCCGCCGCTGCCGCCAGCTGGTGCTGGTACATACGAAGCAGCATGCTCTGCTCCACAGTCAACCCGATTGCTGTGGCAGAGGCTTGCCCCGCCCCTGCCGCTGCTGGCGGCATGGTGGGCGCAAACGTGGCGTCGAGTTTGGGAGGAGGTGCATTTTTGATTGGGCCGCCTGCTTGCCGGGGCGGGCGGGAGCCCCCTGCAAACGGCTCTGCCGCCGGCCGCGAGATGCTCACAGGCGCAATCAAGCCCTGCTTCAGCAGCTGCCGCGCATCCAGGCCGGGGCCGCCCACCCACTGCAGCCGCTGCGGCAGGCGCGGCGGCGGCAGCACGCTGCTGCTGCTCAGCGCCTTGCTGGCGAGCAGCACGCCCGGGATGCGAAGCAGCGGGTGCTGGCAGGCGGCCAGCAGCTGCTCCGGCTGCGCAAGCGCATACCCCCACTTGGCCTGCAGCAGCGGCGGCGGCTGCAGGGGCGGCCCGCCGGCTGCTGCAGGCACTGGCAGGTATGGCGAGCCATCGGCCGCAAAGCCGGGCGTGAGAAGCACCTGTGTGGAGCAGTGGAGGAGAAGTGGAGCAGTGGCTTCCAGTCAGTGCATGTCAGCACGATCACTTGCCCACTGGCCACGCAAAGCTGTTAAAGGCACTCACAACCGACGTCCGCACAGCCCTGCCCACTGGCCGCCTCACCTTGGCACCCACAGCCAGCAGCAGCTGCTCCACTGCCGCAAGCAGCAGGCGGCCCAGGCCGTTGCGCTGCTGCAGCTCGGGCCGCACTGCCAGCAGCGGCAGCTCCGCCATCTCTCCAAAGCAGCGGAACACGGCTGCAGGCAGAGGGCGGCAACCGTTGGGAAGGCAGGGTGGCGCGTGCGCTGAGGGCGCAAAGCACGCACTCCACCTCGAAAGCAGCGGAACCCGGCAGGAAGAGCGAGTGAGTTCATCGCGACACGTGTCAAGGCGCAGCTTCCATTTACTGCGCATTGGCTTCCAAGCTGAAGACGATACCAGCTGCCCCTGGCCAAGCAAACCACGCCTCTGCCATTGCACTCACCTACCCCCACCACCGCACAGCCGGCGTACAGCAGGGCAGTGTGCGTGGCGCTGTAGTCCGCCCGCCCGCCCGCCAGCACAGCGCCCCGCAGCAGCCAGGGCAGCATGTCGGCTCCAGTGCGGCTGTCAGGGAGCGGATCGTAGCAGCTGCATTAGGACGGGAGGAGCGCAAAGAGGGCAGAGGTGAGGCAAGAGGGAAGGGGTGAGGCTTCACAGGCCAGCAGCACGTTCGCTTTGTGCAATACAACTGGTGCAACACAGCAGGTGGCACCTTGCAGGGACTGGCATGCATCGTGCCCCCACAACCGCATCCCAGCGAACAAAGCCAAACAGCACGCAGCCCACCTGTGCAGCACGTGCAGCGCGGCCGAGAGCGCGACCTGCAGCTGCTGCCGCTGCTCGCGAGCGTAGGCGGGCGAATGGCCGCGGCAGTCGGCGGGGGACGCCACCGCCGCACCCCGCACCACCAGCAGTGACAGCGGAAGGGGAGCAAAGTCACCGCTGCCGCTGGCCTCTGCTGCTGCGCCGCCGGCTGTGCCCCCTGCCCGAGCGCCCTCTGCTATACTGCCCAGCGGCAGCAGGCCGGCAGCACAGACGGCGGCCAGCCGCTGGCTAGTGGTGGCAGCTAGTTGGGTGCTGATGCATGGCAGGGTGTACGCTGCATGCCGCAGCGTCTCTGCAAACTGGGCTGGGAAGCAGCCCAGGTGGCTCCAGCGCCCNCCGCCGCCTGGGCCGCAGGCGCGGCCTCGGCGGCCTCAGCGGGCACTCCGCCCTGCAGCACTGCCGCGCTGACTGCGGCCGCAAGGCGGCTGAAATCGGCTGTGCTGGGGACTGCCCCTCCGTCCACCTGCATGGGCTCTGGTCCTCCCGCTGCCGCCGCCGCCTCGCCGCCTGCTGCTACCGGCTCAGGCTTGACGCCGCTGCTGCCGCTGCTGGTGCCTGCAAACGGCCGTGGCTGCTGCTGCAGCGTGTCTGGCCCCACAAACGCCTGGCAGTCCACCCATTGGCAGCCGGTGGGCACCGCGCCCTCTGCACACGCCAGTGGAAGAGGGGCAGGTGTGGCAAGATGTGCCAGGCAGCAGCAGCCAGCAGGCAGGTGGGGTCGACGCCAGCCGCAGCAGCAACGGCAGCAGCAGCCAGCAGGCCGTCATATGGGCCATACAGCGTGCACGCTCCCATGCACTGCTTGCACCCTCCTCGGCTCACCGCAGCCGCCCTTGCCGCAGGTGGCGCAGCAGCAGCGGGGGCAATGGTAGTCGCCTTCGGGAGCGGCTGGCAGGCGCACGCAGGCTGCGTGGTACACCGCTGGGCACGACTCACAGCACACCAGGTCTCCCTGTGTGTGGGGAGACGCCAGGCAGGTGGCGCGGTCAGGAGGCAGGTGGGGGCTGGGAGGGCGGCATGCTGCAGCACAAACCGTGAAGCATTGGCCAGAAGTGCAGCTGCCATGCGCAGGCAGCTGGAGAAGCTCCAGACATTGAACTGCATGCAACCGCCATTACTAATAGCACACCAATAGCAGGAAGGCTCACCGGCAGGCCGCAGATGTGGCACAGGTCGTCGTTTTCGTCCTCCAACAGCTTCACCGCCGCCGCCTCCTGCTCCGCGTGCTGCGCGTGCCGCGTGCGGCTGCCCACGCCAGGGCCGCCCGCCGCCCCCACCCCTGCCGCCTGCATCTGGAGCTCTTGCAAGTTGCGCCCCGCGAGGGTGTGCGTGTGCAGCGCGGGGCGGTGGTACCCGCTCCCAGCCACCGCTTCGAACGCGGTGAAGCCCAGCAGCTTCGCCTTGCCCTCCACCTCGATGCCGCCCTCGCGGGCCCGCCCCAGCGCCAGCACCTGCCCCTTCTTGCTCTGCGTGGGGCCAGCAAGGGTTGGGTCTAGATGAAAGCATGCACGAGGAGTGGTGCGCAGGCGGCGACGACGGCGGTTCTGAACCGACGGCGGCGGTGGGGGCCTGCAGCAGCGGCGGTGGCGGCCAGGCATTCTGCACAGTACTCTGCACGTCTGCCCTGGCACATCTTTACCGGTGCAGGCCCCGGAGCGGCGACCGCGACCGCCCCCAGCAAGCAGCCGCACCTTGTAGCGCAGGAGCTCGCCATCTTCAACGAGGCCCGCCTCGATCAGCTCTTGCATGCGCTTCGCCATCGCGGCGGGCGAGCTGTCTGTCGGCCGCCGGCAGCTCGAGCGGTAGCTCGCTGCTAGCAGATCTGTGCACGACGATGCCGGTAGAATGCGCGATCGCGCTCCAGGCGCTGGGCGAGTTTTTTTGTGAACGCTGAGCAGCACTGCCGGGCCTGGCTGTTTTCGCTACAGGAACGTTTGAACATGCGCATTGCAGCACAGCGTCTCAACGGTCAGCAGCAGCAACACCATTATTTGCCGCCGCCGCCACATCACTCTGTGCGGTCGAGGCGGTGCGCAGCCGCCCACTCGCAGACCTTGCCAGTCACGTCGATAGTGCCTTGGCCGCCCGGCATGTGCTTGCAGCCCTCCAGCAGCACCGCCTCGCACTGGCTGTCGGGCCACAGGCGGCGCGCCCGCTCGATGGTGCCGCGTCCGGGCCCAAACACGTCGAGCTCAGCAGCGATGAGCAGCACCGGCGCTGTGAAGTTGCGCAGCATGTCGTCTGTGATGGTGTCGGTGCGGGGAGGCGAAGGGAAGAAGCGCACGTGCCTGGAGGCATGTGGAGGCAGGGTCACACGGAGGGGCGCTCAGCAGCTGGCAATGCGCTGCGTGGGCAGCACCCATCGGCACATCGGCGAGGCTACCCATCAGCCTGCCAAGCAACTCCATACCCCACAAGCTGCGGCCCCACCTGAACGCCAGGCGCACGGCCTGCATGGCGGGGGCTGTGCTGTCCGGCTCATCGCACATCTGGCCCATCATGAGGCGCGCCACCAGGGCGCCGCTCCAGTCGCGGCGCACTGCCCAGTGCAGCAGCATGGCCAGGGAGATGTGCAGCGGCAGCCAATTGTAGGTTGTAGCTGCACAACAGGGGAGGGAGGCAGGTCCGGGACCAACCACGTGTTCGGGAGTGCATATTCTGGGCCGCTGCAGTGCCTGCTCATTTGTGGCAACATGTCAAAACCCTGCCTGCCCTCCGCTCACTCACCCCCACAAGCCACCTGCCTGGGTTCAAACTGCCGGGGACCACCAGCACCGCCCCGCCAACCGTCTCTGGGTGTGTGGCCACCAGGTCCAGCAGCAGTGCGCCGCCCAGCGAAACACCCATCTGCAGCGGCGGCCGCGCTTTGGAGCCTGCCCCGCGGGCGCTGGCCGCCTCTCCGCCGCCTGCTTCCGCGGGAGCACCAGCGGCGGCAGCCGGCGTGCCAGCCAGCCCCAGGGCAGCCAGCACTTCAGCGGCCCAGTGGGCGTGGCCGTGGGCTGAGGAGTCGAGCTCAATCGGGTCGGTGCGGCTGCCGGCTGCGCCACAGGCAGGGGGCAGGCAGGGGCGTGAGAACAGGTGTTAATACATGCCAGCCTGGCTCGGAACGCCACAGACACACTCAGGCACACAGGCAAGGGCAGTTACTCCTGCAGGGCAACAGCCATTCAGCGGCAGCCTGCAGAGGCAACTAGGGTCGTACGGCGGGCCGGCGGCGCTCACACTGCAGCGGGATGTCCGGAATTATCACCTGCCATCAGGAAAGTAGATTTGATTTGATTGTAAGAAGGCATGCGCACGTGCAGCCTTGCCTGCGGCGGGCTTAAATGGGGCACACATTCCACACTCACTACTCTCCTCCCAGCCCCCCACCGCCCGCCGTGATTACCCGGAAACGCTCCGTCAGGCCGCCAAAACCAAAGCCAGCCGAAAGCATGAAGGGGCCTGGGCAGGCGGTGCCGTGCCACAGGACCAGCGGCGGGGCATCAACAGGGCCGCACTCCAGCACGTGCACTCGGCCGCTGGCGGTTTGCACAAAGCGCTCGGTGTGGGGCGCCGGCAGGGAGGCCAGCGCATCATCGTATTGGCGCCGCAGAGCTGCCTCCCCTTCCGGGCTGAAGTACAGCTCTGGAGGCGCCTTGGCTGGGGCTGGAGACGCCATGCCTGTGGGGGGCAGGGTGGGCGGTCCCGAATGGGAGCGGCGGCGGTGTGCGGCGGAGCCTCAGCTCACCCGCCAGATGGTTTCATCAGGCGGCCCGGCACGGCTGGCCAGCCTTCGGCGCTCAATCAAGCATGCGGAAGGGTGGCGGGGGCTCGCGCCGGGCTCACCACACGTGTAGGGTTTGCTGAACCGGCTTGCAACCTGTCAAACGGGAGTGAGATTAGCTCCAGACTGCGATATGAGCTGCCACAATCAGCCAGTCGACTGCTGCGGCTCTCGGGAGGGCGCCGGCGCCTGCATGGCGGCGCTGTGCGGCGGAGGCATCAACCTGCCCTTGGAACCACACTTGAGCTTGACTAAACTTTGGCCTGCCATGTCCAGCGACAAGGAGGGCTCAGCAGGCGGCCAGGGCCCGCTAGGCGCAGGGGCAGGCGTGCTGGGGGCGGGCGGCATGGCTGGCACTGCTGAGGCCAGCTTGCCATCGACCATCGGTGGGCCAGCTGCAGACAGGGGCGGCGGTGGCGTCAGCATCGGCCTGGCGCCGACAGTGGCGGGCGGCGGCGGCGGCGAGGGTGATGAGTACCGCGGCCTGACCGCCGCCGATCTGAGCGCACGAGACGGCGGCCCGGGCGCAGCCAAGCGCACGGTTGACGAGCACACGCCGATGAGCGAGATTGGCGCCGGCAAGGGCGCGCCAGGCGGGTCACAAGAGGTGCCGGCCGCAGGGTTTGGCGCCGGCGGCGGCGGCCGGCCGCTGGCTGGCGGTGCCAGTGGCGGCGCTGGCGCCGACCTGGGTGCTGCGGGGCAGGATGCAGGTGGGGGGGTGGGGCAGGAAGGCTGGGTTTGAGTGCAAGCGTGCACAAGTGCCATGCCCGGGGGTCGTTGCCTTGCCCCCATGCTGGACAAGTGAGAAACAGAAGCGCGCTAACATGCTTGTATTACTACCATTCCTCGTAGAGGCGGCATAAGATGCTCAACTCTTGGCCAGCTCAAACAGCTTGGGCAGGGGCCAGCACCTGAGCGCCATCCCCTCCCTTGGGTTCGCGGCACGCCGGCAGCAGGCGGCAAACGAGACGGGCATGGCCGTTGCTGTGCGTGGGGTTGGCATCTCCTGCTGTAACGCTTGTTGTGTGCTGGGGCCGTGTAAATGGGGTTGCAGGGAGCTCTCAGGACAACAAGGACAGAGATGGTTGGGGCCTCACGGCGGCATACTGCGTGGTGCGGCAGCAGGCCGCATGCCGCCAAGTCGCTCCCCGGGCTTTGCTCGCATAGGTTCGGCCGCATCGCCGTTTACTCAGCACGATGGAGGCAGTAGGGGCGCTGGGAGGCGCGCGTGCACTGCTCTCCGCCTCTACCCTGCGCCTGTGCTTCGTCACGCGCTCCCAGGCGCTGGCGCTGGAACCGCTGGAGGAACAGCTGCTGCGGGAGTCGGCCCAAGGTGCGCGCAGCAGCGGCCGGGCGCGCTGCAGTGGCGGCGGCGGCGGCGGCTCCAGGTTCATTCCTGTGCCGCCTCACCAGCTGCACTCCCCCTCCTTCCATCATACACCACTCGATACATGCTGACCCATCGCACCTGCAGACAGCGAGGCGGCGGCACCCTCCCCCGATCTCCGCCCCAGCATCCTAGCTGGCAGCTTTGTGCGAGTGCGGTGTGACGACACGTACCGCCTAGACCGGGTGGCGCACACGCAGCTGACGGGTGATGACCGCATCGCTGTGCGCCTGCAGGTGGGCCATGTGCTGGAGATGCTCCACCTGCATCCTGCTCCTCGCCATGCCGCCCCGATTGGGCGTATGCTCATCGCCCGGATGCAGGCGGTGCATGCTGATGGCTGCTGCATGGCTGATCAGGGCTGGTTCGGTGAACCTCTGGTCCCTCTCAACTGCCTCAACCTCTCCCGTTCGCCAACCAGTGCAGGCGCACCGAACCAGCACCCGACACCTTGTGCACGCCCTGCCCTCGCGCAGGTGACGGGCCGCTGCGTGCCGCTCGCCTCTCTGTCCCGGGGCAGCCCTCTGGAAGACGAGGCGGCTCGGGAGCAGCAGGGGCAGCAGGAGCTGGCGGCCCTGCAGGGCGCCCTGGAGGAGCAGCCGCCAACCTGCTGGGAGGTGAGGGCGGCACGTACGGTTTGTGTGCCGCCTGGCTCAAGTGCCCGCTGTGCTGGCGTTGCGTCGGAAAGGTTACCGTGTGGCCCCACTCCCAACAATGTTGGTGTGCCCTCACTGTCCCGACCCACTGCTACCGCTCCCGGCAGATTGCATCGGCCTGCTGCCGGCTCAGCACAGCGTGGCAGTGGGCGCAGCAGCCATCTGAGTTTGCCGCCGCGCTGCAGCGCGGGCTGCCCTCCTTGACAAGCCAGCTTGAAGACGCAGCAGCAGTGCAGGCTGTGCTCAGCTGCGTCGAGCCTGCCGCTGCGCCAGCGGCAGCAGCTGAGCCGTCTGCCTCGGCGGCAGCTGAGCAGTTTTTGGCAGCCATGGCCTCGCAGCCTGTGGCCCCTTCCGTAGCGGCTGAGCCAACGGCAGCGGTGGCAGCAGCGCCACTGGGTGTGCCAACTCCTGCGCAGCCGCTGCCGCTGCCACCTGCCATGCCAGCAGGGCTTGTTGCCACGGCAGCAGGGCCACCAGCAGGCGCGGCGCCAGCAGCGGCGGCAGCCGGCAATGGCGGTTTCTTCTTTGAGGCACCCGGCAGCAGCAGCGGCTGGGAGGAGCCACCCGACCAGTACCAGCGGGTCGTCACCTTTGTGCCTGACGATGAGATGGGGGAGCGGCGGCAGAAGCGTGGGCAGGAGGAGCGCAGCAGCCCACCGGCCAAGCGGCAGCGCAGCGAGGCGTCTCCAGCCGCTGCAAGCCCAGCTGTCCGCCCCAGCAGCTCAACCAGTGAGCACAACCTGCGGCGGATTGCGGACAGCGTGCCTCCTGGCGGCAAGGGGGAGGCGCTGCTGCTGCAAGCAGTGGAGCGCAGCTGCGCGCCCGGCGAGGAGCGGCAGGGCGGAGAGCTGGGCATCGCATTATCCAAACTTGACAGGTGTGACACGCGGCAGCTGTCCGGAGGCAGCTGTGTGATGCGAACTGCCGTGCGTTGCGCAGCCCTGGTGCATGGCTGCCGAGCATGGACAGGCCAGGTTCGCTGGTGTTTAGGACACTTGGGGAGCTTGAGGCGGCTGTTTGCACCACCAAGAAATGGACCCGGCATGGTTGGGCATGGTTGCCATCTGCCGCTGCGCCATGCAGGGCATGGAAGGACACGTTGGGCCGGCACAGCCTCACCAACCTGCTGCTTGCAATGAGCCACCGGGGGCTGGTGCGAGCCGAGGTCCGGCCAGACCCCAACGACAGGAGCGGCGGCAGCAATGTGTTTTACAGCCGGGCGCCCGCCCGCATGGCTCCACCTGCCGCCAAGCCATCCAGCAGCAAGCGGGTAGCAAAGGATGTGCCGCCAGGCAGCAGGCGGGAGGCGCTGCTGGTGCAGGCGATTGAGCAGAGCTGCCAGCCAGGCGAGGAGCGGCAGGGCGGAGACCTGGGTAAAGCGCTGGCGGCACTGGACAGGTGGGTAGAAGGGGCACAGCCTGCCAGCCTGGTGCTTCATGCCTGGCATAGCATCGAGCGCAAGCATGTCTGCATGTGCCTGCCCATGCTGGATTTACGCCGCCCGCTTGCTGCCCTCCCATCAATGCAACTGCCCCGCCAAGCTGCCCTCGCACCGATCCACCTGCCCGCCAAGCTTCCAACCCATGGCTGCTCTGCCCCACCAATCCCTGCAGCGACTGGAAGGAGCGCCTGGGTGGCCACAGCATCACAAACTTGTTGCTGGTGATGCAGTCGAGGGGGCTGGTGCGGGCCCAGGTCCGAACAGATCCCTCCGTCAAAAACGGCACGCCCAACGTGTATTACAGCCGGGCGCCCGCCCGCTCATCGCCGGCTGCCGCCAAGCCCGCCGACAGCAAGCAGGTTGCTGCACACATGCCGCCTGGCAGCGGCCGTGAGGCACTGCTGATCAAGGCAGTTGCGGAGCTGGACAGCAAGCGGCAGGGCCAGCAACTGGCGGCAGCCAACTTAGGAGAGGTGTTGCACCGACTCGACCGGTGAGGCCTGGCCAACGACTGCTGTGCAGTTTCCGTAGTGCGCATGCAGCATGGCGCCGGTCAGTCTGGTGGATGGTGGCTGCGTGTGTATGCATACAGTTGTGCAGGGTTTGGTCAGGCCTGGCTGATGGACATCTGCCGCGGCCACCTGCGCCAAGCTGCCGAGCAACTGAGTGCCTACCGGCTTGCCTGCTGCCCCTCCGGCCCGCAGCGACTGGAGGGCATGCCTGGGCGGGCACCGCCTGTACGACCTTGTATGGGAGCTGGACCGGCGGGGACTGGTGCGAGCGGAGGACCGGGCGGCGGCCACCGGCCAGATCAACCTGTTCTTCACCAACCTGCGCTGCTGAGCTCAGGGCAGCTGCACACAGCCGCTCTTCGCCTTGGGCGTGCCGCGCTGCAGCCTGTGCCTCACACCCCTGCGCCGCTGAGCTTCTCAACCCTTGCATGATCCTTCTCGCTTGCATGCAAGTCAGCCTTGCCAACCCCGTGCTGCTGCTGCCCCTGTGAGCATGTGTGAGCATGTGCACGCCATCAGCCTGCATCTTGGCCGCGAGCTTACGGCAGGTGCCTGCCCAGGTTGGAGGATGGTTACATTAAGACTGCTGGTTCCAGGTGCTCAGATCGCGCACCGCCTGCAGCGCCTGCGCCACTGCCGCTCTTGCTGCTGCTGGCCACACGTAAAGCTGCTGCTGCCGCCGGTGGGTGTGCTAGCACTGCTCAGTGGGCCAGCACCGCCTCCAACGCCTGCGCTGCTGCGGGCGGCAGGTCCAGGCCGCAGATGTACTGGCCCAGCTCCAGGAAGGTACGCGGCTGCACGCGTGGGGGCAGATAGGCGGGCTATCAAGATGGCATAGTTGAGGACAAACCGGCCAAGCTCGAGGAGGTGCACGGCTGCACACGTGTATGTTTGGGCGCGGATGGGTAGGCTATAAGATGCCATAGTTCAGGGCGAACCAGCCCAGCTCTAGGAGGGTGCGCGAAGGTACCATGCAGGGGGACAAGCGCTGTTGGATTCTCAAGCAGGCCGGTGCAATCAAGGCACTCAAGCGGCCAGCGCAGGCATTGCAGTGGACAAGCTCACCCCCAGCGTGTAGCAGCCCGCCTTCCTCGGCATGTGGGCCAGCCAGCCGTCCATGGTGAGCTGCAGAGAGAGGGATGTCGGGAGGACAGGCACGCAGCTATGAATGCTGCAATGTGCGGTTGTGGTCCGGCCGCCCTTCCATCGAGGGTCGCTGCGGGGCAGATGGAGCAACCACAGATGCAACAAGGCGAACTTTCATGGCGGTGCATGCGCACCGGCTGCTGTGGCACACGCCACAGCGACCGCGGCAGGGGCAGCAGGGGCGGCAGCGGCGGAGACAAGATCAAGAACAGCGGGCGCGGCGGGCGGCAGCAGCGGCAGCAGCGGCGGCAGCGGCCGCAGCAGCTGCAGCAAGTGCAGCAGCGGGTGCAGCTGCCACAGCACACCTGGGCCAGCGCCGTCTCCCGCTCCTTCATGCCCAGCTTGCGTATCTCCTCAGCCTGCAACAGGGCGCACACAAGTTGCAACTCGAACAACTTGGCCCACAGCATGTGGCACATGCAGCTTGCATATCCCCTCAACCTGCAAGGGCAGTCAATGCATATGCAAACACAGGCAACATGCAATGCAGGCTCCTGGACATGCGCAGAATCTGGCGAGCTGTTGCAGCAGGCCACCACAGCACATGCACTCTCAACTAAGGTCATGTCAGCCCACCTGCTGCCGCAGTGCCACCGCCTCCTCATCATCCCCCTGCGTCGCCGCTGCCGCCGCGCTGCAAGTGCAGGCAGGCGGGTGATGGGCGGTTGAAATTGACCAGCCAGCATGCAGGTGGCACAGAAGCAAGGTAGCAACAGCATGCCCAGCCCACCCACCGGGTAAGATTTCCAGCGTTCCTTGGCGGCAGACACTCACGCAAGCCAACTGAGGAGACGCAACCCCTGAGCCACCCCAATGAGATGCTGGGCCCTTCTTGCATGCACAGCAGCGATCAAATGCCAGATACAAGATCCAGTGGCACAGCCAGCTATCTACCCACCCCAGCGAGATGTTGAGCGCGTCTCGGGTGTTGAGGTAGCCCAGCCCCTGCTCCGATGTCGCTGACGTGGCGATCTGCTCCAGCTGCATGTCAAAGAGAAACGAAGCAACGGCAGGGCAGCTCTCAGCTGCGCACAGCAGCAATATGACGCGCCTGCCCCAGAACAGCTGCGCAGCACAGCGCAGCACAGCACCGTGCAGGACGGCAGCACAGCACAACACAGCACAGCACAGCACAGCACAGCGCAGCACACACCAGCGCCTTGAAGTAGGCGGTGATGCGCGTGTCGGGCTTGCCGTCTTTGGCCCCTCGGTACTTGACTGACCTGCACAGGTGCGAGCGGATGCATGCGCGGGTGTGAGCGGATGCATGCGCGGGTGTGAGCGGATGCATGCGCGGGTGTGAGCGGATGCATGCGCAGGTGTGAGCAGATATGCACACGCACCGATGATGCACGCAGCAGCAGCAGCAGCAGCAGCAAGCACCAGGGAATGCGCAGGTGCGAGCAGATGTGCATCTGCAGGCACAGACGATGCACGCAGCAGCCGTGGTTGAAAGCGGCTGACTAACAGCTATGGCTTGCACAGCCTACTACTGGGCTGTTCATCTAGCTGCTACCGCAGCTAGGCCCAGAATGCAGGGGACGCTCGTGGTCCGCAGCAGTGTTGCTTGGAAAACCAGGCGGCTGCTGCAGCGCCGCTGTGCCAAACCTAAAAGTAGCGTAAAAAGATGGGTGGCCACCCTAGAGAAAGCAGTAACCTACGGGGCTGGGCAGAGGGATCGTAGCGACAGCACGCCTGGCGCCCAATGGGCAGCCAGAGCAGTGCTAGTGCCAGGAGTACTGTGAGCACACTGTGCTGCGGCCGCTCCCCGTCGCTCCTCCTCTTGTGCACAGCCACAGCCCCGTATGGAAAGGCGCAAAGGAATGCCTATTCACTGCTGTGACCCATATTGAAGCAGCCAGAAAAATGGCGAGCTGCGCCGGGCCCCTCGACTGACTGGCCCCGCCGGTGTGGCAGGTGCTACCGTCCAGACCCACAGTCAGTCGGGTGTTAGGCTAGGCGGCGTCTTACCGCAAGTGCATCAGGTGTGGCCGATGGCACCAGCCAGGGTGCAGTAGAAACATCTACATGGGTAGGCCCCTTCGATGGGCAGCAGAGAGCCAGGTTTGAGGCGCTGAGCGCGGTGCCGCCGCCGCAGCGCGGCTGGGCGGCGGCAAATGGGCGAAAGCAGTGTGAGGCGCCTGCGCCATGCCAACAGCACTTGCGAGACGGGCATAAGGGCGTGCATGCTCGTCAATCGCACCTGAGCAGTGAAAGTAAGCTGGAAACGGAGCGCCCGCACTCGCGCGGGCCGAGTTGCGGTCTCGCGAGCCCCCAAAAGAAACAGTGAGATAGATCGGGTAGGGTGGAGACGAGAGCGGAGTCGGGGGGGAAAGGGGAGGGGTGGGGAAATGTGCTGGTGGAGGCCAGGTGGCAGCGGGCGCCGCCGCCACCTGGGAGGATGGGGCCAGTGGCCTTACTCGCTGTGCACCGCCCGCCAGCCTGGGCTGGTGATCCAATCATTCTTGGCTGGTGCTGCAGATGTAGCTCAGCGAGCCACTATCCCAGTGCTGGAGTGTTTACCCTGTTGTTCCAGTCCCTTCACGGGCAACTGGCAAGACCAAGGCGCATTTGCACACACACACAGATGATGCATACAGCAGCCGTTGCAAGTACCAACGAATGCTTGCACCTAGACAGTGCCATTCCTGGGCTTGTCTGACCACCAGTGGCCACAACTAGCCAGCCTGTGCCCCTCTCACCGCTTGCTGGGCTCGTCCGCTTCCCGATTCACAAAACCCAGGTAGTACTCGCCATCGCCCTGCGGAATTAAGGGGAGTTGTTGATAGTCGCAAGCGCTACCATGCTGCGTTGCACGGACCGAGCCTCGGCTCAAAGGCTAGACCTGCTCCCCCTCCCGCCGCCCGCCCAGCACCAGCACCCACCAGGTACTTGACTCTCCGCAGCTCCAGCTGCGCAAACTGCAGCTGCTGGTTCACGTCCGCCACAAAGTGGAAGAATTTGTCGTCTGGCGGCGGGTGGGGAGGGCATGGCAGAGCAACGCGCATCGGCAGCCGCGTGCAGGCGGCAGCGGCAGCAATGCAACACCGTGCGGCCAGGCGGCGAAGCACTGCTTGTGCAGTTGACCGACGCCCACGACACCCACCGCTTGTGGCGCCAGTGATCTTGCGGTACAGGTCCTTGGCTTCGCTCTCCTTCAGATATTGCTGCGCCATCATGGCCTGCAGGAAGCAGTGGCGGTAGGCGGTGCCGAAGTCGCCGCCGCCGCCGTCGCCTTCCGCTGCCGCCGCCGCTGCCGCCGCGGCTGCTGCGCCCGCTGCCGATTGTCGCCGTTTGGGTGCCATTGCTGCTGCGGGTGCTGCGGGCGGCTGAGAAGGCTGCTGGAGGGCGGGACTTTCAAGCGCGGTGTGATGACGGCGAGGGAGAGCCCGCAGGCTGGGTCAAGTGGTTGCGATCGTTGGCTGGAGTTGCGGGGGATGTGCGATGGCCGCACAGGGACCGAGGGTGAGGACGGCGGAAATGCAGCCACGCATTGGGCGCGCCCCCTTGCAATGTGCGTTGGAGGGAGCTTCGGCAGTGCTCGTCGCATGTTTGGCCGCCACCAGACCGTCAGGGAGTCCCTTACCAGGTGAGCCGGCGAGCAGGGTTTGGCCTCGGCTCGCTCTACCGCCTTAGCGGGGCGATCGGATGCCTCCGTTATGTGGCTGCGAGTGTCGTCAGACGCCCCCCCGCCACTATCCTGCAGCTCTGCACCTTCTGCCGCCGCCACCGCCGCCACTACAGCCCGGCCACCCCACGCCCCGTGCTGCCACCTAGCCGCCACCCCGACCGCCGCCGCCATGGACCCGCTGCGCCGCTCCGGAGAGTGGATCGAGAGCGCCATGGGCCTGCCGCACTCGCCCCGTGCATCGGGCGCCGCCGCCGCCGCCGGCAAGCCGGCTGGCACGCCCGACTGGGCGGCGCCTGATGCGCACTACCCGGGTGAGGCTTGATGGATGGAGAACCCTGCAGCTCAGCAGCACGACAGCGTAGTTCTCATGCACGGGCGTTGCCTGGCCCCAAGGCTGGCACCGTGCACCCGCATGCCCTTGCGCGTTGCAGATCGGAGCGGAGCCCCATGCCTGCTCACCTTCCCTCACCGCCTGACCACCGGCTGTGCTGCCCATCCCGCTGTTGCAGGGGAGGGTGCCAAGGCTCGAATGTACCCTGATGACTCTGCCCCCGCATCGGCTGCCAAGGTGGGGTTGCATCTCCGATGCTCACCAAGTGTTTCCTCGCCCACATGTTGGGCCCATGTTGGGCCGCCGGCGTGCAGACAGGTGTGCACAACTCGGTCAGTCAGTCAGAGCTGTGGCTGCCCTCCCGAGTGAACCGTCCACCAGCACCGAGCCCTGCTACAACCTCCCCTGCCACAGGCCACCCCCGCCGCCCCGCCCGCCCCCAAGATCAACCTGGAGAAGATGTCGCCGCGCGCCAAGGCCATCACGCAAGCCCCGCTGGGTCTGCCCTGGCTTGAGTTGGTGTTAGCTAGTTGGATTCGCTTTGCGGCTATGACGGCCATGCGGCATTCAAATGGGCCGGGCCAGGTCGGCTGGGCAGCCTGCCCCGGGCCACAAGCTAGTGCTAGCGTCTATCTAGCTACACGCGTCTGAGCCTGGTCTTGAGGTGCTGTCCCAAAACACCTACTTGCAGGGAGGAGGTTGGGCGGGAGCTTGAGGAGGTGAGACCTTCGCGCAGAGACAACGGCTTGGTGGAATGGCCTTTGAGCGCTGCTTCTCGAGCCACAATGCCCCAGCGTGGCACTTGGTTGCGGTGTGTGCCCCACTGCACGTGCAGCGCTGATGCTGCGAAACACATGACTTCTGCGCGGTCCTTGTGCATTGCAGAGCCCTTCCATCATTGGGTGAAGCATCACTGGGCAAACCACTGGGTGAAGCAGCATTGGGTGGAAGCGCCGAGGCAGCGAGGCGTAGCCCAGCGGGCCATATTCCCTTCAGCCGAACCTGCGCTGCAACATTCTCAGCCTGCGCATGTTGCTCCAGCTTGTCCCCTGCCGCTGACCTGTCCTGCCACCACTTTTGCTTGCTGGTGCCATTGCAACAGAGTGCATGCCTGTTGTGAAAGCCACAAGTTGAACAACGGAAGCAGAGTGCAGGGGATGTGGAAGAGAGGCGCCAAAGAAGCCATGCTGCAAACAAAGATGAAAGTCAGCTCTGCTCGAACGGGGACTCGGTCACTCTCCGCAGCCGCGGGGAACGAGAGCTGGCGCCTTCACTCTCCATTGAGCTGCGGTCAGGAGTGGAGCTGAGGTTGAAAGATGCCTGCCGAATGCCACTGGGTGCCCGCACAGGGGTGGGCGGCAGGCGGCCGCTGAGAGCGCCCGGGAGCTCCAGAGACAGCAGCCGGCCGCTGGGCAGCGTGAGGGAGGCAAGCCGGCCGGACTGGAGGCGCAGCGGCGGCGGCCCCCGGGGCGAATGCGGCGTGGCGGGTAGGCTGCCATCTGCTGCCGAGACCGAGCCGCCCGCCAGCGAGCGGGCGCTGGCTGTGCGGTGCTCGCGGGCGGGCACCCAGGATCCTTCCCGAAGGACGAGCTCCACCACACTGCAGGTGCTAGGTTGGGTGGCAGGGTGAGGATCCCCAGCATGCTTGCACCCATGCCACATGCCTCATGGAAGCGGGCCACAGTGCAACAGGTGAGAGCCCCAAATGGCACCGCACACCCCTCCCATCGAGCCTGGCTCACTTCAGCTCCTCCTTGTTCTGCCAGTCCGCCGCATAGTGCCGCAGGTAGCTGGCCGGCAGGCTATACAGCAGGTAAAAAGCGGCCAGGATGCCGCACCAGACGGCATAGTGCCACCAGGCAACTGCGTTGCGGCAAGGTGGGCAGGGGCGGGTGGGTGTGCATAGCATGGTTTCCAAGCACCATGCGCACTTGTGAAGGGCACCAGGTGGGCAATGTGTTTCGCACACTTGCATGCACGCCCAGCTCCCAGCCGCATGCAGAGCACAGACCAACCAGCCCCACCCAACACAGCCCACTGCACCGCACCCACCTCCGGGCAGGCTGGAGAGGGAGAGCAGGACCAGCAGGAGGCAGGTGGAGGGCACCCAGGGCACGAGGGGGCGGGGGATGTGCCAGGTGGGCTCGTACTCGAGGGGCACCCACAGCTGCAGGGACAGGGTGGCGCCCGCCCAGCAGGCCAGCAGCACCACCACAGCCAGCCAGCTGCGGAAAGGCGGGGAGGCGGTGTCGGCGGGGGACGCCCGTGCTGGCTGGAACGTCACAGTCTGAAACACGGTGGCGGCGGCAATGGCCAGGGCGTTGAGCAGCGCTAGGTGCAGCAGGAACAGCGCCCGCCGCCGAGGCGGGCTGAGGCGGGCGGTCAGCCAGGTGAGGCAGCCGCTGCCGCCCTGGATCGTCGGCCCCGCCTCAACTGTCATGAGGCTGCGGCAGCGGGCGGGGAGGTGGGGCGTGCGGGTGGCAGCATGAGGTTCAGCCAGCACAGAATGACGCAGCATGGCATGGCATGGGGCAGCATGGCATGGCGCAGCATGGCATGGCATGGCATGGGGCAGCAAGGGACGACAGGGCGTAGCATGGCAAAGCGCAGCCTGGCATGGGGCAGGATGGCATGACGTTGCGCAGCGCAGCGCGGCATGGCATGGCGCAGCATGGGCGTACGCCAAAACCCTCAACCATCGCCGCTCGCCTGGTGCAACGCATGCGCGTCCTGCCGGGCAGGTAGCGCCCCACCAGCATGGCGTTGGTGATGACAAAGTAGGAGGATATGGCGCAGATGACAGTGAACCGTTGGAGGGATGCGGTCGACGTGAGCAGCGAAATGATGGCTGCAGCCAATGGGGTGGGATGGGGTGAGATGGGGTGGGTGGACCGAGTGCAAATGCGGTGATGCGTCTGTGCGCAGCAGCGAGGGCCAGCTGCCATATGCAGCCACGCACAGCCGGCCACATCATTATCCCTTCTCCCCCCTGCCTCACAGATGATGCCTCCCAAAACCAGCTGGGCAAGGGCAGGTGTCTGCGTGCGCTTGCTGACCCTGCTCAGCTGCGGTGGCAGCAGCCGGTCACGCGCGCCCACCATCACCACACGGCTGCACATGAGGTGCAGGGGCTGCGACGGCTGTTCAAGCCGGGCATCATTGCAGGTCCAGCCAGCGAGGCCGACTCTTGCATACAACACAAGCTTTGCCACCAGCTGAACAGGGCAAGTCACTGGTCAACGTTAACGGCTTGTGGCCTGCAACAGCCCACCTGCAGCTGTACATCAGGGTGACTAGGCTGGTCAGGGCGCCCATCATGGCAGTCACCAGCACAAAGCTGTTCCAGTGTCCCAGTCCTGCGCACGGGTGGTGAGTGTGCACGTTTAGATAGTGCCCAAGCGACAGAGCAAGGTTTACCCAAGTAGGCAGGGGGTGATGCTCAAGCACGTCAGCGTGGGCGGCTGGAGCACGCTTCCTGGCACCAGCCAACCCAGCCTCTCAGCAGCGTCTCCAACTCTCCACTTCCGCTGTTGCCGGTGACCCTTCCGCAAGCTCACCCGCAGCGCTGAATGCCGCGGTGAAGGCGTTGGCTCGGTACTCGGCCGCACTGACCGGCACAGCAGGGGTGCCCACCTCTGCCGCCGGCACCATCATCAGCAGGCTGATCGCCATGAAAAAGTACACCAGCAGCGCCACGCTGGTGTTGCCCAGAATGGCGCCCGGCAGGCGGGCGGGGTTGCGCGCCTCCTCGGCACCCACAGCGGGCGCCTCCATGCCGATGAAAGTGAAAAACAGGATGCCCGCCGCATCGATGCAGTTGTCGGCGCCGCCTGCGTGTAGGAACAAGCTTGCATGTTGTGCAAGTCGGAAGTTGTCAGGCTGGCTTGAAGGCACGGTACCGGCAGCACAGCGCTAGCCAGCATGCCATCTGAACCAGCACATGCCGCCCCACCACTGAAGAAGGGCCGCAGGTTGGCGGGTTTGGCCTGGGTGAATCCAGCAACCATCACAATAAACAGCATCAGCAGGTGCAGCAGAGTGAAGCCTGCAGCAGGTTGTGGCGGACCCGCTCTAAATCACGCACCCCACCTGCCCGCTGCCGCAGCATGTGCTTTGAATCCACAGCACAGCGCAAGGCACAGGTACTGGTCGCCAGCAGAGCAGCAGCACCACCCACTGCACCTGTGATGAAGAATGCGCTCTCCCGCACACCGGTTGCCACCAGCAGCGTTATCAGCACATTGATTCCAAACGCCACTGGGTTCACGCTGCTGCTGCCCACGTTGAAAAATGTGGCCGGCCGGCCGCAGAGCTGGGCCAGGAAGTAGGAGAAGCCTCGGGAGACGGCTGCATTGCCCAGCACCTGAGGAGCAGCAAGGGCGGCCCACATGAGATCAGCAAACAACTGCGCGTTGGGCACACCCAGTTGGGGCGAGGCTGATGGGCATGGCATCACGTGCAGGCTAGCCACATGAAAATCCAACACAGGCAGCAGGTGCGGCAGTCTCGGCATACCTGCCCTGCGACTGTATTGCCCAGCACAAACATGGCGGGCAGCTCGCCTGTATGAGGCAGACCTCACAGAAGCAGAGTCAGCCATGACCAATGTGCGGCAGGCCTCCGAGGATTGCGAGTCTGCAGCATGCGCTCCAGCCAGCCACCCGTGCCCACTCCCTGTGCCTCCCCCACAGCACCGCACCGCACCGCACCGCACCGCACCGCACCGCACCGCACCGCACCGCACCGCACCGCACCACACCGCATCGCACAGCACAGCACCGCACAGCGCAGCACAGCGCAGCACCGCACCGCACAGCGCAGCGCAGCGCACCCAGCGTGGTGATGGTCCATGTGAAGCCCGCCCCCGAGATGGGCAGCTCCCGCGCAAACTCGGCCATGACGGCGGCGCAGCACAGCGCGGTGGCCCCCGCCAGCAGGTAGGACAGCAGGATGGCGGCGCCCGCCTGCAGCGCCGCCCCGCCCGTCAGGTTGAAGATGCCGGACGCGATGGCCTGGCCCATGCCCTGCTAGGTTTGGGGTGGTGGAGAGGGGGGGAGGTTGAGCAGAGTGGGCTGCCGATCACTGCGGCGCATGCCCGCGTCCGCAGGACTCGAGCGCTGCCGTTGCTCCGGCAAGCACTACACCGCAGCAGCAGGCGCACCAGCACCCCAGCAGCCCAACACAGCAAGCACACAGCCACAAGGGAAGCCGGGCGGGCACCGGCCTACCAGGCACCACAGGTCGAGCGCCGACAGGCTGCGCCGCAGCGTGCCCCCCAGCGCCGCCTCCTCCAGCTCGTCCTGCAGGCTGCGCCGCCGGAAGGCCATGGTGGCCAGCAG
>RRZL01000078.1:1166325-1181959 GCA_006782975.1 Chlorella sp. Dachan | reverse complement strand
CTGCTGGCCACCATGGCCTTCCGGCGGCGCAGCCTGCAGGACGAGCTGGAGGAGGCGGCGCTGGGGGGCACGCTGCGGCGCAGCCTGTCGGCGCTCGACCTGTGGTGCCTGGTAGGCCGGTGCCCGCCCGGCTTCCCTTGTGGCTGTGTGCTTGCTGTGTTGGGCTGCTGGGGTGCTGGTGCGCCAGCTGCTGCGGTGCAGTGCTTGCCGGAGCAACGGCAGCGCTCGAGTCCTGCGGACGCGGGCATGCGCCGCAGTGATCGGCAGCCCACTCTGCTCAACCTCCCCCCCTCTCCACCACCCCAAACCTAGCAGGGCATGGGCCAGGCCATCGCGTCCGGCATCTTCAACCTGACGGGCGGGGCGGCGCTGCAGGCGGGCGCCGCCATCCTGCTGTCCTACCTGCTTGCGGGGGCCACCGCGCTGTGCTGCGCCGCCGTCATGGCCGAGTTTGCGCGGGAGCTGCCCATCTCGGGGGCGGGCTTCACATGGACCATCACCACGCTGGGTGCGCTGCGCTGTGCTGTGCGGTGCTGCGCTGTGCTGTGCAATTGATGTAGTGTGCTGTGCTGCGCTGCGCTGCGCTGTGCTGTGTGGTGCTGTGGAGGAGGCGCAGGGAGTGGGCGGGGGTGGCTGGCTGGAGCGCATGCTGCCGAAGCCTGCCCCACATTGGTCATGGCTGACTCTGCTTCTGTGAGGCCTCCCTCCGCAGGCGAGCTGCCGGCCATGTTTGTGCTGGGCAACATCCTTGCTGGCCAGGTGGGCTGCGTTGCAGTTGGATGGCTTAACCAGCTTGGGGCCGCAGAGCAGCAGCCGTGCGCCACCGCATTCAGCGGGCCAGCTCCGTTCCTCACATGCAATCTGCAGCTGCAGTGTGCAGGCTGGGCAGCTGGCGCAAATGAACACAAAGCCTTCATTCAACATTTGGGCCGTCACTCCCAGCCTGTTTGCCCCCTTGCTCAGGTCACCACCAATGCGGCTGTGGCTCGGGCATTCTCCACATTCCTGGCCCAGCTGTGCGGCCAGCCAGCTGGTTTCTTCAGCTTGGGCAGCAGCAGTGTGGACCCAGTGGCCTTTGGAACCAACGTCGTCGTCACGCTGCTGGTGGCAACCGGCGTTCGGGAGAGTGCGCTGTTCATCACAGGTGCAGACTCCACTTGTGGCCTGAATTTTGCTGTCCGCCTGCCCAGACGCCAGCATGCTGGCACTGCTCGCAGCTGAGCAGTTTCCGAATGCACATCAGGGAAACCAGCACGGATCTGAGCTAGCAGCGCTCCGAGCTTGAGCGCTACAATGGCTTTGCAGCAGTTTGGCTGGTTGCTCACCCAAGCTGCTCTGGCAATCGCCCCGCCTTGCAGGCGTGGTGTTGGTGCACCTGCTGATGCTGGCCATCGTCATGGCTGTGGGGTTCACACAAGCCAACCCCGCCAACCTGCGGCCCTTCTTCGTTGGTGGGCAGTGTAGCCAGCATGCCTGCGCAGCCTCCTGTGGCAAGGCCTGCCGGAGGCAGCACATGTATGATGCAGCTCATGCCACAGGTGCGAACCCTGTTGTGTTGCTATGTCTGCCGTCCAGAGCTTCTGCTGCAGGCGGCGCCGACAACTGCATCGATGCGGCGGGCATCCTGTTTTTCACTTTCATCGGCATGGAGGCGCCCGCCGTGGGTGCCGAGGAGGCGCGCAACCCCGCCCGCCTGCCGGGCGCCATTGTGGGCAACACATGTGTGGCGCTGCTGGTGTACTTTTTCATGGCGCTCAGCCTGCTGATGATGGTGCCGGCGGCAGAGGTGGGCACCCCTGCTGTGCCGGTCAGCGCGGCCGAGTACCGAGCCAACGCCTTCACCGCGGCATTCAGCGCGGCGGGTGGGTTGATGCTGGGATCTTGATTGGGCAACATCCTGTATGCATTCACACGCATGGCCACAGCCGCTTGCCTGTGCACAACGCAGAGCGGAGGTTGGCCAGCTGGCTGATTACCTGCCTGCTGCTCTGCACTCCCTCGGCAGGCCTGGGACACTGGAACAAGTTTGTGCTGGTGGCAGCCATGCTGGGCGCGCTGACCAATGTGGTGACTCTTGTGTACAGCTGCAGGTGGGCTGGGTGCAGCGTGAATTGGGGGAACTTGATGGGTCGGCATGCTGTGCTGGCCCCAGCATGGCACCTCAGCATGCGGTCGGATGGAGGGCTGTGCAGCTTGGCGCAACACCACCGCATTGCGTTTGCCATGTTCTGCCGCGCCACTGCCCTTTCTGCTGCTGAGTTTGGCTGCCACCCCCCGCCCGCCAGCGCAGCCGTGTGGTGATGGTGGGCGCCCGCGACCGGCTGCTGCCGCCGCAGCTGAGCAGGGTTAGCAAGCGCACGCAGACACCTGTCACAGCGCAGCTGCTTGTGGGAGCCATCATCTGTGAGGCAGGGGGACGTGTTGGGCAGCCGGGTTAGTGCAACACTCGCTGGACATGATTGCCGCGGCTTTGGCTGTCAGCTGTGCACATGCCTGGAGCCATGATGCCCCCACATCATTGCCTCTCCTTTTCCTCGACATCAATCTGCCATCCACTGGTTGGTGCCCCGCATGCAGCCATCATTTCGCTGCTCACCTCAACAGCCTCGCTTCAGCGCTTCGCCGTGATCTGCTTCGTTGTGACCTACTTTGTCATCACCAACGCCATGCTGGTGGGGCGCTACCTGCCCGGCAGGACGCGCATGCGCTGCACCAGGCCAGCGGCGGGGGGTGGGAGGGTTTGGCGTACGCCCATGCTGCGCCATGCCATGCCGCGCTGCGCAACGTCATGCCATCCTGCCCCATGCCAGGCTGCGCTTTGCCATGCTACGCCCTGTCGTCCCTTGCTGCCCCATGCCATGCCATGCCATGCTGCGCCATGCCATGCTGCCCCATGCCATGCCATGCTGCGTCACTCTGTGCTGGCTGAACCTCATGCTGCCACGCGTCCGCCCCACCTCCCACCGCAGCTTCATGACAGTTGAGGCGGGGCCAACGATCCAGGGCGGCAGCGGCTGCCTCACCTGGCTGACCGCCCGCCTCAGCCAGCCTCGGCGGCGGGCGCTGTTCCTGCTGCACCTAGCGCTGCTCAACGCCCTGGCCATTGCCGCCGCCACCGTGTTTCAGACCGTGACGTTCCAGCCAGCACGGGCGTTCCTCGCCGACACAGCCTCCCCGCCTTTCCGCAGCTGGCTGGCTGTGGTGGTGCTGCTGGCTTGCTGGGCGGGCGCCACCCTGTCCCTGCAGCTGTGGGTGCCTCTCGAATACGAGCCCACCTGGCACATCCCCCGCCCCCTCATGCCCTGGGTGCCCTCCACCTGCCTCCTGCTGGTCCTGCTCTCCCTCTCCAGCCTGCCCGGAGGTGGGTGCGTTTGCGAGTGTGCAATAGGTTTGGTTGCACCATGCATGGGGGCTGTGGACGTTGGGTGGTCAGCTGCTGCGTGCCCCTGGCCCAAGCAACTTGCCGTCTTGACCCCTCCCGTGCTTCACAGATGCCTGGCTGCGGTACGCTGTTTGGTGCGGCATCCTGGCCGCGTTTTACCTGCTGTACAGCCTGCCGGCCAGCTACCTGCAGCACTATGCGGCTGATTGGCAGAACAAGGAGGAGCTGAAGTGAGCCTGCAGTGGGGGATGGGACAGGCTTAAGCTTGCGGTGTCTCTTGGGGTTCTCACCTGCTGTGCCCACTTCCACGAGGCGTGTGGCGTTGCTGCAAAGCATGCTGTGGGATCTCACCAAACCCATGCCGCCCAACCTAGCACCTGCAGTGTGGTAGAGCTTGTGTTCCGTGACGGCGCTTGGGTGCCCGCCCGCGAGCACCGCACACCCAGCACTCGGTCACTGGGCGGCGGCTCAGCCTCAGTTGCCGACAGCAGCGCACCGGCCACCCCCCGCACGCCCCGCGCGCCGCCCCCGCTGCGCCTGCTGTCTGGTGGGCTGCCCTCACTCGTAGCTGCCCCCAGCGGGTCACGGGGGTCTCTGGAGTCACCAGGCCCCTCCAGCGCGCGTGCGCCGCGCACACCGCGCACGCCGCGAACGCCAGGGAGGGCCCCCAGCGGCATTCGGTCGGTATCTTTCAAGCTCAGCCCCGGCGCAAGGGCCTCCATGGAGAGCAGCAGTGAGGAATCCGGCTCGCGCTCAATCGGGCTGCGCAGGGTCACTGAGGCGCCCTCTGAGCAGGACTGAGCTGTGGCTACATTGCATGCTCATTCTGTGACGTGTTGAGTTGCCCGCTTCTGATACACTAGGCACTGTGCAGGGCACAAGGGTGTACCACTGAAGGCACGAACGGGGCGCAACGGATGCACACTATGGCTGCTGGACTGTCCAGTGCCGCAGGCGCAAGTGCACTGATGACAGGATGTGCAGCTTCTGTGCAGAGCATGGCGAACGAGCCTCAAGGCTGCCCGCTGGCCAGCCGGCGTGGGTTCCCTGTACTGCAGGCTCAGCGGCAGGAAGGTACGGCCTAGCCTTGGGTCTGTAGAGCGTCGCAGGCGCTGGGCCTGAGGTTCTGGATCCCTTGGCACAGGAACAGCTGCAGCGTGGGGGCGAGAAAGCACAACTGGCCTTGAGCCATTGGCTGGTGCATCAGCGGCAGCAGGCGGCAGGTCACGCAGGCCGGTGCTGCACTCCACCCTGCCAGAGCATGCAGCGCTGGAGGCTTCCAGCCAGCCCAGCTCGAGCCAGCCCAGCACTGACCGGAGAGATGCAAAGGTGGTTGCACCCTCCGCAGTAGTCATCAAGGCACAGCGTGCCAGCGGGGCAGACGCCCGGCCGGCAGGGGCGCGCGCAGGCAGGCATGAAGGCGGTGCAGGGGCTTCTGAACAGCAGCAAGGTGGCGTGGCGAAAGTGTGAGATGGCATGCAATCAGCGCGGCTTCCCGGGCGGTCTGCCTGGATCGCATGAGCAGGGCCAACCAGCAACCTTAGCAATTTTGACACAACCACCCCTTTCACACCTGTTGTACACTACCGTGATGGCCGTGTCCAGCGGGAGGCCTGCTAAGCAAGCTTTTAAGGGCAGGACGACTTTTGGCGGACATCCCAGGCGCCATACACCCTGGTGGCGATGCACCACCAGCAGCGCAGCAGCATTGCAGGCACCCCATGCTCCCACCTTGCAGGATGGCAGCCAGGAGCGCATCGTCCGCCTGCTGCTGCTTCTGGCCAGCGACCAGCAGCGCAGTGTCTGCGGCCTGCTCCTGCTCCTGCTGCGCCTGGAGAGCCACAAGCAGCGCCGTTTGCGCCGCATTGTCCTGCTCCTGCTGCCCCTGGTCAGCCACCAACAGCGCCGTCCGCGCCGCCCTCTCCCGCTTTTGCTGCTCCTGCGCCGCCACGATGTCGATGGGGTGGGAGCTGCTCGGCGCAGGCCTGGCGTGGCACACGGAGGGTGGACGGTTTGAGGGCAGAGGCGGCAGCCTGCAGCCAACAGCGGGCTGCGCCAAGCGGCAACGGCGGCGGCCACTGGTCAGGGAGACGGGCAGGCAGAGGCAGCACCCAGCTGCTCACGTTGGCTGCTGTGAGCGAGCGCACACCAGCAGCGCGGCGCCCACGCAGAGCAGCAGGAGCGCCTTGAACGGCAGCTGCATGGTTTAACTTGAGGCCTGTGGTGGCAGCCAACCAGGAGAGGAAGTAGGACAGTGCCCAGGTGGGTTCGGGTGAAGGTACCCGCCCGACCGCCTGTGCCCCACAGCAGGCCCAGCGTGGATGTTTGATTGTTGTTTGTCCCGGACCAGCCGTCAGTACTGGGCATTACAGGAGGGGAAGTGCGGGTTGACCTGTCGCAAGCAGGAAAATCAGCGGCGGCCGTTGGGGCTCAAAAACAAGTGCAAGGGCGCGGGGAGGCACTCAGTGCCTGTGCCTGAAAGCGTGGCAGAGGGGGGGGAGGTTGGGCGCGGTCCAAAGCGGGCCATGAAGGGCTCCAGCTGAATGAAAAGCGAGCAAGGGGGAGCGGGGAAACAAAAAAACGATGAAAAGTCGACTTGGGGGCTGCGAGCGGCGCAGCCTCAGCAGCGCAGGCAGCGGGTATGCTGTGGCAGGGGTGGCAGTAAGGGTACAGAAGGCGGGGGTGGAGGTGCGCTGCCGCTCAAGGCAGGGCGGAGCTGAATGCGGGGCAAGGCTCTTGGGGGAAGGATCGTTCCATGCAGTCAACAAACGGGCGGGACGGGACTATAAACGAGCAGCATGTTGCAGGTGGCAGTTGTCGCCAAATGGGCAGTGGGCCGGGTCTAAGCAGCCACCTCACGCCTCCTCCACAGCGCGGCGGGCGGGGCCCTCGGCAACCGCAGCCGCAACAATGGGGGAGCGACCTGACATTGAAATGGGCTGCTGCATCGCCGCTCCGCTGACAATCTTGGCTGGCGCCGACTGCTGCGCCACCACCGCCGCCGCAGGCGGCAGCAGGGAGGGCGCCTTGGGGGCGGGGGCGGGGGCAGCCGCTGCCTCAGCCGCCGCTGTGCCATGGCTGGTGGCCGCCACAACCTTGTGGCGAGCGGCAATGGCGGCGTCAAACTTTCCTTGCATGACCTGCAGCAGAGAGGATGGGGGCGGCAGGGGGCGGGGGGTTGAGGAGACGAAAATGCGGAGCAGGGAAGGGGGCAGGCTCCCCTGAGAGCGGATTCATGCTGCCACAGCTGCGGCTGCTGCCCAGCTGCTTGAATGGCTGCAACCCAGGCGCCGCAAGCAGGAAGCTGCTGCGGGTACTGTACTTGCAAAGCGCTGCTTGCACTCAGGATCTGAAGGCCTAGATGGACCAGAAAAAGGTGCAGCAGCAGCCAGGAGGACTCACGCTCAGGATGACGGTCCAGCCAAAGGACACGGCCGCCACGTAGGGGATGCGCAGGTGGTGCGGCACGTACGCAAAGTTGACAAACTGCAGGGAGAAAGGTAATATTGGATTGAACAGTGAAGCGGTGGAGAGTGGCAGGTGGTTGGCAGCGTATCAGCGGGCCGCGTTTCGGTGCCTTACAAGCAGATGCAGGGCATGAAACGCACAGGCATTGCACACCAGCCTGTTGCGCACACCAGCCTGCTCTGCACCAGTCTGCTGCTCTCGGCGCACCTGAGCGGGCACCCACACCATCCACAGCGCCTTGAGCGAGTCCCAGATCTCGGCGCGGTACTTGTCGGCCGCTGAGGACAGGGGCTGACCGCTCACCACCGCCTGGAAGGAGGGCACGGCGCAGGGAGGGTTGGGGAGGGTGGGAGGGGTGGTGCTGCGAGCGCTGGGCTGGGCAGCGCGTTGCCAGGAGCAGTGCAGCGCAGAGCAGACAGTCTCATGACAGCACGGCTGGTGGCATACGGCTCGCAACAGGATGCACTGGAGCCACTGCTGAAGCCACTGCCGAGGACCCCCAGTAACCGATAACCATGTAAACCGTCCAGCTCAGCTCACCTTGATGGCGAAGAACGATGGGAAGTAGAGGAGGGGGTGGTGGATCGCCTGCAGCCAGGTTGGCAGCACAGTCGGATGCATGAGGGGTTCAGCAGCGCTGGGACTTGCGCAGGGCATGCGCAGCAGCCTGAGGCATGGATCGCGCTGCACCCGCAGCCGCCTGTGCAAGCTGCGCGGCAGTGGCAGCATGCTGCAAGGGGGTCGACCAACCGGGGCCCAGTGCAAGGCAATACAATCCGCACCTGGTCAATGAAGGTCTTGACGGGGGCGCTGGCCCGGTGGCCAAACGTGCGGGTGATTGTGCCGCACCACTGCAAAGCAGAGAGGAGGCAGCAGGGTACGCACACAGGTCACCGCCTGGACTTCAAGCTGTTGCGGCGCGCGAGCACCGCAACGGACGGGACGGCAGGGCACCAGGCATCGGAGGTCACGGCTGACACGCGCCGGGACTCTGCCGCAGGGGTAACTGTAACTCTCCAGTGGCTGCCGAGATGCACACAGCAAGCGGCAGTTGTGCGGCAAAACGGGGCAACACACCTGGACGAACTTGACGTTGTACCTGCATGGGGCGGAGGGGCAGCAGTGGCAGGGCCAGGTAAGCCGCGAGCTCGACTCGACGAACCGGGCAAGGGATAGGCGCAGCTTTCGGGGCTCCAGCCAGCGCAAGCCGCCGCGGTGCAATGTTCAGGCCTCCCGGAACAGCGGCGGCTTGCAGGCAGAGCACAGCCAGGACTCACAGCCAGTACTGGAAGCCGCCGAGGTAGGCGAAGCCAAAGGCGCAGAAGGCGGCGTGCCGGGTCCAGTCAAAGTCCTCCCGCTTCTCAATCACCTGCGCCAGTTTGGGCCAGACAGCGGGCCAGGTTGGTTGGGCAGGTTGGTTGCGTGTGCGGCACGCAGATGGATGGGGCCAGTGGCATGCGGGGGCCCAGGGTCAGGCACAGCCCGTGCGCCCCTCCGCAGCTCGGCGCGACACGTGGTGCCAGCATGGCGACGCCGGGGAGGGGTGCAGGCAGCGGGGTGTGAGCGCACCTTCTGGGCAAACACGTCGGCGGCCGAGGTCTTGAGGCCCGTGGTGATCACACCCACGGTGAAGGGGTGGCTCTGGGCCGTGCGGTTGTACCACTTGGCCACGCCCGCAAAGGGCGCGAGCAGCAGGCGTCCCGCGTTCGCCAGCTGCGACATGATTGCTAATGCCGTGCCTGGGCGGGTGTCGCAGGGGTGCCGCGCTTAGTCCGGGCTGCGGGCAGCCGGGATTCCTGCTGCACCTGCTGGCTGCAGCAGGAGGGATTGGGGGGCAGGAGGGGGGCCTGGGTGTTGAACAGGGAAGCCCTTGCGCCTGCGCCCCACAGGCGGCGGCGGCAGCGGCGGCGGTGGGCTCTGCCCGGCCACGGCGGGCCTCGCGCATTTGCATCGATCGTGGAGCGCGGCGCACGTGTGGCACATGGTGGTTCAGGCTGGTGTAACAGAAGAGCAGCGGTGGTAGGAGGGCGGCGGGCAGGGGGCTGCGGGCGCTTGTACAGCAGCTAAAAACAATGCTGGGCATCCCAGGGTGCCACTGGAGGCAGCCCGCAGGCAGCGCTGCTCCCCGGCGACCATATTGCTAAAGCAGTCGGGGCGCTGGGGAGCTGAGCAAATAGCGCTCCTTCGGCCAACTGGAGTGAAACATACAACTGCGCCGTTGGGCAGCGTTGTTTGGCGCACCTGCTCGAGCAACGCTGGGCACCGCTCGTGGAGCTGTCGCCTGACGCGCAGCCAACCTTTACAGCAGCACTGGAGGGCGTCGGGCAGCGATGGGGGTGCAGCAGGAATGCGGGGGATGGCCCACAGCCAGCATACAGGTTGCCGCCACGGGCAGCGGGGCCAGCGCGCGGCATGAGCCACGCTTCAAGCGGGCTGCACTCCAGCAACGCCGCCGACCCAAGCATCGCTTGCGCACAAGTTTGTTGAGTTTCTGGGAGCAACATGGGGACGTCCCGTGCTGCCGAACCTTTGGGACGCGCAAAGCGGCACTCCTGAGCTGCCGCCCAGGGCTCGGAACACGAGGGCCTCGGCAGCGGAAATCAACGCAAGCGGCGCCCAAGCCGGGGCAGCAGCGGCTGCCACGCACCCCGCCGCCAAAGGCTGGCGCCCGCAACGGCGGCACCCTGCGGCGCAGCCCTGTGAGCAAGCACTGCTGTGAGTGCGCTCGCAGCTTGGTCGGCTGATCCGCACGCAGCAGGCAGGCAGGATGGGCAGGGATGCCTCACCAGAAGCGCCCTCGCCAGCCGGCGCAGCCGACAGCGACGTGCCGCTGCGCTCGCCACCGGCGGCGGCGGCGGAAGCGGCAGCAGAGAGCGGCGCCCCCCGGTCGGCGCCCCAGTCCTCCCGCCGCATCAGCAAGCTGGTGTCAGTTTCCGAGGACAGCGAACTGGCGCACATGGAGGCTGGGCGCGGCGCAGGCGGCGGCGCAGGGGCCGGCTCACGGGGCGGTGTTGCACGCGCCCCCAGCAGCAGCGCTCGAGACCAGCTGCAGCCAACCGGCAGTGTCAGCGCATTTGGCAGTGCAAGCCTGAGCCTGATGGGCCCCCGGGGGGCGAACGGAGGGGACAGCGAGCGCAGCAAGAGCGCGCCGCCGTCACCCGGCGGCCTCACGGCGTCCGCTGCGGCCACGCTGCAGCAGCGCCTGCACCGCGCCTGGGCCGATGCCACGCACATCTGGTGGGGGCTTCCCTCCGCCTGCAAGCTGACCATGGTGCTGGCGGGTGAGCAGTTGCGTGCGTGCCCTGCTGTTAGCCTTGCGGTCACCCGCCGGGAGGGTGCTGCTCTTGTTTTTGAGGGTGTATTGGAGGCTGCATGGCCTCTGGCATTGCTGGCACGGCTGCTGTCCTGGTCGCGGTAGTCTGTGGAACAGCTGCGTTTGAACTGCCACAGCAGCTGGCTCACGCTTGGCTGCTCATTTAGCTGCGCGGACCGGGTGTTGCATGTTCACACAGCATGTACGCCATGCCGCCGACACTCGAGCTCACCGCCACATGTGCTCCTGAACTCCTATCGCCGTCCCGCAGTGGTCAACTTCTGCATATCGTGTGCCTATGCCATCGTGGGAATTATGCTGCCTGACGTGGACGAGGAGATCCACATCTCCATCACCATCATCGTGAGTTGGGAATCTAGAGTAACGTGAGTAACGAATGAATCACGACACACTTTTCGGGCCAGTCGGTGTGTATCTGAGGAGGGGGGAGGAGTAGACAGGAGACCCACGTGTCCATCACCGCCATCGTGAGCTTCGGCTACAGGGCAGTCCGGTTGTCTTGCAATTTTGAGCGATGGTACCGCCGCCGAGTGGGGGCGGGGAGATCCACATCTCGGTCACCATCCTCGCGAGTGGCGAATACTGCATACCTTGCGGGTTCTGTCATTCTGAGCTGTTGGGCACCGCCCAGGTCTCCTCTGCCCGTTCGCCATGCTCAGCTGCTGCAGGCCACACGCCTTTGCACAATGCGCTTGTGCTTTGTGCTTGGTTGGGGTCCCCACCCCACTAGCCCACCTCCACCCCACCCCACCCCACCCAATCCCACCGGCCCCCTCCCTTCCCCCCAGGTCTCCTCCGTCTTTGTCATGTTCAGCGTGGTGGACGCCGTGATCTACGAAAACACGCTGGAGCTGGTGGCAGCCGTCCTGTTGGGTGCGTGCTTTTGGGTGGTTGTTGTTGTTGTTGTTGTTGTTGTTGTTGTTGTTGTTGTTGTTGTTGTTGTTGTTGTTGTTGTTGTTGTTGTTGTTGTTGTTTGTCCCAAACAAGGGGGCGCCACAGCTGCCCGGTTGGTCTGCGGCAGGAAGCACAGTACAGGTCAGTGCAGGCGACCATTCAAAAGCACGGCTCGAGGCTCACTGGGCTTTCAGGGGCGCGCAGTCTAGTCTAGTCCAGGTGGTACAAGTTGTGCCCTCAGGCTTGAACCAGCCCCGTGTCGGGGGGCACAGCAGCGCCTGGACATTGCACAAAAAAACGCCCAAAACAGCATCCCATCCCACATACCTTTGTCACCCGTTTGTGCAGACACACTTGTGCTGGCCCGCATGGTCTGGTTTGCGACGCGGGTAAGCTCCTTCTGGCTGTTGCATGCTGTGCCCGCTCTGCCCCCAGCCTCTGCTGGGCGGCTCTGTTGGCCGCCGCCACACAGCCGCCTACGTGCGGCTGCAACTGACCTCACACACGCGGCGCTGCAGTGCTGCCGCCACTGGGCTGGTCCCATGGGCTGGTTTGGCTGGGCTGGGCCGGGTTGGGTGATGACGCACTTTGGTCGCAGCAGCCGTCTGGCCAGCTCAGGTGCCCCCTGTGCCACGCATCCCTGCCACGCGCAGGGCAGCGCCAACGCGTCCTTCAAGTGGACTTGGGTCTCCATCATGTGCGTCTTCCAATTGCTGTTCATGGTGAGGCGCTGTAGTGTGCCTTAGCGAGTGGCTGCAGTGTGCCGTCGCCGAGTATAGTGTGTGCCCTCCAGTGGCTTCGAGGCACGTAGTGTGGTGTCCCTTCGTCTCTGGGTGGGGGTTGCATCAAGTGCGCCTTCCAAGTCCTGTTCGTGGTGAGGCACTGAGCGCATCCTACTGCTGGCCACTCTGGCTGTTCTGACGGGCTGGTGCGCGACCGCACGAGATGCCGGGGAGCTGCCTCATGCGACCATTGGCCGTCAACTGTTTGAGGCAGCGTGACCATTGCTTGGCCATCAGCACCTGCACCACCCACCCCTCCGCCTGTTTCTGCTCATCCTCCCCACCAACCCTCCCCCGCAGGTCACTGCGGTGCTGGCCTGGCGCCAGTTTGGCTGGCGCCTGTACGGCAAGATCGGGTGCGACTTCCGAGAGAAGGGCGCCGCCAGCCGCATGCGCAAGGCGCTGCAGCGCAACGCGTTCGTGACGGTGCTCAAGATCAACGCCATGTTTCTGGTGCGGCGCCTGCTGCGTTTGTGCTGCAAACAATGCGGGGTGCAGGGTTTGAGGGTTCGCGGCACCTGCTGCGTTTGTGGCGTTGTGCGTGTCGCCAGTTTGTGACGGTGGCTGAAGCTCAACATCACGTCCCTGGTGCGCTGGCAAGGGCTCAGGCTTCTCACAGATGGCAACCTGCACCGTAATGCGGCCTGAACGCCGGCTGTATAACCTCAGGGTGTCGGGCTAGTGGCCCTCTCGCGGCCACTTCGGCCGGTGTTTGCTGGACCCGGTATCTCAGCCCTCACGCCAGCGGCTGCGCCCCTCCTGGCTTGCCCTGCAGTGCGTGCTCACAGCCATTGGGGTGGACGTCAGCGTTGAGAAGCGCGACGATGTCGAGGTGAGCTGTTGCCTGGCTTGGGTGCCACAGGCTGACAGGACTGGGCGGCTGGGCGCAGCGTGGTTGTGAGTAGGCCACGCGGTGGTGGCGAGGTGCCCCAAGCATAGGCAAGTAGCTACAGCAGGCTGGGGCATTGTGCAGACGGCTGCTGGCACCGGCGCGGGGCCAACAAAAGTGGCCTCCCACTCGCATTGATCAATCAATCAGGGTTTAATCAATTAATCAAACATCTCCACACGCTGCAGGCCTCCATCATGGCCATCAGCCTGGTGGGCCTGTTTGTGGGCTGCGGCGCCACCTGGACCGCGGGAAAGCTCGCCCTGAAGCAGCGCAACGTCCCCACTTGGTGAGCTCATTGGTCTGCTGCCGGCCACCTTCCACCGCTTGACATCCTTGCTGCCTGTTGCCGGAGGCGCCTGACCTGCACTCACGGGCTGCGAGTGGGATTCCGCCCTGCAGGGCGCTGGTGGGATTCCATGGCCTGATGGCCCTTGCGCTGGCGCAGCCCATTGCCATCCTGGCCATCTATAACACGGAGTGAGCTGGGAGCAGCGGTGTGTAGAGCAGCGGTGTGCTGCCATTGCGCGTCTTGCTGGCCGTCTGGCAGGGGCGCACTTAAGCTACCTTCGGCAGCTGGCGCGCCTGCACTGGGCCCCGCCGCTCCCTCGGGATCCTTTTTGTGCCGGCCGTCTTATCCAAACGCCACGCCTTGCCCGCCCACCCCGCTGTTGCAGCCGCGAGAGCCGGGCAAACGCAACCGTGTCGCTCAACGTGGGCGGTGGGGTCTACATCTTCACCTCACTCCTGTGAGAAGGCGTGCTTGGTTTCCAGCGCGCTTCCATAGGCCGCGCTTCCATAGGCCGGGTCTGCCTGGCCGCGTGTTGGCATGTAGCCTGCATAGCCTGCTGCTGCGCAAGGGCCACGCGCCTCGGTCCCTTACTGCGAATGCACGCCACGAGCTGCCTGCTAGAATGCCAGCCGTATGTGCCCCTGACTTGCACTTGCAGCTGCTGGATGGCAACCGTCCGCATGATCCGCCGCAACGAGCGGGCGCTGTCACGGGGCGGCGCAGCCTCCATGGCGGCGAACAGCGGGGCTGCCACGGGTGAGCTGAGGTTTGGTTAGAGTGTGTGTGCGTTGCTGGGTGCAGGCGGTGCGCGCTGCGCTGCTGCTGCCGGCGCGAGCTGGCACAGGGGCACGGAGCGGTGTGCTAGCGCTGGCTGTGCAAATCAGAAGCGCGTCCACCCAAGGCGGCTGCCGGACTGCTGGGCTGCATGCGTGGGATGCCAACCAATGCCGTGCTGCGCCTGCTGCGGCCCTGCTGTGCAGGCGACCTGCGGCTCGCACCCATGCAGGCGGGCGCATGGCTGGGCAAGCCCACCCAGGTGTGTCCCAGCAGAGCGGTGCAACAGGTTGTCATGCACAGTGCCTTCACTCATGCGCTGCCGTTCCTGCGCAGCTGCTCTGTCCATCTCAAGCCCGTCCTTGCTTCTGTTCACTGGCATTCTGCGGCACAGCTCCTGCAAGGTCCGCTTTCTCCAGCTGCTGAGCTGAACGCGTGCACCGTCGCTGAGCTGGCTTGCTCTGTTCCACTTCCCTGCTGTTGCAGCGCAACCCCCGCAAGATCCGATTCTTCCAGCTCTCACACGACGGCTCCACGCTGCGCTGGGGCTGGAACAAGTGCGCTGGGGCAGCTGGGGCCGCTAGGCCTGCTGCACCCTGCAGCGCTCTCCTGTTGTGCTTGGCAGCTGCCTGCCCTGCCTCCCAAGCTGCACATTGGCCTTGCCTAAAGGCCGAGTTGCTTGCCGACTGCCTGCCCAGCGCCTTCACCAGCCCTCCAACCCCAGCACGACTCCTTGCCTGCCCCCTCCGCCCAGGTTTGTGCGCCTCTACTACGTAGATGACTTGACTTGCGACGACGAGGAGCTGACCATCTCCCTGGCCTTCCCATTTGAGGCGGAGCTCGTGCTCAAGTTCCCAGGTGGGCAGACTGTTTTGGGGGTATAGGTCAGATGGTTTGGGGGATATAGGCTGCCGACCTATCACCCAGGTGGGCAGATGGTTTGGGGGGTACAGGCTGCCGGCCGTTCAAATCCTGCAGCAAGACGGCCGCCCCCTGTGGGGCGCAGCTCGCGCTCAAGTTCCCCGGTGAATGTGCTGTCATCCAGGGTTTGTTGTTCCGACTGTGCCAGTCAGCCCGTGCCACTGGCGGGGCCTGCACCGCTGGGACCAGGCTGGGCCTTAACCGCAACTGATGCGGCTCCTGTCGCACCACTGCTTCCCCACCCACACCACTGCTTCCCACCCACAGATACGGCCACCTACCAGGCGTGGCGGCGCGGCTTTGCCCACCTTCTGCTGTGCCTGATGGCGCCAGATGCACCCGGCCCCGCTGATGCCCCCAGCCCTCAGCCCGTCGAGGGCCAGCCCAGCAGCGGCAGCAAGGTGGCGGCGGGGTGGGGCGTGGTGGGGCGCACCACCAGCCGAGGCCTCATGCGCTCCCAGCCTGGCAGCGACCTGGATCCGCTGGACAGCATGCCAGGCCGGCGCACCACCAGCACAGCCCTGCAGGCGCTGCAGAAGCTTGGGGTGAGGGTGCAGGAGCTGGGCCGGCGAGTGGGCCCACGCCAGCGCACCTCGCAAGGTAGCAGCCTCGGCGAGCGGCCTTCGCGGCGGGGCACGGGCGAGAGCGAGTGGGCGGGCCTGCCTAGCTCTGAGGGCGCTTCGGGCAGTCAGGGGCAGCCCGACATGCCGCCTGGCATGGAGGAGTGGCAGGGCGAGGGTGCGCGGCGCGCGGCGGAGCATGAGGCAGTGCAGCAGGCCAAGCGGCAGCGGATGGTGGCGTACCTGCAAAGCGTGGCGCAGCAGCACCCCACCAGCGTACCGCCTGTCCCGCCGGTGGTCCTGCGGCGGGAGGCGGCAGCCACCCCCAGCCCGCCAGC
>RRZL01000078.1:1094356-1165741 GCA_006782975.1 Chlorella sp. Dachan | reverse complement strand
GCGGCAGCACCGCCCGCCGCAGCACTCGCCGCCGACGCCCGGCAGCGAGCAGCCCGCGTCGGCGCACAGCCAGCGCTCGTTTGCGCACTACTCCCTGCCTGCCTCTGCTTCCCCGCTGGAGCAGCTGGCGTGGCACCAGCAGCAGCGGTCACTGCACCAGCTGCAGCAGGGCTCGCCTGCATCCGGCACATCGGCAGTCTGGCACGGTGGAGGCACTCCCGGGTGGAACACGCCCCAGCGCTCGCAGTCGCTGGCGCTTGGCGCAGGTGGGGTTTCAGTTTTCTAAACATTAATGCATGCGCACTGATGGTGGGTGTTGACAGCCAGATGCGGGTGCCATCGCCGGTGCTGGGCGCGGCCGAGGGGGGAAATGGCGCTACTGTTGCTGGGCTGCGCAGGGCCGCGATACAAGATTCCGTTCGTTGACCAGCCGCCATTCCGCACCAACTTGGCCTGGGTGCTCATGCTGCTCTGCTGCTGCCTGAGCGGACCGCGAGCAGTTCGTGCCAAGCTTTCAGACTGCGCCCACGGCTCGGAAGTTCATGCCAAGCTGTCTGACTGCGCCTCTGGCTCTGTTGCGCCTCGCTGCAGGCCTGTGGCAGCTGGCGGCGGCGGTGGATGTGATCGACTTTGAGGAGCTCTCCTTCGGCAAGCTGCTGGGCGCAGGTGAGCTTTACTTATGTACGTTACGTTTAATTGGGTTAAGAAAGCTGAGAGAGGGCACTTACGTTAAATGCCTTGCTCAGTCAGGTGCCTCCTGCCGGCGCCCACTCCAATGCTGCCCGGGGCGCGCAGCGGTGGGCGGTGTGGCTTGCAGTTGCACCATGTGGCTGGCCTCGGTGTGCCGCCCTGTCACGGCCGCTGCTGCTGCTGCGCCTGAATGCGCGGTCTCCTGCAGGCGCGGAGGGTGTGGCGCGCCCCGCTGCCTCCCCCTCACCGCCGCTGCTGCCCTGCTGGCATTTCCCTGCAGGCGCAGAAGGCGCAGTGTACGCTGCTTGGTTCCTGGAGTCGCCGGTGGCAGTCAAGAAGTTCAACCGGGTGAGGACTTGTGCATTGGGCAATGATGGCGCGCTTGTTTTAACATGTGTTACACCTGGTGGACATGGTTTCCAGTGGCAGTCAAGAAGTTCAACCGGGTGAGCCTGCCATTGCCCAGGCCGACCATCGATGATGGCATGCTGTGTTTTTGGCACGCCTGGTGGCAGGCAGTGTGTGGTGGCGGTGGGCGAGGAGGCGTCTTTGTTTGGTGCACGTGTGCGGCGTGCACCCGCGCCATCTCTGGGGTTGGCTTGCTGCATGCAACAACGCAACTATTGCCACCTGGCCGCTTGCGCAGGTGGAGGACTCTTTCACGAGGTGCAGATGTACCTGCTGTGCGTACTTGCCTCACTGCTGCGCACAACTTCACAACACAGTAACCTGCCTCGCCTCGATTCGCAGGTGGAGGACTCCCTTCATGAGGTGCAAATGTACCTGCTGCTGGGCAGCCACGACAACATTGTGGCGCTGCGGTAAGGAAGGGCGTGAGCTTGTTTGTTCTCGAGTCAGAGGATGTGTGTGGGTGGGCCACGCTGGCGCTGTCCTTCGACAGCCACGACAACATTGTGTCGCTGCGGTGAGGCTGCTGCGTGGACTTGGTTCTGGTTCTGAGCAGTCGGTGGCTGGGCCCGGCTGGCCGCACTGGTGCTGTCGTGAGGCTAGGCATGACACCATTGTGGCGTTGCGGCGAGAGGGAGGTGCCCGCTGCCGGCTGCTGGCTGGCTGGTGGCGACTGTTACCAGCAGGGCCCTCACTGAACGGAACTGCGTGTTGTCCCACCGGCCCCACTGCCTTGCTCGGCCGGGTGGATGCCAGGTCACCAGCCCGCTTGAGGCGTGCATTCACCCACCATCTATCTTGCAGGGGGCTGTGCCAGCACGAGGGCAGCATGTACCTGGTTCTGGAGTACTGCCCCAGGCAAGTGCTTGGCTGCGCTGCTGGTCACCGCCCAAGCTGTGCCTGCCGCCCAGTGCCAGGAGCTGCAGCCGCTGCGGAGCATGCATCTGGTCGGAGCATGCATCTAGTCGGATAGCCTGCGGAACTCCTGCAACGCAAGCAGTTGGAAGCGACGTGGCGTCTCTCCACTTTGCTTGCTCACTGCAGGGGCACCCTGGACGTGCTGCTGCATCACACAGCGCGCAATCCGTGGGACCCCCAGAAGCTGCTGCCCCTCATCCGCAGGAAAGGCTCGTGTTGCTGTCTGCTGTGCTCTGTCGTGCCCTGCTGCTTATCCGCTGCAAGGCTTGTATTGGCGTCTGTGTGTTTCCCTGTGCACTGCTGACGCTCATCTGCCAAAGCGGCCTGTGTGCCGTCGCTGCGCCTTTGGTGTGGCTGCGCGTGTTGATTTTGAGCGTAACGAGCCACAGGCCCCGGGCAATTGCATGAACCGGCCAACGTGTGCAGCGTACGATTGAGTGCAAGGCACGGTGGCACAGTGCGCCAGCCGGAATCCACATGTGCCCACCTGGCGCACGTGCTCTCCTGCTCTTGCAACCGGTCGATTGGGTAACCGGTTTCGCAAGGTTTCAAACATCCGTTTTGCAGCATCGCGCGAGGCATGCACTACCTGCACTCGCGCAACATCCTGCACCGCGACCTCAAGCCTGCGTGAGTGGCGCCCCGGGCCTGGGTTTGTGGTGGGTGGCGCACATGTTGGACAGTTGATGACTGTGCAGCTAATCCTGGAGTGCCCGCCTGCTCTCCTTCTCACTGCCGGAGCCACATTCTTCTGGGCACCGCAGCTGATGACGACCACTGGTCCTAGTAGTGCACTCTCCATTGACACCTGTCTTGCTCTGCCCTCGTCCCCAATGCCGCAGCAACATTTTCGTGGGCCACGGCCAGCTGATGAAGATTGGCGACTTTGGCATGGCGCGGCTCGTGGGTGAGAGGCCTGGTTTCTTGGCTTACTGCGAACGCTTGTTAGCGTCCAGAGACTGTGTTTAACACAGTCCATTAATCATTGGAGATCGGCGACTTTGGCATGGTGCGGCTCGTGGGTGAGCGCAGGGCACAACTGGTTTGTCGTGCAAGCGATTCTGTAGCAGTGCGCCCGTCACGGCAGCACTCGCAAGTTGCCAGGGCGCGGGGTGTGGGTGGGATGCCCAGGGTTTGCTCCGTGGCGTTTCGATCAGGCCTGCAGCTTGCATCAGCAGGCAGTGAGTGGGTAGTATCACTCAATTTCACAGGAAAGCGCTGCTATTTTGCTGCGGCATCATGGCGGGCTCCTTTTCTCTTGTTCCACCTGCGGATGAGTCAGACCCACCGTTCCTGTGCCGTCTGACCCTGACTCCACACACATGCCGCTTCCGCTCACCTTCCTTGCAGATGAGTCAGGCCCGCCGGCGCTGCGCCGCTTGACCCCGGGCGTTGTGGGCACGCTGCAGTACTCTGCTCCCGAGCTGCTGAATGAGGATCTGAGGCCGCAGGGTGAGTGCAGGGCCCATTTGATGCGCTGCCTCTGTGCAGGTGTTTCTGCGCGGTTGCTCTTGTGCTGCCGTCATATTGCGCCCTGCAGATGCTTGGGATCCGCTGCTGTCGGCATCACAACGGCTGCTGCCTCGCCTCGGGCCCCTGCTTGTTCCGCCTGCAGGCACCGAGGATGCTGAGTGGGCCTTGAAGCTGGACGTGTGGAGCTTTGGCGTGACGGTGAGCCCGGTCTGGTCGTGCACACCGCCCAGGCTGTTGCGTGGTACAACCTGGCTAATGGCAGCGCTGCCTGGCCCAGCCATCGCTACCTGTAAGGGGTCTCCCATCGCCAACTGGATGTTTCTGTTTCCCCACACAGTTGTGGGAGATTTTGGAGCGGCGGCGGCCGTTCGAGGGCCTGACACAGAACGCTGTGCAGGTGAACAAGGGAGACCGCCTCCCAGGGTTGTTTGCCAGCGTGAGAGAGTCACAGGGCATGCACGCCTGGCGCCTGCAATATGTTTTGCACGCTGCCATGCCCACGATGGCCAGCTCTTACCTGTTCTTTCCCTGCACATGCTTCTACACCGCAGGCCCAGTGGATGGCGGACCCTTACTCTGCCTGCCTGCCGCCCGTGCGCCTGCCGGAGCAGCTGGACAAGGCGGGCAAGCGCATCTACCGTGGCCTGTCAGGTAAAGCTTACTCGATGCTTCTCTGCTCGGTTTTATGCTGCCATCTCCCAGTGCCTGCCGGAGCAGCTGGCCACGGCTTCATTGTGCGTTGCCGGCTGTTGGGCCAGCGCGATTCCATCTTGCATCCTCCCCCTGCCCGCCCCGGCAGACCTTGGTGGAGGACTGCATGCCCCAAGCGCTCCAAGCACAAGGGGCTCACAGCCACTCGTTTTGCTCACTGTCTGTGCGATTTGCATCCCACACCTGTTGCTGCAGACCTTGTGGAGGACTGCACGCGGCTCGACCCCTTTGCCCGCCCCTCCTTCCGAGACGTGCTGCTGCGGCTGAAGAGCTTGGCGGGCTTTGCTGAGCGTCAGGACATGCCCTTCTGAGGCGGCGCTCTCCAGCTGGGCGGCGCGCAAGCGCCCTGACAGCCGCTGACGCGACAGCTTTTTTGAAACCCAAGGCACCGACGCGACACCTGACAACCGGGCAGCTGCCTAGGCACGGAGCCCGGCTCCTTAACTCAAGGCCTGTTTTTGCGATCCTGCCCTCTGACTGAACTGTTGCATTCTTTACCACTCGCTGCACCGCTTGGCTCACCCAACATCAAACACACGTAGCAATTTGCGCACATCACGTCCTTGCAAATGACTGTCTTTCAAGCATGCTCGGCCAGCTGGCAGCGCAGCGTGTCGCCGCCGCGCCGCCGTCTGTGCATGTGCGTGATGCATGCTGGGCTTCCGCAACGCGTCCTGCTTGGCACGGACGTCTCGGCAGAAGTCCCAAGTCCGAAAGGCTTTCGCTCATCCCCCTGCGCACACCAGGGCGCCAGCGGAGGCGCTGGGCAGCCAGCCCCGCGGCGCAGCCTCTCACGCGCGACCCTTTCAGCGCCAGCCACAGCACAAACACCCGCAGAGCAGCCGGCTGCGGTGCGGGGCCTAGCGCGGGCTACCCCAGGCGCTGCCGCCCCGCCCTCGGCACCGCCGCCCCGCCCTCGGCACCGCCGCCGGCCTGCCTCCGGTCGCACACAGATAGCCGCGCAGCATGGGTCAGCTAATCAGCAAGGAGACAGCAAGGCCCAGCAAGGAGGCGGCAAGGCTGGATGAGATCAATGCTGAACGGTTCCAGAACATCGAGCGGCTTGAAACCCTGGGCGAGCTTGCAGCAGCAGAGAAAGCCGCAGGCAAACCTGCCACGCCGACAGCCACCAGGCGCGGTTCGACGCGGCGTGGGCCTACGCAATGCAACTGGGCGATGAAAGCAACGCCATCCAAGCCCGCATGAGTGAGTGGTTGTGTGTGTGCTGAAGTTGACAAGGAACTGCTTGCAGCGCTTCTTTGCCTGGCTGCTTACCCCCCACATGCCACATGCACCAGCTACCAATCGCCGCCTCGCCCTGGACCCGCTCCTGCTGCAGTTGCCAAGCATGAGGGCCGCTGCCTGCCCATGCCCGAACCCACACCTCCCCTGCGCCTGCCGCCGCTGCCTGAGCCGGACGGTGAGCCACTTGCTGGCCTGTTGTAGCTTGCAGATGCACAGCCATGTGCCCTGCTGCTCAACAGCAGGCTGGCTGGCTGGCTGCCAAGGGCACGCTTGGCTGCTGCTGATTTTGGTGGCGATGGTTGCAGCGCCTAGCCCAGGCGCATCAGCCTTCCCCCACCCCACATTTCCCCTTCCCCCCCTGCAGCGCATGCCACATGTGCGCCGGCATCGGCTTGTGGAGAGCAGGCCAGCACACCCATGGACAGCGCCCGCTCGCCCACTGCCCAGCAAGGTGACAGCAGCAGAAGTGAGGAGGGTGCCCATGCCGGCGCTAGCGGTGCGGCATGCAGCGCCGCCGTGCCGCTGCTTGCATCCAGCAGCGGGAGGCTGGCGGCGGGCCTGCGGCGGAGGCAAGTCCATCAGGAAAGTAGCTGAGCCAGGTGGCGGGCGGGAGGTGTGTAGTACCGCAGCGCCCATCCAGCTTGCCCGCCCGCTGTGCTGAAGGCTGGTTAGCGGCATGGGCCCTGCTCCGTGCCCATTGGCGTGCCCGCTTGCGGTTTTTGCTGCCGCCCGCCACCGATCTCTCCTCGTCCCTTCAGCAACAACATAACCAACGCATCTGAACTGTTCCTGGCCCGTTGCCGACTTCAAACAGTCTGCTTGGGTGCGTGCACTCGTCCTCTGCTGCCTGCTGAGCGCCATGCGCCTCCAACCGTGTGACGCCGCTTGCCTCGCCCAACCTCACTACACTCGTGGCATCTTGGCTCTCACATCAGCCGGTTAACTTCAACACTGATTATGCGGCAAGTGGAGCTGTTCCTAGGGGGTTGAGCAGAGCTAGCGGGGTGGGCAGCGCAGCGTGTCGCCGCCGCCGATGCTGAACCCCAGAGTGCGGGCAGCGTCAGCTGCTGCCGATCGCACCAGGGCTCGCCAGTGTGCTCCAACACCAGGAGAGGGCGCGCCCCCAAGCCCCACTGCCTGACGAGAGACGCAACATGAGCGGCGCACTGCGATCCAAGGCTCCCCTACTATTCTTCAGGGGCGGCCTGACGGCCCTGGCTCGCGATGGAGTGGCAGCGACGCCCCTGGGCTCAGGTGGTCTCCCGGCCGCCGCTGCCACCGGCTGGCGGCAGGGTGCCGCCGCTCACCCACCCTCTACCGCCAGCTGGGCGTCATGCCTGCACACATCGGCGCCGCGGCGCAGCCAAGAAGAGGCAGCAGGCGGTGCTGCAGCCGAGGTGGCCAGCAGTGGGCTGCACTTCACACCTGACGCCAGCGCCGCTGGAGGCGCCCTGATTGGGCTTGCAGGTGCGCTAGGTGCCGCTGCCGCTGCCATCGACTTGCCCACTGCTTGAAGACTTTGCAAGACAAGCTGCACACTGGTAACAGACGTACAGAAGCCCTGCTACCTGCGGCCGCCAATCCCAAGGGAAATTTCTGCAGGCTTGAGGTCACGAGGTGCTCGTCAGAATGTGCAGCGTCCGCCGCCGCCCGCCGCCGCCGCACCGACATCTCACAGTGTGACCCCTGCCTACCGTCCTCCTTGCAGCCGCCTCCAAGCTGGGCCTGACGGGGCGCATCCTGGGAGTGAGCGGCATTGTTGGCGGGCTGGTTCGCGGGGCATGGGACGAGGGCTGGCGCTATGCCTTCCTGGGCGGCCTGGCGGTTGGAGCCGTAGTCTCTGCGGCAGCCTACCCTGAAGGATTCTTTGCCTTCCCCGAGAGCTACAGCCTGGCGCGTGCTGCAGTGGGAGGTGAGCTTTTTGATAACAGCCAGCAGGCAGCGCCACTTGAGCCTGCGTCCAAAAGGTGCAGCACAGCTCAGCTCGCTGCACACCCTGACAGCTGTTGCCCGCCTCTGCTTTGCTTCCCTTGGCTCACCCACTCCCAACCATCCATTCCCCCTGCCCAGGCCTGCTGGTTGGGGTGGGCACCAGCCTGGGCAGCGGCTGCACCAGCGGGCACGGCGTCTGCGGCATCGCTCGCCTCGCGCCACGCTCGCTGATCGCCACAGGCACGTCTTACTAGCCCTCTACCGCCGCCGGCGTCGCCGCTGCCGCCGCCGCTGCTGCTGCTGCTGCCGCCGCTGCCGCTGCTGCTGTTGCTGCTGCCGCCGCCGCTGCTGCGCCTGTTGCACTGGTGCTTGGTTTGCCAGGCGCAGCTTCTGCAGAGCCGCCTCCCTGGGGGCAACAGTACTATTAGTTTAACTGGCAATGCCCCCCTGCTGCCCCCCAGGCACCTTTATGACTTCGGGAGTGGCAACCGCCGCCCTGACAGGCAGCCTGGCTGCCACCGGCGTGGACCCAGCCGGTGCCACTTCCCTGGCGCTCATGAGCTCTGACCAGTGGTTGTTTGCAGGCCCCCAGCTGGGCGCCGCCCTGGTTGGGGTGGCCCTGCTGCGCGGGTCGGCCAAGCACAGCAGGCCCAGCAGCAAGCCGCTGATGGGGCAGCTGGCTGAGTTTGCGAGCGGCTCCATCTTTGCTGCGGGACTGGCGCTCAGCGGCATGTGCCAGCCCAGCAAGGTCGTGGGGTGAGTGCGCGCTGGCGAGCTTGTCGGGCTGGAGGACTTGTTGGGCTGTTGAGCTTGCTGGGCCGCCCCAAGTTGACAGCTGCCCCGCGACACACCCCATCGAGCTTGTGCTTGCAACCACACACAAGGTTGCTCACCACACACCGGTGTGGGAGCTCCCTTGCTGCCGCCTGTGCAGCTTCCTGTCCCCCCTGGTGCCCGCCTGGGACCCGTCCCTCATGTTTGTCATGGGCAGCGCCCTGGCCATCACCGTGCCAACCTTCCAGTACCTCAAGCGAAGGTGGGCGGGGGTCACCCGTGTTGATTTACCATTTTTTCATGGTTCAACAAGTTTTTTCAGGTGTGCTCCATACTGGCGCGCGCCACGGCTGTGGCGAGGGGACAGTGAGCTTACGCGCACAAGAAGCGGCGGGCGCTACGCTGCCGGCGCAGATGCCCGGGGCATCGTGCCAACCCTCTCTGGTCCCTCCCCCCTGCAGGGGCACTGGCCCGCTGTGCTCTGCCGCGTTTGCGCTGCCCACAAAGAGCGCGATCGACAAGCCGCTGGTTTTAGGGAGCGCGCTATTTGGCACAGGTGCGGTGCAACGGACGCGGGGTCTGCAGGAGTGCATCATGTGAACATCACCGCACCTGGCACCTGACTGCCCCCATCCAACCACCCCTGCAGGCTGGGCGGTGGCAGGTGCGGCCTGGCGGTGCCTGCGTGCCAGCTGGCCCGGGCTGCTGTCTGCCATCCTGGGCGCGGCTGCCCGGGATGCTGCATGTGTGCTTTTCCAAGAGGCGGTTGACGCTGTCAAGCTGAGCCCAGCTCGTGTTGCGTGCCGCCCTTTGCCTCCACCAGGCGTCTGCCCTGGGCCCGCGCTGGTTGCCGCCATCGGCGCCCCTGGCCCCGAGACGCTCACTATCGCTGGAGCCATGGTGACCGGCATGTACCTACACAAGCACTTGGAGCCGCTGTGGGGCCGCCTGCTGGGCAGCGCGCGCTCGCAAGCCGCGGTGTGGGAGCAGGCGGAGCAGCGGGCGGCAGGCGGCGGGCGCGGCGAGCGCGACGGCTAAAGTGCAGTGGGTGGGACGGACCGTTGGCTAGTGTGTGCAGGGGTTTGTCTTGTATGGGAGCTCGATGCTGGCTGGCATCCGGGCTTTGCACTGTGAACGTTGACAGTGCTGATCAGCGAGGCGAAACGGCGGCGAGGGCACCTGGCGCCGCCTGCCCCACCAAGCCAGAGGGCTTCAAAGCACCGGGCTGGCGCTGCACGCATGCATGATCAGCTGCCATCAAGCGTTTGGGCGAGCGATCGGGAGGTTTGGCGGTCGGGCCAGCAGGGACCGGGCCAGCTGGGCAGGGCAGGATGGGGGCGGCGCCTGATGTCAATTGAGCGGGCCTTGCATTCCATATTCACGTTCCAATTGATTGTGCACTTGTGCTGCATCCGGCTTTGGGCCGCCCCTCTGCCCCTCCTCGCNGCAGCGGCTGGCGGCGGCGGCCGCCGCCGCCCCGGCTGCCGTGGAGTCGCTGACCATCCAGCCTGTGCGCGTGGTGGAGGGTCACGTCAAGCTGCCCGGCTCCAAGTCGCTGTCTAACCGCATCCTGCTGCTGGCCGCGCTGGCAGAGGGCACCACCACCGTGGAAAACATCCTGGTGCGTAGATGACGGTTGCGGTGGAACTGCGAATGAGCTTGCCTGAAGTGGCAGTGGCTGTGCCCCATGCATGCTGCTGTTGCTGTAAACGTTCTGGGAGTGATCAACCTGCCCGCTTTTCCCGCGTGAAATCGCAGGACTCTGAGGACATCCGCTACATGGTGGAGGCGCTCAAGGTGCTGGGCGTGCAGCTGACCGAGGACTGGGAGAACAGCCGCCTCGTGGTGCAGGGCTGCGGCGGCCGCTTCCCCAGTGAGTTTGGTTTGCTGCTCGCCTTGCTTCTGTGCTGTGTGTTGGATGGTGGCAGCTCACATAGGACTGGGCCGACAGCCGCCTCGCGCTGCAGGCCTGCTGCAGGCCTGCTGCTGGCTGCTGCGGGTTCGCTGCTGCTGCTGCTGCTGCTTTGCGGTCGGCTGTTGCACTCCCCACCCTGTCGAGCAAGACAGCAACCAGCCTCGTGCCATTTCTGTATGCCCAGCGCTGCGCCTGCCGCCGCTGCCGCAACGCATGCCACGAACCGTCTAGCAAGCTCCGCATGATGCTCCCAGTGCTCTGGCAAGGACCCCCTGTCGTGCCGCCGTTCCAACCCTGCAGCTGAGGGCGCGGAGCTGTTCCTGGGCAACGCCGGCACTGCCATGCGCCCGCTGACCGCGGCGGTGGCAGCAGCTGGCCGCGGCCGCTTTGTGCTGGATGGCGTGGCGCGCATGCGGGAGCGGCCGATCCAGGTCGGTAGATTGCTTGGTGGTTGGTGGCAGCCTGGGGTGCTGGTTTGGGGGCAGAGGGCACCGAGCATGCTGCAGCACCGCCGGTGCAGTTGTGGTGCCGCTCCTCAGTTGGCTGCTGCTCATGTATGCACTGCCCATTCACCACCAGCTATCCACTGCACCTGCGTTTCCACTTCTCCCCGGCAGGACCTGGTGGACGGCCTGGTGCAGTTGGGCGTCAAGGCCAGTCGCTATAGCTACAGAGACCTCAACAGCTGCATAACTTTTCTGACCATTACGCAGGACCTGGTGGACGGCCTGGTGCAGCTGGGTGTCAAGGCCAGCTGCACGCTGGGCACCGGATGCCCCCCCGTGGAGATCATTGCTGAGGGCCTGCCCTCGGGCAAGGTGGGCAGTTTGCTGCGTAGCTTGTTGTGCTGCTGGCAGGAGGGTTGCGCAGCGCTTGCACTCTGGTGGAGACCATTGCCCCTACCCAGCTCCCCGTGAACGGCTCCGCCAGCAGCCAGCCCACATCCAACCCTGGTGTGGGCAGGGAATGTGCAAAGACTAAGTGGTTCGGCACTCATTCTGCCTGTCTGCTGCCTTCAGGTCTCCCTGAGCGGCTCCGTCAGCAGCCAGTACCTGACCGCCCTGCTCATGGCCGCCCCTCTGGCCACCGGCCCTGGTGAGCGTTGGTGCTGCGAGTCTGCTTGCGCCACCCGCTGTGCCCGCTGCGCATGGCATGCTACAGGCGGCCTCGGTGGCGTGGCCGCCGCTCTGCCTGGTCACGCCGCATTGCAGCTGCATCCTGTGATCGTGCTTGATGCATGCGTGCATGCACCACATGCGTCGCCCAAGCAGCCCCATCTGCACGCCCCGCTGGCTAATGATTCGAACAAACACTGAGCATTTCGTGATGGTTGAAAGATTAATAACATGAAGCCTCCCCAGCTGCCCTTGCACTTGCCTGCCTCGAACCTGCACTCTGCACCGCTGCACCGCTGCACGCCTGCTGGCCAGGCCCTGGCGCCGCGCCGCGCTCTGCACCCTGCACTGCTGCACGCCTGCCATCGTGCCCGGCCCTGGCGCCACGCTCTGCACCTTTGTTTGGTTCAAGCTGGACGGCTGCTGTGTCATCCCTCCCATCTCTATCTCTCAACTGCAGAGGGCATTGGGATCAAGACCAGTGACGATCCCGTCTTCGCCACGCCCCCTCTCAACCACCCCGCCACGCTCAAGCCCTGCCCCATGTTCCCTTCCATCCCTCAACTGCAGAGGGGATTGAGATCAAGATCAGCGACGAGCTCATCTCGCAGCCGTACGTGGACATGACCGTCAAGCTGATGGAGCGCTTTGGCGTCAAGGTGGGCTGGTGCATGCGGTGTGTGTTTGGGTCGTGTTTGGGGCGTCAAGGTGGGCTCACGGGGTTCTGTTTGGGTTGTGTGTGGGTTGCCTTTGTTCTACTGGGTGCTGGAGGCATGTGGTGGGAGCATGCGCCGCCCCAACCTGCCTGATTCCGCTGCGCCTGGCAACCCACCCACCGGTTGGCGTTTGAGCTTCGCCTCCCCCTCTGCCCACCAACCCATCCTGCCCACCTGCCCTGCTTTCGCGCAGGTCAACCAGCTGGACGGCCTGCAGCACATGCACATCCCCTCGGGCCAGACCTACAAGTCGCCCGGCATGGCGTACGTGGAGGGAGACGCCTCCTCGGGTGCGCACACAAGCACCCTACTTGCCATGCGGATGGCTTAGCGCGTGCCTGCTGGGGCGGGCAGGCACCCCATCCATCCCGTCTCTCTGCAGCGTCCTGCTTGCTGACGACGCCTTCCTTTTGCACCTTCGTGCTTCCTGGCGACACCTATCGACTCCTGCCGACTCCTATTGACGCACCCCCCTCCCCCCTGCAGCCTCCTACTTCCTTGCGGGCGCCACCATGACTGGCGGCACCATCACTGTGGAGGGCTGCGGCTCCGACTCCCTGCAGGTCAGTTGGTGCTGCTGCTGGGGCGCTTCACTTGTGCACCCTCGTGGGCGCTCAGTTCTGCACCCTCCCTGCCTGTGCACGCCTGCTGCCTACGGGGAGCAACTGCACCACCGGCACACGGGGCATATGGGTCTGGCCTGCTTTTCGTGCACCTTCAATTAGCGCATGCTGGGCACGGCGTGAGAGACGATGACATGGCAAGGAGCCGGAGAGGAGACATGCCACTGTCGCGCAGTGTCGCCCAGGTTGATGGCCGGTTGTTGACACCACCACCACCAATTTCGCCTTTCTCCCCGCAGGGCGACGTGCGCTTTGCCGAGGTGATGGGCCTGATGGGCGCCAAGGTGGAGTGGGCCCCCTACTCCATCACCATCACCGGTGAGGGGGTGCAAACTGTGATGCCTGAAGGGGTGGGAAGTGTCGCTGTCGCCCACCTCTGGCTGCCCGGTGTGGCCCCAAACCCCCTCACCATCACCGGCAACGCTGGGTCACGTCTGCCTTGCACTGCTTGCAAACAAGTTGCCCGTTGGCTGGCCCTCCTCCAGGCCCGCCCCGCGGCCAGCTCAAGGCGGTGGACCATAACTGCAACGACATCCCCGACGCCGCCATGACCGCCGCTGTCGTGGCCCTGCTGGCTGACGGCCAGGTGCGGGGCAGGGCAAACGTGTGCAGGCGGTCGCGCTCGGGGGGCGGCGGGAAGTGCATGAGGCGGCCCGCACCCGCTTCTGAGTGGCGCAGCATGGCGGGCAGCCCCTTTGTGAAATTGGCAACCGCTAAGCTGTGCGCCACCCAGCTCCTCTGGGGTCAGCCGGCGCACTGCCTTGTATTTCGCAGCTTGCATGCGTGCTAGCAGTGCCCCAACCTGTCCTTGGTAGCTGCCTCCCTGCCAAGGGCAGACGGCTATCCGGGACGTGTACAGCTGGCGCGTGAAGGAGACTGAGCGCATGAAGGTGTGTAGCATTGAGGCCAGGACAGGGGTGCTTGCTGCTGCCATTTCTGGGTTGCGCGTGAAGGAGACTGGGGGTGTAAAAGGTGGGAAAACGGGCGTCTGCAGGTTTCCAGCGTCGGCGCGGCGTGCTGGGTCCATGCACTGGAGGTGCCGAAGATCAACGGTCAACGAGCGGGTCGCTGCTGCCGAAGATTGCAGACGCGCAGTGCCGTGCCAGCATCAATCAGCCACCCTTCCCAATAATGGATTAGTCAATCGCCCGCTTCCCCTCGCAGGCCATTGTGGCGGAGCTGACCAAGCTGGGCGCCAGCGTGGTGGAGGGCCATGACTTTTGCGTCATCACCCCGCCCAAGGAGGTGCGCTTACGCTTGCTTCTCTCTGTTTCTCTGTTACGATGCTGGACTTGTGCTTTGGTTCGACCCGAGTCCTGCATGGCCAGGAAGAAAGAAGGCGGGTCGTCTGGCAGGGTCGCTGTGCATGCCGTTTGTCGCTCGTGCGTGCAGCGGCACGCCAGATCCTGCACAGCCCTCTTCTTGCGTTCCTGCCCCGCCGCGCCCACCACGACCAAACCATCAATCGTGCACGCACCTCATGAACTAAGCAGGTCAAGGCGGGCGTTGAGATTGAGACGTACGACGACCACCGCATGGCAATGGCCTTCTCGCTGGTCGCCTGCTGCGGCGTGCCCGTCGTCATCCTGGACCCCGGCTGCACGCGCAAGACTTTTCCCCAGTACTGGGATGTGTTTGAGACGGTGGCCAAGCACTGAGAAGAAGGTTTGACTTTGTAGGGAGGCCCTACTGTGCTTTGCGGGCAGTTGGCCATTGCCCTGCCCTTTTACCCCGTTGGCTTTGTCCATTAGCTCCAGTCCTACCCTTTCATTCGGCCCCTGCTTCTTTTGTGCCCTGTGCACCCTTTGTAACTCGGGTACATTTGGAGGATCAGGCAAGATGAGCAGAGGGAGGCTGTCTTTACTAGATCTCGCGGGGGCACCCAGCTCGACATTCGCCGCTAGGTGGTGGGAGGTAGACAGGCACCCAAACCCTGCGTCAATATCACTCCCGCGGCATAAACAACACGTGGCAACAGCAGTTACGATATACAATGAGGGAAGGCGTGTGTAGTCAACCCAATCCTGGCATGAAGGGTTCAGCGCTGGGCGCCGTGGCGGCATGGGCGGGCGTGGGTGGCAGCGGAGCAGAGGAGCCACAGGCAGCCTGCCTGCTCCAGCCTTTGCACTCAAGCCCCTGACTGCACTCAGCACAGGCCGTTGGAGGCCGCAGGGCTGCCGTCTGCTCCGGATCAGGCTCTCGCTCTCAAGCTTGGCAGCCGGCAGCCGCCCAGCAAGTCACAGCAGGTCACTCTGGCGTTGCCTGGGCAGGCCGGTGGGAGGCGGCTGCTGCCAGGCAGCGCCACGCCGGCGGCCGCCGCAGCCAACGGCGCGCCAGCGCCAGCTTGACCCGCGGACGTCCGCCGTCATGTCCCCTCCAGGAGTTGGTGAGTGCCTGGGCTGACAGGGTGAGGTTCGGTGAGGCTTGCTACAAAGACAGGCGGTCGGTCTGCCATGTTGCCCTGCCACGGTTGCTCTGCCATGTGCTCACCCATGCCGCTGCGTCCGCCCTCGCAGGCAACGGCAACCTCGCGGCGCAGCAGCAGCAGCAGTTGTTTGGTGGCAATGCTGTTCAGCCTGCGCAGCAGGTAATCCAAGCAGCGCAGCAGATTGCCCAGGAGCAGGCAGCGCAGCCGCAGCCGCCGCAGAAGCCGCAGCAGCCGGCGCCCAGCTGGCCGTTGACCTGGCCACGGTGGGGTGCTTCCGGCTCAGCGAGTTGGACGGCCTGCCAGACGACACGCCCGTGGTGATAGGGCACAGCGAGGGCCGCAGCTACAACGTCAGCCCCGAGTGGTCCCTGGCGGTGGCATCCGAGACGAGCATGCGCTGGGCCGACCCATTCTTCGGGCGCTGGTGTTGGCGGACAGCAGCTCGCCACTGCTTTGCGGGCCACATTCTCAAGCTCTTGCCTGCCGCACTGCCCATCCCCGGCCCTGTGCAGGCACCTGCACGGGCATCAAGCACGCCGCCATCTGGGAGGGCAAGGACGGCCTGGTGGACGGCATGCCCTTCTTCACCCCATCCTACGACACCTACCCGGTGGCGGCCTCCGGCGGCGCGCACCACGTATTTGACCTGACAGATGCGGTGCACCGCTGGGTGGGTGGCTTTGGCTGGTCTACATCTGGGAGGTCGCTCAGCTTGGTTGTTCAGCCTGGATGCTCAGCTTGGTTTGGTAGCTGCTGCTGGGTCAGCTTGCGTGTGCCGCCTGTGTGGCGCAAGGGTGGGGCCACAGTTCATGAGCGCTCCGCAGCTTCAGGGCAGGCCGTGCTTATAACATCCACCGTGCTTATAACATCCACCCTCACTTGCGCACCCTGCTGCCCACCCCCACTGCCCCATCCGCACGCAGATCAACGCGGTGCAGATGAAGGCGCTTGAGGAGCTGGGCGTGCGGTACTGGGAGCCAACCAGCAGCGCAGCGCTCAAAGCGCAGCTCTACTACCTGTCGCGCGGCAACAACGACATCATCCTGCCCGGCATGGTGTGTCACGCTGGCAGTGGTTGCGTTGGCTTGCTCTGTGATGGCATGCTTGCTTCGGTGCGCACGCTGGACGGAGGCGGGCTGAATGTGCATGGGCATGATGCTGCACCCGCGCCCGGCCTGCCTGCCTGCCGACACTTTGTGCAGTTGCCACGCCTCCTGATGGGAGCCCTCCTTCTGCCTGAGCTGGTCAGCGCCTGCTTCCCTGCCTCCCTTGCAGATCCAGGTGCCCGGCCTGCCCTTCCCGCTGCCCGTTGCCCTGGTGCTGCGCGACGACGAGGTGCACAACATCTCCCACTGCCTGCACGAGACCATGGCAGTGCAAGCCGAGTGCCGCTTTGCCGTGGCGGCCCCCGCCCATGCCGCCCAAGCCGCCGTGCTGCACACGCACGCTGACCCGGCTGCCCTGGTGCGCATGATGGAGGCCTATGCCGAGCTGTTCGACGCTGTGGACAAGGCGCTGCACTCGCTGCCACACCTGTGAGATGAGGGGAGGGCGGGATGCATCACTCATGTGCATGCGCCAGCAGCAGACGGGGTGGGGTGGCACGAGCGATGTCTGCAGGCGTCAGCCTCACTTCGCTGCACCGCTGCCTTCCACTGACCCCCTCGCCTGCGCACTGCCGTATCTTCATCTGCCCTTATCCCGTCAATCTTTTCTGCAGGGTCAACGAGGCGAGCACCAGCCTGCGCGAGGTGGCGGGGTCGCTTGCTGACGCCAGGCGAGAGCTGCCGCGCGTGCGGGCTGCCACTGCCGGCAGGCCAGGCGAGCCGCTGCTCAGCGCTGGGGAGCCTGTGCTGCAGCATGCCTGCCAGCTGGTGATGCAGCTTCAAGACATGCTGGTGGGAGTGCAGCAGATGGCCAAGGTGGACAGCGCAGGAATTGTGCAGCTGGCCTATGCCAGCGCCGCTGAGCGCAGCTTCCAGCTGCTGGATGGCTGGGTAGCAGAGGCGGTGCGGCGCAGGGATGCGCTGCTTGCGCACATGCGTGGCGACGGCAGCGGCAGCAGCAGCATCCCAGCTGCGCAGCTGCCCCTGGGGGTAGCAGCTGCAGCGGCAGCGGCGGGAGGCGCAGCGGCAGCAGCGGGAGGCGCAGCGGCAGCAGCGGCAACAAGCGCAGCAGGCACAGCAGGCGCAGCATGCGCAGCATGCGCAGCAGGCGCAGCAGGCACAGCAGATGACGAGGCGGCATGCGACTTTGACCGGCGCTTCCAGCTGGTTGCGTGGAGCGGCCCGGCGCTGGGCCGCAAAGCGAAGCAGCCGGCAGATGTCGTTAAGCCCCGCTACCCAACTGAATGGTCAGCAAGGGTAGCGTTGGTGTCGCTGCCGCTCGGATAGTTGCCTGCCGGCACCGCAAGCGCAACTGCTGATTCCAGTCTTGCTCCCTGCCCTACTTGCAGCGCCTGCCGACGCTGTGGCTGGGCGCGCGCGCAGCGGCGGTGGCAGCCGCCGCAGGCAGCCGCGGCAGCAGGACACACACGCTCGCGGCACAGTGCTGGCGCCCCCGCCTGAGGCGCGCCGCGAGTCAGCAGCGGCTGCGGCAACGGCGGCGGCGGCGACAGTGGTGGAGGCAGGGCAGCACGCCCGCAAGCGCGCCCGTGAAGAGGCCGACGGCCTGCTGGGTGAGCCGCTCAGCAGGCATGGTGCTTACGTTTGAGCTTGGCGTGGCACTGCAGACATGGCATGCCCTCGTACTCTGATCGGCTCAGCAGCTAGCAGACGCTCGACATCCCCACCCACACCCCAAAGCCTGCTCTGCCACCGCAGACGAGGCGGAGGAGCTGGGCCCGGCTGCCGCTAGCACTGCCGCTGCCGCTGCCGCTGCGTCTGGGGGGCAGCCTGCAACTGAGGCCCAGCCGCGCAGCAAGCGGCGCAAGGCCCCAGGGCGCACGCCCGCAGCACAGCCTGCCGCCAACGTAGCGGTCACGGCGGCAGATGCGCAGCGCGCCGAGGTGCACGCCGCTGCGACTGCGGTGGCTGGCTCGGCTGGGGAGGATGCAGACAAGGCTGTGCTGGATGCCGTGCGGGCCGCTGTGAAGGCGGACAGGCGGTTTAACAGCGGCAACGAGGTGCAGCTGCGGGCGGCGCAGCTGGATGCGGTCAGGACAGCTGTGCGGGCCACCGCCACCGGCACCGGCTTTGCCCAGCAGGCAGCCTGTGCGGTCAAGGCAGGGCAAGCACACCAGGTGGGTGGTGTGGGAAGAAGCACACGGGGCGTTTGGCAGAGCATGGTTCAGGTTGTGCCCAGCACTTTGATTGTGGCGTAGAGCTGCTCTTACATCACACCTGCTGCCTGCTAACCGCTACCCTGCCTGTCGCCTCCTCTCCCGTTCCACCAGATGTACCCCTGGCTGACGCCCAGCATCATTGACGAGCTGACTGATCTGTACGCCGCCTCCAGCGCCACCACCGGCAAGGAGTTTGCCACGCTGCTGTACAAGGACGGCCAGCTGGCACAGGCGCTGCAGCGCTTCGGGGCGCGCGAGGGGCGGCAGGCGGCGGCGCTGCGCAAACTGCTGCGCCTGCAGCGCGAGCTGTCCCTCTTCTTCTGCAAGGAGGAGCTGCTGCAGCGCACCAGCCGCGGCGACGAGGGCAAGATGCGCGGCTGGCTCAACAACTTCTATTGCAAGAAGGCGAGGCGGGAGGCAGGGAGGCAGGGAGGCAGGGAGGCAGGGAGGAAGGAGGGTTTGTGCCGAGAGGACCAGCTGCATCCTGCCACTCAGCTCTTGTCCACACTAAATGCATTTGTGTTGGCTCTGCCTGTCTGCAGAGGGGTGCTGAGCTGGCCACCGCCCGCGCCGCCCAGGAGGCAGCTATGCCGGCGCCGGCAGCATCTGATGTGGAGGTGGTGGCGGCAGCAGAGCGGGCTTTTGCCGCTGACCCGCGGTCCAGCGGCGGCAGCAAGGCTGACAGGCTGGCAGCAGCAGCAGCGGCGGCAGGGCAGGCCGCACGCGCTACAGGTGCCAGCATCAAGGAAGTTGAGGCAGTGGAGCGGGCAGTGCACAGCTACCAGATGTCGCCCTACCTGCTGGTGGGGGTCACTGCCGAGCTGCAGCAGGCCTTTGATAGATCCGCAGCCAAGACAGGCCTGGAGTTTGCGGTAGAGATGCTTGAGGGCAGCGGGCCGGAGCGGGAGCTGCTGCTGCTGCGCCTGCAGCCGCGCGAGCAGCAGCAGGAGACGGCTTTGCGGGCCGCGCTGCGGCTGCCACAGCCGCTAGAGGCCTTTTTCTCCGACGAGTCGCTGCGTGGCGACGGCAAGGGGCGGCTGCGGGGCTGGTGCGCTAACAGATACAAGCTGTGAGTTGAACTGACTTGGCTTTGGGCAGCCTGCTGCAGACGATTGCGATGTGCTGTGCTGCGTTGTGTGCGCCTGCGAGGTTTGGCGCATGCGGCGGGGTCATTGAAGGTTGCCATGCCATATGAGTTTGTGCAGGGTATGGCGCGAGGCTGCTGCCTCTGAGGACGCCAGCAGGGAGGACGAGGAGGGGTGGCAGCAGCAGCAGCAGCAGCAGGACGGAGAGGCAGGTGGGCGGCCGCCGCGGCGGGCGGCGGCAGCAGCACGGCCCGACTACCGAGAGCACGGCAGCGACGATGAGGATGGTGAGGGAGAGGAGGAGGAGGAGGAGAGCAGCGCCAGCGGGGTTGAGCTGCTGCCTGCTTAGTGCAGCCATGGAAAGGTTGCAAGAGTACGGCAGCACGTCTCCCATGCATGCCACGATATGCCTGTCATGTTGCCCTACCACCTGGTTCGCCCCATCGCCCGCTCTGGGCCTTTTCCTTCGGGGCTTGGTCCCTAGCGGACAGTGTAACCACAGTTTGAGTGCGGCCCTCGTGCCCCAGGCTGAGCTGCCGCATGCGGTCACTTGTCCTGCTCACAGAGCGTGGTCAGTGGAGGGTCGACTTTGCAGGATTGGCTTAGAGGCCTGGCAGACCTCCCAGCCTCTGCTGGCATGCTCATAAGTTTGTCAGCAAGTCGATCAGCAAGCCACGAGACGAGCAGGCAGCCCTGCCGTCGCTTCGCCACCGCCGCTGCTACTGCTGCCGCCGCCGCGCCTGAGCGCCTTCTGCGCATCTGGGAGCTGACGGCAGCCAAAAGCAGTGTTTGCCTATTACACTTCAGACTTTCATTTCATCAGCAAAGGGTTGGTGGGAAGGGTTGTTGGCAAAAGTGGCCAGTGCCTTTTGAGTTGGTAGGAAGTGGAAGAAGGCATGGCATGCAACCCCAAACCAAAGTGTGCCACCCCACCCACCACCCCTCACCTGGGCCTGCTCCCTCAAAAGCCTGGCACAAGCAAACCACGTGCCTACTCCTCCTCATCTTCACAGCACAGGACAAAGCAGGTAGGGCAGGATGTAAGGCTCTAGGCTGCAGGCACACTGAGCAGGAGCTGGCATGCTATTGCAGGGCAGGCAACAGGCAGGGCAGGGGGAAGCAGGGGGCAGCAGGGCAGGCAGGGCAGGGGGTATCACGTGGCAGCGGGCAGGCTTGGCGCTGCTGGCGCACCCTCGCTGCTCTCATCCTCCGACTCTGTCTCGCTGCCGCTGCTCACATTCTCCTCCGACTCTCCCTCGCTGCCCTCATCGTCGCTGCGGTGCTCCCGGTAGTTGGGCCGCGCCGCCGCCGCCGCCCGCCGCAGCCGGCGCCCACCCACCTCCTCCTCATCCTGCTGCTGCTGCTGCTGCTGCTGCTGCTGCTGCTGCTGCTGCTGCTGCTGCTGCTGCTGCCACCCCTCCTCGTCCTCCTCGCTCTCGTCCTCCTCCTCGTCCTCCTCGTCCTCAGAGGCAGCCGCCTCACGCCAGCCCCTGCACACAGTCATGGCATGGCAACCTTGAGTGAACCCGCTCGCGTGCGCCAAAACCTGCAGGCGCAGGCATGCATGCCAGCACAACCCCATCACCATGACTTTGACTCAGCAGGCAGGCTGCGCCGAGCCACCCACCAAGTCAGTTCCACTCACAGATGCTGGTATCTGTTGGCGCACCACGTCCGCAGCCGCCCCTTGCTGTCGCCACGCAGCGCCTCGTCGGAGAAAAAGGCCTCCAGCGGCTGCGGCAGGTGCAGCGCCGCCCGCAACACCGCCTCCTGCTGCTGCTCGCGCGGCTGCAGGCGCAGCAGCAGCAGCTCCCGCTCCGGCCCGCTGCCCTCAAGCATCTCTATTGCAAACTCCAGGCCTGTCTTGGCTACACATCTGTCAAAGGCCTGCCGCAGCGGCGGCACCCCCATTTGTGCCCCTCCACTGCCTGCTCACATAGTGTCTAGCATTTTCAGAGCATCACTCGTGTATCCGTTCACTTTTGATGGTTTTTATGCCAGTTGGCAAGCCACACCAGGCAGCAGCAGCAGCGACTCAGGCGCAGCAGCTCATCCTGCACAGCAGCCTGCTGCCATCAATTTCCAGCTGTCTAGCCCGCCTTGCGGATGTGCGCCAGGTAGGCAGGCACCTCCGTCTGCAGCGGCCCGCCGTCGCCTATCAAATCAATAGGGTTGGTCTCTGTGACCGCATCCTCAATCGACTCGACTTGCCAGGTGGGCGGCGCAAAGCTGGCGTGGATGTCGGCCTTTGAAACGCGCACCGGCCCCCGGCTGCCGCCCTGCTTGTCGCTGAACACCAGCATGATGACTTGGCCGCCTGGGAGAGAGGGCAGGAGTGGGCGGAGGCGTTCTCAGCAGGCGATGGCGGCGGCAGCAGCACCGCCACCAGCAGCATCAGCGGCAGCGGCAGCAGCATCAGCGGCATGTGCCCCTCATGCGTCACGCATGTTGCCTTTCTGGACGGACGCAACTCATGCCTGCCTTGCAGCCCACCACCCGCCCAGTGCTTGCCTGGCTTGACCACCCGCGTCACGTTTGCCACGTAAGCATCGCGATCCGGGCCGGGACTGAAGCAGTGGTACACGTTTGCGTCCAGCAGCACGTCGAACTGGCGGTCCTGCGCGAGTTGGATTTGTGGCCGGGGCAAGGAGCTAGGGGTGGGCGAGGCGCTGGCTAGGGCCTGTGGAGGCGCACGCCACGATGCTTCGCCTGCAGCTGTCCAATCAGGCCCTGCTGCAAGAGCCTGCTGCAACAAGGTCCGGATGCAACACTGGAGCAACCCCAGAACCAACCCTCCAGTTAAGCACTCGCCTGCAGCTCCCCCTGCAGCGGCCCAAGCAAGTCCTGCTGCAAAACCTCCAGGGGAAGCCCCGTGCCGGCCGCCTTCTGCCGCGCCACATCTAGCGCCCGCTCAACCTGAGAAGGCAGACGCGCAGTGTGGCCGCTCAGGCGAGTGGGCGCTTTGGAGGCGGAGGGGAGGAGCGGCGGCGGCGGCGGCGGCGGCAGCACATGTTCCCCCGGCAGCGCGCCAAAGCACATACTGCCGCACAAACAGACCCGGAGTGACCACATGGCCCCACCCTGCTGTGCCCTCGTCCCCATGCCCGCACCAGATCGCAGGCGGTGACGGTGGCCTTGCGCGCGTGGCGGGCAATGTACAGCGCATTGTCACCGATGCCGCACCCCACATCAAGCACGCTGCAGGGGCGGGCGGCGCTTGCGAGCGTTGGATGCAGCAGTGGCCTGGCTGGCCTCGCATGCCCAGCTGACATGGCGCCGCAGCCGCAGCGCAGCGCCGCAGCGCAGGACTTCAGCGTGCAGACCGTGCGCAGCGTTAGCATGTGCAGACGTCGGGCGCGAGATGCAGGGCCAGCTGCAGGCTTGCCTGCAGCCGTCAAAGGCGCCGTCATACACCAAATTTACCACGGCTGCCTGGGCCCGGCCTATCTCCCAGGGCGCTTCAAGCGTGCCCGACACCTGAGCGGATGGGTGGTGCCAGCAGGGTTGAGGCGAGGCAAGAGGGTTGGCAGGCCGTGAAGCAAGACCCGTGGGCCGCTGTTGCCAACTGCAGAGAACTTCCTCTCAGGGCGCTCTCACAGGGCCCAGCACCCGAGTGACTGAGGAGCACGAGGCGCAACAGCTCAACGTTGACGCGCAGCGGTGCAACTGCTGGTTGGTAGCGCCCGGCGGTGAGGTGCCAGCATCAATATGCAGTGAGGTATCAGGCCGACGGAACGACAAGCATGCCCCAGCACGCCCCAGCCAGCGCAGCCCACTTCAAACCGAGGCACGCACAACGCGCAAGTGGCCGCACCGCTTGGAAGAATTCGCGCCCAGGGCTAAGTGGCGCTATGTCCCCGCCGGCTGATGCAGCAATGCACGCACCTCTGCTGCGCCCTGCAAAGGCCGTTCGGCAAGCAGGGGTGCTCAAGTGGGGCCATCAAATGTGTGGTGGTCTGGGCAGGCTGAGCGGCCGGTGGCAGTGGCGGCGGCGGCGGCGGCAGTGATCTGCCTGGATCGGAGGTGCAGGCTTGCCTGCGCTGCTCCGGGGGATGCTGCGCGTGGTGCTGGGCGCCCAGGCAGTTGCGGGAGGCTCGGTCGCCTGACTGCGGGCCGGGGCCGCTCGCAGCTGCGCCCCGGGGCCCGCCAGCATGACTATAGAAGCCATGGCAACAATCGCAGTCTCAGAGGAGCGCTGCAGTGCGGCGGAGCTGCCCGAAAATGGCGTAGGGTTTCTGCCGATGCCGCCGGAGCACGGAGGAGCGGCCCCGGCAAACATGTCGACCCTGCTGTGCCTTCGATCTCCAAATGGTTTGTGGCTAACTACAGTTCATGCAGCGTGGTTATGCATCGATATTAGTGCCGCCCTTGCATTCATCGGCCACAAATCGACTCAGCACCACTGGCAAGGCAGCGGCATGTGGGCACCATCACAGCTGCCGTTGCTGCAGCTTGGCAGAACAGAGCGCTTGAAGCCCGTGTGGGCGGCCTGAAGCCCTGAGGGCCACCAAAACCTCTAAATACGCTGCCCGGATGAGTGAATTCTGCATAAACGCATTCATGGGGCTGCCGCCGCCGCCGCCAGTCCAGCGGCGCAGAGCAGGCCCTGAAGGCCAGCTTTGGCTGTCAGCCAGCCCAGCCAGCACCTACGCCTGCAGTAGCCGGCTCAGGTCCTCGTTGGACGGTGTGGTCCGAATGTCTGCCTGCGCATTGCCGTAGGGGCCCGCAGGAGGCCGGGCCGGCTGGCAATGGAACACTGCGGCGCAGGCGCCACCAAATGCATGGCCGCCGGCAGGCCATTCATGCCTCGTGGCGAGGCTCCAGCGCCACATTCTGCGTCTACACACTCTACAAAGCTGTCTCTGCAGACCGGCGACAGGCTTCAGCCTCTGTTCTCGACGCGACAAATCGAAACATGGTGCTCCGGCGCGCAAGGCAGCTGCTGTGGCTCCCCAAGATATCAGGTAGGCGCTGCGTGATGTCTTACCGGCGCGCGTCGCTGCTGCTTGGCAAGGGCCGGAAGCCCTAAACGCGTCGCACACCCTCCTCGCTGCTTGCAGGGCGCAGCAGCGCGGAAGGAGAACGCGACCTCGTGCAACCCGATGCCGGCATCCTGAAGGTGAGAACTCCCTTGCCTGGCTGCCGCCGCCTGCCGCCGTCTGCCGCCGCCTGCCGCCGCCTGCACAGCACTCCAGCCAGCTCACCCACCTCCTTCCCCCAACCCTCCCCAGGCACTGCCGCAGAAGCTGGCCCCTGCCACCATACTCCTCACCGCCCGCCTGAGCAGCGCGAGCGAGGCCTCGCTGCCCGCCACCCGCCAGCCGTCGCGCGTGTCTCACCACCGCCGCTGGGACAGCGGCCGAGAGGCGGAAGCAGAGGACGATGCCTTTGCTTCGGGGCGCCTGCCAGCCGCCAGCAGCTGGCACCCAGTGGCAGCACCCACTATCAGCAGCGGCGCGGCCAGTGCAGAGCCACAGGAGACCCTCAGCGGCCGGAGCGCGCCTCACCCCGCACCCGCTGACGGCCTGCGGCAGCAGTACGCACAGACGGCGCAGCATGCGCAGCAGCAGGCGGCGCCGCGGCTGCCCTCGCTGACGTCACGTGCGGCCTCCGCTTCCGCGCGCCAGATGGCCGCGCTGCAGGCGCAGCAGCATGCGCAGCAGGCGCAGCAGCTGGAGGAGGCTCAGGCGCGGCTGCCGCCCCTGCGGCGGCGAGTGGCCGACACCCAGGCACAGCTGGCTGCCGCGCAGCAGCGCCTGGCGGCCGCGCAGCTGCGCGCGCAGCAGCACCGCCGGGCAGAGGCCCGGCTGGCAGCCCTTCAGGCAGAGGTGCCCCGGGCGGAAGCTTCCATCGAGCGGGCCCTGGCGCGCTCAAGGGCCATCCTGGAAGCAGAGCTTGCCGGCCAGGCGGCCGCCGAGCAGCAGCTGGCAGAGGCTGAGGGCACAGCGGAGCAGTGGCGCCGCCGCTTCCTGCACTGCGTGCGCGAGCACCGGCCGCGCCCGCGGCCCAAGCAGGCCCCTGCTGCCAGCCCCGGCCGGGTGGCGGGCTGGGTGTCCAAGGGCGCGGCGCTGTTCAAAACACCCCGGGCTCAGCAGGCGGCGGCCTGAGCGTGCACAGCGTGGCAGGGCCGGCGGGCCATGGGGGGCCTGGCTAGGGAGCTGGTTTGTCCAGCAGCGCGAGGCTGCTCGTGCTATGACTCTGAATGCACTGTGACCTATAACTTAAATTAACATGATTGTGACTCCCGCTTTGCCATGACCCATCCACGTTTCGTTTCTCTCACATCTGTTTTAGGGCGCGCTCGTGCTGCCGGCAACTGCCCCTTGCTCACTTCAACGCACGGTTACCGCTCAGGATTCACGGGGCTTGTAAACAAGCATGGCAGCAAAAGGGGGCTGAATGAGCAATCGAATGTACTATCAGGGAAAACAAGACGACCGCAGCAGCGCTGTGCCATCACACGCTCGAGGGAAAAGAGGGAGGAAAAAGGGTGCGCAGGGCAGGGCAGCCGAGCTGCAGGGGGCAGTGGGAGACAAATTTAAGACAGGTAGGGGCAACCCCTTGGGTGTGGGGCGGGGGCTCGAGTTGGGTGGGTGCTAGTCAAGAGGGGCACTTGGTGGGAACAAGAATGGGCGCTACAACTTGAATCAGCAGCTTTGACGGCAACCTGTGTACGTTTCAAGGCTCGCAGCAGGGCGAGCGGGCGCATGGGGGAAAACTGTACGCGCCACAATGGCCGCAAGCTGTGCTGCATGGCGACCCAAGGGCGCAGCTGTGGCGGCTGCGCCACCTGTTGTGCTCGACGCTTTGGCAGCCACCCGGCATGCTGTGCACGCCCCGCAAGCTGCGCGACACAGCAGGCTAGGCGCCATGGCGAGCACGGCTCCTCAGATCACGTGGTGCGCCTGCTCCTGCCGCAGCACCTGGGTGGCGTGGCTCACTGCACGGCAGAGCAGGAGGGTGGGCGGGCCAAGGCAAGCAGTGAGTGATGGCTCGGCAGCATGTGAAGGCTTCGCGGGAGCAGGGGGACACTGCCGCTGCGACTGTGCCGCGATGCAAGGGTCCCACGTTTGCTCCCAAACCAGCCCTTTGGGGCAACAACTCAACAAAGCTGCATCACAGCACACCCGCGACGTGCATGCTGACGTGCACGTTCTCCTCCCAGCCCAGCAGCCCACACGCTGCGCCAGCCCAACCGCCCCACCCCCTAATAAACAACCCCTAGTAAACAGACGCCACGCACCCGCGTCGTGCATGCTGACGTGCACGTTAACCTCCCCGCCCAGCCGCCCCAAACCCTGTTAAACAGTGGTTTAAAACGCACCCGCGTCGTGCATGTTGACGTGCACGTTCTCCTCCCTGATCTTCTTGATCAAGCCCGACCGCTTGAGCGACAGCAGCACCTGGGTAGCAGGGAGGAGCAGGCGGTGGTGCGCGGGTGAGAAGGAGTGATGTGGTGTGTGCCTGGGTGACAAGTGACTGCAAGCGGGCGGGGCAGCAGTTTGCGGGCGCTGCCTGCCCATGGCAGCAGCACCCATGCCAGGCAGGGTTCCGACAGCCTGCGCAACGGCGAGGCGCCGCTTGCTGGCCGGCGACCCGCGCGCCATACGGCTTGGCCGGCTGTGTGGCAACGCGGAGCTGCTCCTGCAACCTCCCAACCGCACCTGCTGCACCGGATTGGCCAGCACCAGCTCCACCCCGTCACTGGCCAGCTCATCGATAAAATCGTCTGCACACGTTGGTTAATGGCGAATTTTGATAAGCGTCTCTGTACCCAACCAAAGCACAAAGGACGGGGACTAGCAAGCTGTTGCACGGCACAAATGCGGAAAATGCACACCAGTGGAGCAGGATTTTCCCCAGCCTCTTCAGCAGCAGCTGGGCGCGACCATCGCGCTGAGGCAGACAGGCACTGCCTGTACAGCAGCTGTTGCGACACTGTACGTGTGAAAGCCGAGGGGCAAAGAAACGCACCCAGGAAGTGCATGGCACTGGAATCGATGTCGGTCACCGGCGACAGATCGATGATGACAAACCTGCACATTTAGGCACAGCAGCGCGGTTTTGAGTCAGCTTGAGCTGCAAGTGCAGGGCAGCGTGGGCAACTGGCGACAGGTCGGCGACCACCCCAACCTGCGGGCGGAGGAGTGGGTGGCAGCAGTGTGGAGCAGCAGCTGTGAGGGGGCGCCTGCGCGATGTTGCGCTGGCACCCCCAACAAGATGGTACATGACTGGCTTTGCCGCGACCAGCTCGTTTGCGTGGGATGGCCAGGGTTTGGAAACGGGTTTGCAGCCCAGCCAGCCGGCACACCTGATGTGACCCTTCATTGCCCACCTGATGTGGTCCCCCACTTCCTCCGCCCGGCTGCGGTTGATGGCCACCTTTTCGCGGATGTAGTCGCCGATGGAGGAGGAGTTGGCAAAGTACCTGGCATTGGATGGGAGGGAGGTGGGAGCACAAAGCCACATGTTGTCATTGTAAACGACTCGTCAAAGGAACAAGGACGGAAGAAAACCTGGATGGGAGGTGGCATCCCAAACGCGTGCTTCATGCGCTGGAGTGGAAGCAGGAGGCACACTGCATGGCACGGCGCCAACGCTGCACCGGCTCAGCGGCCGCCCAGCAGAAGGCACAGGCAGAAAGGCAGGAAGGCTTGCCAGCCGCCTCACCAGGGCGCGTCCACACGCAGCATGAGCATGCCCTGCTGCATCTCCGCGCTGGGGTACATCTTGGTGCTCCTGCGGAGCAAAGATGACAAAGTCGACTGTTTGACCGCAACGCACGTGGCGCAGCAGCAGAGCAGGCTGCAGACAGGCCGGCCCGGGAACCATCCTGGTGCTGCTGCCAACAAGGCAGGCGGCGCATCAAGGCCGCGGTAGCTTCAGGTTGCGCAGGTGCACAGCCGTGGAGGGCGCCCTCTTGCTGGCTGTATTACACACCACGCCGCCCACCGGTAGCCCCCGGTGCCGGGCAGCTTGGCCAGGGTGGCGACGCGCAAGACCCACGGTAGCCAAAGCTTTCCACAACCTTAGACAGGACACACAAACTGAAGGAAAGCCACGCACCGGTAGATCTCGGTGCCGGGCAGCTTGCCCAGTGTGGTGATGCGCGGGAAGGCGGTACGGTAGATGACCAGCAGCAGGGAGACGCACACGCTGACGATGATGCCAATCTCCACGCCCTGCGGTGGAGCACAGCAGGCATGCAGTAGAGCGAGCTGGAGTGAGCAGCGAGGCAGCAGCAGGGAGGCGCACAGCTGACAAATGACGCCAATCTCACGCCCTGTGCGGACTGGAAACGGGATGGGTGGGTACAATGCAGCATCACATGTTGTCCTGCTGAAGGGCAGCAGGCTGGCAGCAACACGCCACGATCGCTCCCCTCACCAGGAAGGTGGAGGCGCAGCCCGCCGCGCATGTTGGCCTGCTAAAGGGCACCAGACTGCGCGCCACACGCTGCTTGTAAAAAAGAAGCAGGAAAAAAAGGAGGTAGGAAAGTGCGCTGCTCTCACCAGGAAGGTGGTGAACAGGAAGGCCACGTTCCACACCACCCAGTCCATCTTGTTGGTCTTCCACAGGTAGATGAACTCGGGGTAGTCCAGCAGGCCCACCACGCCCACAATGATGATCGCGCCCTGCAGCGTGGATGCCGCATGGGCACAAGAGCATGACGGGTGCAACAATGTGACCCATGCCGGGCAGTGGCAGGCAGTGGCAGGCAGCACCAACGGTACAGAGTGTGGGTGCCCATCTGGTCACGTTCCTGTGTGGGCGCACGGGCACGAGTGCTCGCCCCAGCCAGCCGCCGGGCAGCCCACCAAGTGGCGCATGCAGCGGCGCGGCCAGACAGCAAGTGGCACACGCGACGGTGCGGCCAGCCACCAAGCGCACAGCCAAGCCCTGCCAGCACACAGCCAAAGCCCTGCCAGCACACAGCCAAAGCCCCGACCTACCTGCACGTTGGCGCTCATGTGCGTGAAGATGGGGGTGAGCACCAGCAGCGTGAGCATGACCACCATGCCCGTCACAAAGTTGGCCAGCGGCGTCTTGGCCCTGCAGCAGGCGGGTGAGGAGTGGGGCAGCAGACGGGTCGGGAGTGGAGCAGCAAAAGGGTCGGGAGTGGAGCAGCAGACAGGTCGGAGAGTGGAGCAGCAGGCGGGTGAGGAGTGGAGCAGCAGACGGGTCGGAGAGTGGAGCAGCAGGCGGGTGAGGAGTGGAGCAGCCTTTGGCCCGCGGCGAGGCGCCGACCCAGTGCAGCGCAGCAGCCGGCATTCCTCCCGCAGGGCTCCAGCAGGGTTCCAGCAGGGCGCCAAAGTCGCCACTCACCCGGCAGAATCGTTGACCGCGGAGCGCGAGAAGGAGCCTGTGGTGGTGTAGCTGCAATTAAGGGGGATTGGGGAGCGCTGCCTCACTAGGCTGCCACAAGAGGCGTGGTCCAGACAACACTTGAGGGCAGGCGGGCTGTGCCCCACAGCCGATGACCAGCGCAGCATCCGCCGCAAAATTGATGCATGACATTGCCCCCCACATGGCCCCCGCCAGGCTTGCTGGGCTGCTCATACACGCCCGGCAGGAACAGCAATAGAGCCCGCCGTGCACAAGGTCCGCGATGGATCCTCTTGTGGGAAGTCCACGCGCTTCACACTCATTCCCAGGGCCCCACCTCTGGAACATGGCGCCCGCCAGGTTGGCCAGGCCAAGGCCCCGCAGCTCCTGCGTCGCGTTCAGCTGGTACTTGTTCTTCTGCGGCAGATCAACACACACGAGAGCGGGGTGATCAGAGTGAAGCCTGCCATGTGGCCACAGTGCTGCGCAGCTCCTGCATCACATGCAGCTGCTACTTGTTCTTCGCCAGGTGGAAGGCAGCGGCTGTTTAATTCGACGAGCGCCAATCAGCAGACGCGCACGAGTGTTGCGCGGGAGCATGTGCCCAGCTGTCCAGCAACACATGTGCACACACACTTCACCAGCCTCCAAACGGGTGCATGCCTGGGCCGGTGAGCACACCACCATCACCCGCAACAGACGCCACTGGGAGCCCAGCAGACACCACTGGGAGCCCAGCAGGACTTGCCTGGGCCAGCGCCTTGGCGATGGAGATGGACTCGCAGATGTCGATGAAGCAGATGAGGGCGGACTGCGGGGGTGGGGTGGGAGAAGGGTCGGGGCAACGTGTCGAGGCGTTCAGGTGCAGTGTTGGCATGCAAGCAGATCGGCACGGCCGTCCCATCTGTGCCCTCCCTGCCGCGCCAGATGAAACCGCAAACCCCTCAGCATGCGCGACAACCACCTTTCCCACTGCGGCTCACCGGTGGCCCTGATGCAACCAAGAACCCCCTGGAGCAAGCACGCGTGGCAGCTGCCTCTTCCCATTGCAACTCACCAGGCTCAGCTGCGCGCCCACGTTGTACAGGGGCACCCACCAGCCCACCGTGAACTGGGGCATGCCTGCAGGGCAGGGCAGGCACGCGGGTGCCTGGAACCGTCGGCAGCGAAGCGGGGGGAGCAGGCAGTGAAGCAGGGGGACCAGGCATGCCTGCTGCAGAAAGCCACACGTCAGCATGCTGGCCAGGTAGCACATGCCACGACAGCCAGCTAGGAGCTAGGGGCCCTCGGCTCCTGAAATTAACCGCACCAGCCTATAGAAAACGCACCCGAGGGGATCTTGCCGATGTCCGTGATCGCCTTCTGCGGCTTGCCCTTGACTGTCACGTCTGTAGTGTCCGCGTACCTGTGCGCGGCAACAACACAAATCAATACAACACAAGTCAACACTGGTCTGCGTGGCTCAGCAGCAGAGGCATGCGCGCGTGCCTGCGCACGGCCCCCATGCCGCAGCCGGCCTCCACCCCTGCCACTGCAAGCTGTGCCTGAGGGGCGATGCTGTGCACATGGTTGCGCGAGCACACTGGCAGTCCACGGATTGGTGCAGAGGTGAACAGCATTGACCTGGCGCCGCTTCAGCAGCAAAACCCTAACCCACACCACACCTGAGGCACCCCTTGCCTAACCCGTCGACACAAAACCTCACCACTTGAAGATGTTCATGAGGGCGATGGAGATGACGCACACGGTGATGGGGCCCAGCGCCTTGAGCAGCGACAGCCGCCTGGGAGTGGGAGGGAGTGAGAGAGAGGAAGGGAGAGAGGGAGTGAGAGGCCCGGCAGCCTCGGATGGACGGGTGGGTGCGCGGGCAGGCAAGGAGCGCCCCAGCCGCCAAGGGTGGGCAAGGGACGGCCACAACTGCCACATCCACCCCCACCAGGCCTGCTCCGAGAAAGCGGCAGCGTGCAAGTTGGCGACCCACATGCAGAGCCCGCCGGCGCTCACTTGTACTTGCCGGATGCCCACTTGAAGGCCAGCAGCAGGAAGATGAAGCTCATGCCCATCACGCTGCAGGGAGGAGACGAGGGCAGAGTGGAGGTCAGGCAGAGTAGAAGCGGCCAGCAGTTTGAGGGAACCGGCAGTCAAGAAAACTCCCGGGAGCTGGCAAATACCATATTACCAAGCCACAATGCTTCCACAATGCCCAATGCCCCATTCCGCAGCTGGTTGCATCCACACAGGCTGTAAATGCAGCATCTGCAACCCCGGCCCAGCTGACACATGTGCTGCCCCTGCCTCAGGTGGCACCAGCGGCCGATGGGATACTCACAACTCTCGCCAGCTGCACGCAGGAAGGGGCGCGTGGGCAAAGCGATTGTTAGGATGCCACACGCGTGAGCGGCGCCGATGAGCAGCAATGCCGTGCAGCACAGAGCCGGCACAGCAGCCAACCACCAACAAGCTGGCCGCACAGCACGCGGACGCGAGCATCCTCAAGCGTTCCACCCCTGCTCTCTCCATTGAGCTGCTGCAGGTTGTGGAAGACGAAACACGGCACCCAGACCAGACGTCAGTCACCAGGTACAACTCGGCCAAGCCAAAAAAGTGGTTCACTGTTTTCCCTCACTTGAACTGCCACAGGTTGTCGAAGATGAGCTCCAGGTTGCCCTGGAGGGTGTCGGAGCGGTCGATCTTGAGGCCCAGGATGTACTTGACCTGCGATTTTGCGTAATTGGGCAGGGCAGTCGGCATACGGGATGTGCATCGTTATTGGCGCACGTGTGTGCACGGTTTGCGCATGGCAGGCGGGTCAAATGCCCGCACGCACCTGGAACAGGGCGGCGATGAGGATGGCCGCCCCTGTCACAAAGCGCCGCGAACAAAAAACACAGCAGGCACACCGTGTGCAGCCACCTCAACCACCGAGACGCACCTGAGACATGCCAATGAGGATGGCCGCGCCCGTCATGAAGCCGCTGACCTGGGCGTGGCTCAGGAAGTTGGTGACCCAGCCTGCCAAGGAAACAATGGAGCCAGGAGTAAAGGCGGCTGGCAAAAGATGCCTGCAGAGATGAGATAACTGGCACCGTGTCTCAGCAGGCTGGTGACCCAGCCTGCCGCAGAACCCCTGGAATCAAGCAAGCCGAGTGTGCGCACGGGATGGACTCCAGGGGGCCACATGCACAACAGCCAGCTGTGCAGCAACGCGCGGTTGCCGCCAGTTTAGGCGGTAGCGTCACCGCCTGGCTACCCACCCATGCGCAGCAGGCCCACGCCGGTGTAGAAGCAGCCGGCCACAAAGGCCACCTGCGCGCAGAGTGAGTGGGCGGCGGAGATGCGCGAGTCAGCAGAGCGCCAGACCAGCACCTGGCCCAGCCCTCCATTCCACACATGGCAGTGCAGTAGGCCAGGCAGCAGTGATGCCCGCAGCAGCGCACTGCTGCCATGGCGAGCACGACGAAAAAGGGGCCAAGCGCGCCTGCAGCACCACGTGGCTGTAACCGCCGCATCTGCAGGTTTGGTCGGCAGTACCAGGCCAGAGCAGCCAGCTAGAGCAACCGCCCATGTGCATGATGAGGGATGCCTACCTGCACCGCCGCGTGGTTGTACTGCATCTGCAGGTCTGGGAAGGCGGGCTTGTTGGGGTCCTGCATGTTCTCCTCAACCTGCGGGTGTCAGCAGGGCAGCCGGGGATGCCCCGTCCAGTCAGCCAGCATGCATGCGCGCAAGCAGGGCGGGCGTGTTGGGTTGCGGCATGCGCTCCTCAGCCTGCAAGTTTGGTGCACACGCAGCTGGTCTGACCGTTGCCTAGGCAGATCCCTGCCCCCAGGGATTGAGGCCCACAGTTGCGCAACCCGTAGGCTGAGGTGCCGACCTGGTCTTTCTGGTCAGAGAACACGTTGGTCAAGCCGTTGCCCAGCAGGATTGACGTCACTGCCACTGGGCCCACGGCCTGCGGAGCAGTGGGGGCAGAGGGCGGCGTGTCAGCGGCTGGCCGGCGCAGGCGTGCGCATGCACCCTGGACGAGGCGCCTAGGCAGCCTCGCCAGCCCAGGCGGGTGTCTGCTGGCGAGAACGCGCCACTTACCAGCTGTCGCGAGGAGCCCAGCAGCGCGTATGCTATGCACGGCACAAAGGCGCCGTAAAGGCCGTACTCTGCGGCACGTGGCAGGCAGGAAGGTTTGCGACAGACAGTAGGGGGGTGGGACTGGAACAGTGTAGTCTGTGGGCGGCTGCTGCTGTACACGCGATGGGGGGCCTGGCTGCATTGCATGTGGTGTTCCAGCCAAGGACTGGTGCTTGACTCAACAGGCGCAACCTCCCAATACAGCAGGCAGCTCCCAACACAAGCGACCGCGCCTCACCCTGCGGCAGGCCGGCCAGCTTGGCGTACGACATGCCCTGCACCAGGCGGCGGGCACATCTCGGCACAGGCAAGAGCAAGCAGCAGCATGCGGCGGCTGCGTGGTGGCAGCAGCAGTAGTGCACGCAACCGCAAGCGGGTGGCACACAGTCAACCACACACCTGGGGGATCACCATCGCGCCCACAGACAGGCCGGCGGCAACATCACTCTGTACACAGACACAGTTGCACATGATTGGGCCGTTGCTACATGGCCGCGTGGGACAGCCCGCAGGCAGGCACTTCGTCGCGTGGAGACATCGCCATGCGCTGTGCGGCACATCACCTCACGCCCGCCGGCGCCCCCACAGCAGCCAAAGCCCGCCCAACCACTGGCTGAGCAGGCTGCGCCCGCGCCCAGCACCACCAAAACCAGCGTTACCAGCTCACCAGCAGCCAGCTGCGCCAGTCGTAGACGCGGAGCCAGACGAAGCAGGGGAAGAACCAGCCGAGCCAGTCGTACCAGCCAAAGCCCTTTGTGCTCTCGCGGTACCTGCACCAGGCGGCGGGTTCGTGCCGTGCCAGCTTCAATCGCTGCTGTAGCTGCTGCTGCCGCTGCCGGTGTTGGCTGCCAACAGCCGCACGTGTGGGGTGCTGGCCCAGCAGTGCACCGACGCACACGCGCCACCCCGCACCCAGCTGGCACCCCACATCCCCTTGCATCCCCACATTCCCCAGATTTCCCCAGCCGCTCACTTGGTGCGTTGGTCCTCCAGCATCTGCTTGGCCTGGCTGAGCAGCGGCTGGTCTGTCACATCTCTGACCGGCACGCGGCTGGCCACCCGCTTCATGGGGGTGGCCACCCGCCGGGTCGTGGTGTCGGCGGTAGCACCCACGTTGCTGCCGCCCAGCGCCACGCCCGCGCTGTCCATGCCGTCGATGGACGGGCCGATGCTGTCTCCGGAGGTGCTGGCTGTGCCCATGGCGTCGCTGGGTGCTGAGCCCGGGGCCACAGCGGCCTGCAGCTGGATGACGGGAATGGAGCGCCCGCTGGGGAGGGGCGGACGGCCGCGGCCGTCAGACATTCACGGCCGGCGGGGCGGCCGGGCCTGCGGCTTGACGGTGAGGGGCGGAGATCTTGGTGCCCGTGCCAGCGAAAGAAAAGCGCCCCTTAGGGGGGTGGGCCATGCGGCGACGGCTGGGGCCAGGTTTGCGGAAAGCCCGCGCCTGGACTGAGCCGCGCGGCGGCGGCAGGCGGCGGCAGGTGCAGGATTTCAGGTTGGCCACCGGCCTGGTGGGGAAAGCAAAAGGACCGCCCTGCCCGATCCGGGCTGGGTGCGGGGAGGGGCCACAGGCGCCGCAGCCTTCAAGCAGGGCCAGCGCGGGAGCTTGGTGCTGCTGCCCGCCGGCCTCCGGCAATGTCGGACGGCCCATCGCCACCCAGGGAGCACACCCATGGCCCGCGGCGCCCGCCCGGGCGCCCCCAGCGCACCTGCAAACTGGTCTCGCTAAAAGCAAGGTTGCTGCTGCCCCAAAACCTGGTTGATGTCTTGTGTGATTGCCGCGAATAGGCAGACTCAGTGTGCGCGCAAGAACAAGTGCTCGTGCCAGCAAAAGTTGAGCGCAGCGGCAGGGCTGCACGGCTTCCCCACGCCGCTAAATGAGTGTAACACGCTGTAAATGTCGGATGAACCCTCCGGGGCTCCGCAACGCCTCCCGCCTGCCACCATGTGCCCAGGTTGGCATGGTCCCGAGCGCATGTTCCACCGCCGGCGGCTTTGCCTTCAGCCCGCCTGCTGCAGGCCACGAGCATTACATGGCAGATTTTCTGCTGCACACAACCCTACTCCATCGTACCGTCCAGCTGCGCCAGCTGCGCCTTGACCCGCTGCACCGCTGCCGCATCCGTGACCTGCGCAAAGGGACGCGCTGCAGCGCTGGTGTGAGCGGCGGCGGTGCCCTGCGGCCCATCGAACAGCGGCCACGCCACAGCAAAGCGTTTCCAATCCAGGTTGATGCTTGCTGGGGCATCCATAGCTCACCCCTTGGCTCCAGTCGTCCACTCCAAAGCTGACGGCGGTGTGCCGGTACTCCATGGCGCTGGGCACCTGCCGTTTGAACGTACCGTGCATCTCGCTGCAGCCTGCGTGGCAGCAGAAAGCTGGGCGGAGCGTGTGCGCAGCCTATGCAGTGAGGGCTGGTCAGGCAGCGCCGCTTGTCGGCAGCAGCGCGTGCACACCCCTGCTGCGGGACGCTGCACACGCCGCCCCCCAGCCACGCAGTTTGGCTGAGCAACCGAGCGGCGCGCACCTGACACCCGTGCTACCGTGGCAGCGTTCTCTTCCGTCACCCCACCGCCCGGCATGACTGAGATGCGGCCGCCGCCCTCTGCCACCAGCTGCGCCAGGGCAGTCAGCCCCTCCATGACCGTCTGCTGCCCGCCTGCGCAGAGGAACAGATGTTGCAGGCAGGCAGGCGGTGTGGGGCCGAACGTGTCTGCAGCGATGGCAGGGTATGCCGCTTGCTGTGCTGGCTGCCCCATCGGCGCACCATTACCAGCACACTCTGCACCTGAGTTCAGCCCTCACCTGACGACAGCACGCGGCGCACGCGGCAGGCCACTAGGTCGTTGAGCGCGGCCCGCTGGTCTTTCACAAGGTCAAAGGCTCGGTGGAACGTGAGGTCCAGGCCTGCAATGGTGGACAGTGTGGGCATTGGCAGGCTGGCTGGTACGGCTTGAGCAGGCTGCTGCAGCAGACCACCTGCAAGCGGTTCACCCTGGGTGGGAAAGAAGAGGGAAATGGATGGCCCACCAAGAACCAACTGGAGGAAAATTGAGGCCCACCCACGCAGCCCACCGCAGGCGGCAGCCGGCGCAGCACGCACCCAGCGCTGAGCAGAGGTCCACAAACGGCCGCAGCTGGTCAGTGTCTATGGTGCCTCCGGACGTCAGCATGCCCAGCACCACCCCATGGGCGCCGCAGCTGGCTGCGTGCAGCACATCCTGCCGCATGACCTGCAGTTGTGGAGGAGGGCTCACATGGAGGCGTCAGGCACATGCAGCAGCGGCGTGGGCATCCGGGATGTCCAAAGCAAACCCCAATGCTCACAAGGGCAGGGTGCCAGCTGTGGCACGCGCAGGCAGCGGCGGCCGCAGCTGCTGCATGCGGCAATGCAGGCTTGCCTGCAGCTCCTCTTGGCTGTACAGAAAGTCTCCCGGGCGCGGCCGGATCAGCACATGCACCCGCGCTCGGCTGAGCGCGCGGCACACGGCAGCAACGAGGCCTGGGTGGTGCAGCAGGGCCGCGGGTGAGGGGGGAGGATCAGCCATGCTCCACATGCCCGCTGCCAGGCGGCGCAGCTGCTGGATCAGACGGTGGTGGCACCTTGCGATGCAATGCGCTAGTGAACGGCAGGCGACAGCCCGGACCTCGAAACGAAGCAAGTGAACGACAGCGCCTCACCGTGCGACGGCGTGACGCCGCCCTCAGACAGCGCGCTGCACAGCTCCACTCGGTCAGCGCCGCCTGCCTCTGCCTGAAGCGCGCTTTCCAGGCTGTCTACACACACCTCCACCAGCATGCTGACGCTGGTGTAACGTCTCTCGCCCTGCTAGGCAGCGTAGCACGACTGGCCGCCGCCGCCGCCGTCTGCCTGTGCTGCCAACCCACGGCCCCCGGCACGCGTTGATCGCCGGCTGGAGACTTCCAAATTGCGAGCCGCCACCGCTGCCCGTGCTGCCCGCGGCAGGGTTCGAGTTCCGGCGCGAGGAGGGCGTCAGGCTCCAGCGGCAGCTTACCGCCTTGTCAAAGCGGTTCAGACGAATCTTATGTTGCAGATTACACGGCCCGGAGCCTCATGAACGTGCTGCAAGGGCCATGCTTTGCCGCACCGGTGGTGAGCAGCCGCCCGCATCGCGGGGAGCTGGCGTGCGTTGTTACATTGTGCATTGGAGGCAACAGAAGAGTACATTATGTAGCTTCACGGATTCATACACGAGCGGTGCATACATTCATCCTGGATCAGGACCTGAAGGGGGCTTGGCCGACAGCCGGATTCGAGGTGGTGGCGGCGGCGTGGCGCGCGGCAGGGCTGCTGCACGGCCCGTTATTCAAGCTCGCTTGTGCGGCGGCTCCAGCCGCTGGCTGTGCCATGTATCTGTACACTTAGCCGATCACGCGGGTGGACTCCTCCAGCTCGCGCGCCAGGCGGTCCCTGCAAGAGGGCACCACAGCAAGGCACCTCCTTGGCGAGCAGCAGGTGTTCCAGCAGTGAGCTCTGGCCGTCAAGTGAACAGAACGCATGCATGCAGACCAGGCTGCATGGCAGCGGCATGCGTGTGACCTCCACTTCTCCAACCCAACCTCAGACAACACAGCCCGCCCTCCCAGGCAACAGGGGCTCACTTGACGGCCTGGGCGCGGGGCGACAGCGGCCCGCGCTTCACGCCCATCCCAGGGATGAAGGGCTGGCCCTCGACCTCGCCATACTCGGTCTGTCAGGAGCGCAGGCACACAGCGAGCAAGTCACTCAATCTGTCAGGAGCGCAGGCACACAGCGGGCATTTCACTCAATCTGTCAGGAGCGCAGGCACACAGCGCAGGACTGCGCAGCAGCAGCCTGCCGGGCCCTGAGGGCGCCGAGAACGTCTGCGCCCGTGCATGCGCGGCGGCAGGCAGCTGCCTCCGGCCCCGTGCGTGGCGCCATCAAGTCACAGGCTGGCACAGGGCATCGATACAAGGCGCTTGTATGAGGACAGCGGATTCACTCAAATGCACTAGCTCTGGCACAAGAGCAAGCGCACCGAGATGCGCGACAGCTTGGGAGCTTCGGTTGAGATGGCGGGTGGGCCCGCCTGAGCGGTCATTCCGGACGCGCCGGCGCCCATCTGCAGCAATGGCAGTCGCCAGGAGATGCGTACGTGTGTGATGTATTTTCAAGGGAGCTGTGAAAGCAGCTGAGCAGCTGCCGGTGCAGAAGGCGCCGCCTGCGGGCATTCCGGGCCCCACGTCGAGACGGCGCCGCCGCGCTACCCCTGGAGCCGCCGGCGCCCTCTGCGCGGTGCTGTGAGTCCACAAGCCCTTGGATCAGCGACCGGACCTGCTTGGAGGAGGGGCCGCCGCTGGCTGGCGCCGTGCCCCCCACAACCTTGTTCTTGAGCTCGCGCAGCTTGTCCATGGTGGCCTTAGGCGTGTCGGGCGGTAGTTTGAAGCCGTTTGGGAGGCGCGATCAAGTCGCTGCTCGATCAGCGAAAACCCTAAGTCCAGCCTTGCTCATGCAGCCCCCCAATAGCAAGCTCGGCTTTCCAGCCTTGTGGCATTCCTCTACAACACTCCAAGATCGCCGGAAAGCACGCAGACACCCAAGTGGCCAATAGGCAGACTGGCCTCCACGACGCGTCGACCGTCTGGGGCCCCCATCGCCGTTCCCAGCCCATGCACGGAACCCATGCCGGCTCAAGGATCGTTTCAGCGGCGGGGGCTGATCCTGGTGTGCGGCCTGCTGGCGGCGGCGGCAACGGTTGCCGCCGCCGATGCCGCTGCACCGCCGGCGACGTGGCTCGGCCGATTCTTCCCTGGCGCCGCAACCGATGGTTCAATGGAGCTGCCGCAGGTGCGGGTACCCTAGGCTCGTGCCTGCGACTCTTGCTAGGGCCCACCGAAGGTGCAGCACCGCGGCTGCAGCTGCCGCCGCGCACTCCCGTACTCCCAGCACAGCGCAAGTCCAGACTTGCTGCCTGCCCTGTGCCCCAACCGCCTGCCTGCTGCCTAGCCTGCTGCCTCGCCTCCCCCGTGGCGCAGCTGATGAGCTGGGCCGCGAGCTCGGTCAGCTTTGCTTTCATGGGCAGCAGCATCGAAGTTGTGATCGACGGCAGCCTGGCCTCGCTGCCGCCGGGCCACACCGTGTTTGCCACCCGGGCGGGGCAGGCGGGAGATGCAGCCGCCGCACGCTTCCCCTGGTGCTCCTTCCAGGTGGGCTGAGCGCTGCTGCAGATCAACCCGGTCTGCTCGTGCCTGCATGCTGCGACCCTGGGCAACTTGCGGGCTGCCTCTGAAGCAGCGGCAGGGTTGGGCAGCAGCAAAGCGTGCTGCTGGTGGTTGAGAGTCGCGGGACTCGCCTCCCCAGCTGGCCTCCCCTCCCTGTGTTTTCTGCCTGGACCAGTTTGCGCTGGACGGCCAGGTTAGCGTGGCGGTGACATCGCCCGTGGAGCCGGTGCTGGCGTGGACTCGCCAGCTGCCTGAAGGCAAGTGGATACCCATCCGGCTTGCGGCACATGTGCTGTACAGCTCTCATGCGCGCCAGGCGGTGGAAAGAGGCACGCCACCAGCAGCTGGTAGCTTGCAAAACGGCCTAGTAGTTCAAGTGCATGTCCTCCCTGGCGACTGTCCACGCTGCGAGCCATGCATCACGCCTCAGCGGCTCCCTGTATGGCCCCACCACCCTCGCAAGTGGCAGCTGCTGGGCCAACACTTGACCTCGAGGTTCACTCGGGCACCTCCCGGCAAGCAGCAGTTCTCACCAAGCACCCCCCGCCTGCCGCAGGCCGCCACACCCTCACAATCACCAAGCTGACCCAGCCCCGAACCGGCTCCGCCTGGCTTCAATCGGTGACGGTTGGCGGCGGCTCGTTCCTCGCGCCGCCGCCGTCACCCGGCCAAGCCAGCGGGCCCAGCGGGCGCCGCATGCTGTTCATGGGTGACAGCTGTGAGTGCGGTTTGGGGAAATGGTGGGGGTGGATGGGTCAGTAAGCAGTCGAACTGGTCTCAGCTCCCTATCAGCTAAAACGTTGTCCTGTACGCACTTCATGGTTGGTAGCCTTGAGCCCTGAAGTGGGTGGCTTGCTCGGGTGCTGCCTTCAAAGAAACGTAGCAATTTACGGCCATGTATTGGTCCGTAGCTCAGCTCGTCCTTCTCTAACTCTCCGGCCTGCTTGAAAGCAGCACACGGCACTCACACGCACCCCCACCCCCGCGCAGTCACCGCCGGCAACGGCAATGCCGCCAACAGCAGGTGCAGCAGCCTATTTCATGAGAACGAGGACGCGCTGCGCTCGTTTGCACTGGCCACCGCCCGGCATTCCAAAGCCGATGCACAGCTGCTGGCGTGGGGAGCTGCAGGGCTCAACGTGCCGGTCCGCTGGTGGGCGTCTGCCATGGGTGTCTGCCAGCTGAACCCTCGTGTGCGGTGCTCGCCACTGACGAACCCAATGGCATTGGGTTGAAGGTTGGAACGCCTGGCTGCATGGCGCAGCGCGAAGTGGCGCAGCCAGCCCACGCCCACAGCGAGAGCCTGCCTGGCTGCAAGCAATGTACCTGCCTGGCTGCGCCCCACCACTCGCAGGAAACGCAACGGCCAGCCCTTCACCCCTGCTGAGCGGCAGGTCTTCGCCCGTGATGGCGGAGCTCTTCACCCGGGCAGACGCCCTGACCGCTGCAACAGAATACAGCCTCCAGGGCTTTGTTCCGCAGGCGCGACGTGGCACGGGTAGGCAGGCAGCTGGGCAAGCTGCAGCATGGCCCTGCGTGTGCAGCAGGCCAGCAGAATGGTTGCGCAGGGGGTTCCATCCACCCCTGATGGCGGGCCCTGAAGGGCACGCTCGTGCTGCCACCTAGTTGTAGCTGTGGCTCCACATCTCCCTCCTGCCCCCGGGCACCGCATGTGCCCATGCTGCTTGCGTCCTCCTGCCCCCGGCCACCGCAGGTAGTCGTGCTGGCGGCAGGGACGGTGAGTGGCCAAGAATGCAGCGTGCGGCAGACCCTGCGAGGGCAGGGCTTGGATGCAATGACTTGACTACTGGCTCACTATGTACAGCGGTTGAAGGCGTTGCCGCACACGTCCCTCTGGTCAGGGGCAGCAACTAGCCATCATGCCACCCCCACCCCTCCCCAGAACGTGTGAGCCGCCAAAGTTGGCAGCAGCAGCGACCACACCCCATCATGCCCATCGCTAGCAGCCTCCCGTGTTCACCTGCAGAACGACTTTCGGGCCGTCCAGATGGGCGGCGAGCTCAAGCTGGAGGGAGCCGCTGCGCCTGAGCTGGCCCCCATCGATGCCTGGCTGGACAAGTGGGAGGCATACGTGTGCCAGGTGAGAGCGCTCAAATGCAAACCGCCGCGATGACTGGATGCAAGTGGTGTGAGGGTTGCGGATGTGGGGAGCTGTTGGTTGAGGGCTCGTTATCAACGCCTGGCCGGCCAAGTGGGAAGCCCCATGTTTGGCAGGAAGTGAGCGCGCACGGTTGGTTGCCGCCGACCACCGCTGCATTGCGGAGTGATGGGCGCAGGCATGGACGAGACGCTTCTGTTGACGCCTTGACCGCTAGGAAGCTGTTGAAGCCTGATCTTGCAGGTGTGGGCGGCCTACCCTCGAGCCGCCATCATCCAGCTGGCCTGGCCGCTTGAGCAGCTGGCGGGCGCGCTGGGGCCGTTCAAGGTGGGGCTCGAGCTCAGCTTGGGCTGGGGCGTAGGGAGGGAGGCACACACCACCAGGCACAAACACCAGCCTTGTATGAATGAGCAGCTTGCGGGCGCACTGGAACCCTTTGAGCTGGGGCGATGGAAGGCTGCAAGCCGGTCGGACCCAGCTGGGGGAGCTGACAAGTTTGCCGCGCGGCAAGGCTCCCTCCGGAAGCTTGTGCGATCCCACAAGCTGGGCTGGCCATGGCATCCAAAACAGACCTGGTGTACACATGTGGCGCTTTGGCGCTCGCTGTACTCTGGCCCCCTTTATGGTTTGCCTTTAAATTTGCCTCCCGCTGCGCAGATTGCGGCGTACCTGCAGTACATGGCCGCGGCACACACCCGCCTGCAAACAGCGCACATTGACAACACGCACTTCCTGCAGGCAGGCTGGGCTGTCGTGGGGTGCGCACCCGTGTCCCTCCGCGTGCTGCGCTGCTGTGTCGCGCTATGCTGCGCTGCTGTGTCACGCTACGCTGAGCTGCACTTCTCCCGACATTGTGGACCGCAATGCCCTGCAGATTGTGGGCGAGGGATTCACCTCCCTCAAAAGCTGGTGCAGAGGGCACCCTGATGCTGCCACCCACGCGAACATCGCGCAGCAGCTCATCCAATTCATCAATGCCGTGTCCCCTGGCTGGGCGGGCGCAGCTGCGTGAGGGCACGATAGTTGGAGGATGCCCCGTGCAGCCAATCTGGCAATTGCTTGTTGGCACGAGGGGCTGCCATCACGTGTCACGCTTTGCATGCCTCACTGCCACTCTTTGCATGTTTCACTGCCACCCGTCACATCATGTGATGCCTCACTGCCACACTGTGGCACTCCCCATGCACTCCCCATGCCTCACTGCCTAAATGCATGCCTCGATTGCACTGCTCGTCGTTACTGTTTGATTAAACTTTTCTAGCGCTCAGTGCAAAATTTGTGGCATGATTTTTATTCGCAAGTGGCATGACTTTTATTCGCAAGCCCCCTCACCATCATTAACAAACCTTCACACGAGTGGCCATTCTCACCTGCTCCCTGCTCCCTCTTGACGAGTTGTTCATAGCTATCATTCCAAAGGCCGCTGCTGCCTCTCCCATTCAACCCTGCCGGCACGCTGTGAAGTTGCACCCAGTGCCACACCTTGCTATTTACAACAACTGTTGTACTTATGCCGATGTGAAGAGCGTTCAAGCAGATGAGCAAAGAGGCGGCTCCAAATGCCCCAGCCAGGGGCGCAGGAGCACGCTTCAGTAGGGGGCAGCAGGCACGCAGGCAGAATTGGAGTTGGCGGTGGTTGGGGCACAATTCAGATGTTGAGCAAAGTATGCAGCGCAGCTCTACTGCTCCTCCCACATCAGCACTTGCTGCGAGGGAGTCGCAATCTTGTCTGGTACCGCAACCGGCAGCCCGCTGGCAGCACCCGCCTGGCTGCCCAGCGGCTGCACAGAAAAGGGGGCGCTCTGCATGGGGGCGCTTTGCATCAGAGCCTCTCTCATGGGGGCATCTGAGGTCCCTGCTCCCACCGCCGCCACTGCCGCCGCTGCAGCACCCAGTGCTGTGGGCGAGGCAGCGCCAGGGTGGTGCGCATGCGGCTGGTACTGTCCAGCCAGCAGCGGCCCTCCCAGGACCGAGGCGGCGTGTGGGCCTGCCGCTGCTGCCGCATCAAAAGCGCTGTCCGTCCTGGGTGCCAGGCTGGCTGTCTGCTTCTGCTGGCTGAACATGAGGCCGGCGGACGCCAGCTCATCCTGCACACCCACACAGGGGCAGAGGGCAGATGGAGATTTTCAGGGCAGCTGCAGCCGGCAGGGCTGGGAGGGTGGCAGGGAGCGCTGAAGGTGGGGGTGCAAGGCATGGCGCACCACAGCATGGCACAGCACAGCATGGCACACCACGGCATGGCAGGCTCACCGGGCGCAGCGTGGCGGCCAGGCGGGGCAGCACGTCCACTTCCACGTCGTGTATGTGGGTGGCAAAGTCCTGCAGGCACGAGCATTACATTGAGCATTACAGTATATGAGCAAGAGGACCAGACCAATTGACCTTCAGGCATTTGAGCGGCATAGGGGCAGCGCACCAGCGGCCGCAGCGGCAGTAGCAGCAGCAGACTCGGCAGCAAGTGCAGAGGACAGTTGCACACGCCTTGTGTGTGAGGTCCGTGCGCTGGGCCAGCGCGGACCAGTCCCGCTCGCGCCGCAGCGTCAGCATCTGTTTGGTGGGCGGGGCAGGCAGGCAGGTCGACAGCAGGTAGTGGACTGTGCACCGGTGCAGAACCTCGCACAGTTGTCGGCAAACTCACCTCCGCGCCAGCACAAATGCTGGTGCGCTGCCGCAGAAAAGCTCGCCCCGCCCAGCTACTGTTTCCGCTCAAACCCTCTGCAGCTGCGTACCAAGTCGCATGGGCTAAGTCGTGAGCTGCCCACCAGCTCACCTCCACCACATCTCGCTCGACCGCCGTCAGCTGCTGTGCGGCACGGGCCGCCAGAGCGGACCCCTGGGCGCCAAACCGCCGCTCCAGCAGGGGGCACACCACGTCAGCGACGGCCTGTGGTGTGCAAGAGCAGACTTTGGCACCTCGATGTCGGCTCATCGCAACCTGGGGCGAATCTCATAAGCTTGCATTCCAGCAGAATGAACTGGGATTGGTGGAGGGCATGACAAGCACTGCTACTGATAAGGCAAGCTCCTGCACACAGCATGTTGGCGCACGCAGCACACAGCGCACAGCGCACAGCGCACAGCGCACAGCGCACAGCGCACAGGCACAACCTGCTTGCCTGGGCGTGCAGGCGGATGTCGAGGGCCAGGGCACCGGCCAGGAGCTCCATGGCGTGTGTGTTGCCCTGGGCAGCCGCCTGGGAACGGATGCATGGATGGGCAGGCAGCAAAGTGGCTGAGCAGTGCATGCTGTAGTCGTCGCAACAGGCCCAGCAGTTGGCGGACAGCTGCTGCCTGGGCAACTGCGCAAGCACTGCAGATGCCGGCGGCCCTGGTTCTGTTCATAGTTCTTTCTTGCCTTGGTCGCGTGGTTGAAGAGCGTCAGCGTCTGGCGGTGGTCCTGCAGGTTTGAACCAAAGGAAGGGCGGTGCAGTTGCCAGTTGCCACACGCCGGAGCTGTTCTGCATTCGTGAGCCACGTCTGGCATGCCTCACGAGCCAGCATGGTGTGATAACCCTTCCCGCTAACTGCACTCTGCGGGTGCATCAGGACAGCAACTCACGCAGAGCAGGATGTCCACTAGGCCAGGTTCGGGGATGGGCAGCAGCGCCTGCGGCGCGTCGGCGTCAGCGGCAGACGCTGGAAGGACCATGTGGCGGGGCGAGCTGGGCTGCGCTGCCTCTCGCGGCGATCTTGGGTCCTTCATGCCGAATTCTCGGCCTCAGCTGTCTCGGGAGGCTCGGTCGGGCGGGGCGAGTTGTGCGCGCGGCTTGTAGGTCGTTGGCGGCGCTTTCAGGGTGCTGAAAGACAAACCGATGGAACGCGAAGACCGACAGGCAGGCCATCCAGCGCCTGAAGCGCCTCATTGAGGCCCGGCGGGCGGTGATGCGGCGCCCTCAGCGCGGGCGCAGGCGCCGGCGCAGCTGCCATTGCCTTTGGGAGCCAGGCAGACTGCGAGATGTCTGTGATCATCATGCACAACCATGTGCTGCAGGGCACGTGTGCAAGCCATGCACAGGTACGGGAACAGAGCAGGCTGGCCTCTTGTTACGGGACCAACCTCGCCGCGGGCCTGGGGCCCCATCGGCATTCTAGGTCTGCCTGGCGGCAGCAGCAGCACAAGTGCAAGCCTTGCATGAATTCAAACAGTCTGCTGACGGCTTGCCAAGTTGGAAGAGTAGCAGCTGCTGGCTCACATGAAGGCCTTGTGGAAGGCTTTGGGCGGGGCGGCAGTCGTCGTTCCGTGGCAGCTGGCCGGCAGATGAGACACTGGGTGGTTGTGCAAGCAGCACACTGCTTCAAGAGTGATCATGAATATGACGGCCGATATATTCTGAGCCTACAACAGCAGCGCCATAGCAAAAAGAGCAGGCGGTAGCTGCCGGCCGGCAGAGCAGGCGGCAGCGGGCGGCAGCCCAGTGAGGCGGCGGCGACGGCGCAAGAGCTGCAGTGAGCGGGCGGCGGCAGTCGCATTTGCTGTGTCTCACTGCACTGTGCCTCGATCAAGTGCGCGCAATGGCCTACGCGGCGTCGGCCGCTCGGGGCCACTGGCAGCCCGCCAGGCCAGCCGGCAGCCGTGCAAGCCGCACCAGTCGCGGTCGCAGCGGCAGCCATGTCGCTCGGATGGCCGTCGAGGCCCCTGCGCCGGCGGCCAGGGCTCAAGCAGCGGGGGCCGACCTGGACGACGCCTGGTTCTACTCGGAAGTTGGCCAGCAGACGTGGTGCGCATTTCGGGCGCTGATCGGCGGTGTGGTAGTCGCAGCTCTGCCTGGCCGCTGCCGCCGCCTGCCGCTGCCGCCTGCCGCTCACTCCCCCATCCCTTGCTCGCTCGCAGGGTGGATGCGATGGAGCTTTCCTCCCTCACTCCGGAGCTCCCCAAGCTGCTGACGGAAATGGGAGTCAAGTATGACCCCGAGCGCCTGGCGGCGGCGCTGTCCAGCCGGCCAGCAGGTGCGCTCCGGCAGCAGCAGTGGCAGGGTTCATGTCAATCAAGATGCCCTGGTTCGCACATGTTGCAGCCTGCTGCCGAGGCTGCAGCCGTGTGCACCACACAACCACTGAATCATGTCAGTCACTAGCGCTGCCTGCCTGCCCGCCTGCCTGCCTGCCCGCCTCATGCTGCCCCCCGGACTTAGTGTGCAGACCTGGCGGCTCGGTCGGTGACAGTGGCGGCCAAGTTGGGCGGCTTTATCACGCGCGTGCTGGCCGACGTCGCCAGCGGCAGCTTCGAGTCCAATGCACCACAGCGTGCACAGCAGCTGCGTGCCGTGCTCAGCAGCCTGGGACCCTCCTTTGTGAAGACCGGGCAGGCACTCAGTGGTGAGCTTGGGGGCCTGTGTATCGGGGAAGTGGCTTGTGTATCGTGGAAGCTGCCGCGTGACCAAGCGCCATAGGGATGGGCATGCCGCAGGGAAGGATGCTAGCCCGCCCCTGTGTTAGAGCTGCCGGCGGGTGGCTTGTATGTCAGCACGGCAGGAGCCCGCCCCGACCTGTTGCCCAAGCCGAACTTGCTCGCCCCGAGGTTTTGTGCTGGGTTTGAAATGGCCTGCGTTTTGCCGTCCTGTGAACTTGCAGCCCGCCCCGACCTGCTGCCCAAGCCGTACTTGGATGCGCTGAGCGAGCTCCAGGACCGGCTGCCCTCCTTCCCATCCTCCATCGCTTTTGAGGTGGGTGCTGGGCAGGGTAGCGTGCGAGTGTGCATTAGCATAGCATGTTTGCAACGTGCGGCTGCGCCACTGCAACTTGCGCATTCGCTGTAGGCATGGGCTTGGAGGTGGGCGGCTGGGGAGCCTGGCTGGTGGTGCAGCTGGCCGGTTGCCTTTGAATGCAGGGCGTGACATCCAGCTGGTCCGGGTGTTAGCAGCTGTGCTTCCGATGTTGACCCAGTTTCTCAGCTGCTCTCACCGATCCGAGCCGCAGGTAATCCATGCGGACTGTATGTTTTTGTTTTTCCTGAGGTGCAGGTCATGCAGGAGGAGCTGGGGCGCCCCGTGGGCGAGGTGTTCAGCGAAATCACCCCGGAACCGGTGGCAGCCGCTTCGCTTGGGCAGGTGCGCAGTTGCAGGGCTCGATTTGTCTCTGGTGGTTTGTCTCTGGATGTGTCTCCGTCTCTGGCCTTCGATTTGCCTCTGAACTGTGTGGATGCGGACTCTCCTGGGAGCCTGTGAGGGCTGCCTCGCGGGGCCAGCTGCCCTGTGCTGCTGCTGGCATCTCGCTTCTTGTCGGTGCCTTTGCCGATGCGCATGTTGCGCTTCCCGCAGCACGCAGAGCTGATCGGTGCCCGCTAGGGGGCGTCGCCTGGCTCTCAGCGCTGCTCAGTTGCACTGCCTCCTGTGGCGTGGCATGGCTGCAGGTCTACAAGGCGAAGCTGCGGTCCACCGGCGAAACCGTGGCGGTCAAGGTGAGGGGGCGGCCCTGGGAAGACGGCCAGACAGACAGAAAGAAAGTACACGCCTTGAGCGTGGATTGAGGGGGCAGCCCTGGGATGACTGGCACCAGCAGGAAGGAGCCGCGTGGCAGTGTGCACCCATGCCAGGCCCAGCTCACCACACTGCATGGAGCAACACGTCCTCGCTGCTGTGCAGGTCCAGCGCCCCGGCATCGGGGAGCAGATTGCAGCTGCTGCACTCCTTCTCCTGGCAGCGGCTATGTTCTGATCATGGCACCGGAGATGTATTGGTTCGTTTCCGCAGGTCCAGCGCCCCGGCATCGGCGAGCAGATTGCGGTGGACATGGTGCTGCTGCGCCGCCTGGTGGCGGTTGTGGACAACAATATACCGCAGGCAAGCTTGCTATCCACACGCTGCAGCTGGTAGCTGCAGCATACTGCGACTGCTTTGTTGTGCAGCTGGTAGGAAGTTTCATATTGGCAGTGGGTTGCTGGGGTGGGGGTGTGCCGCCTGGGGGCGGTTGCGGAACAACCTCCCGCAGGCAAGCCCTCTAGCCAACAGCTGCTGGTGCCGGGTGGCAGCACATGCCAGGCCTGGATCCCGCCTGCCGATGTGCACAACACGCATGGCTGGGCCTTGGTGGTGGGCCACTTGGTGCCGGCGGCACTGCACCGACCGCTCACGTCCCTGTTTGTTAATCGCCGAGCAGGTCAGCCAGCCGCTGGTGCCTCTGGTGGACGAGTTTGCGGCGCGCCTGTTTGGCGAGCTGGACTATGTTCAGGAGGGCAAGAACTGCGAGAAGTTTGGGCGGCTGTACAGGTGGGCGGTGCTTGGGTTCTGGCCAGCTGGCTGGGGCTTTTTAAACTTAGCATGCAAATCCCGCTCGCCGGTGTGGCGCCGCAAGCCCAGCAGCACACGAGATGTAGTGCTGCGGCGGCGCACGCTGCCTGTGGCGCTGTGGGGCAAGCTGCAGCTGCGCACGCGCTCGGTTGATGCATCCTCGTTTCCCCCGTGTGCAGCCACGTGCCGCGGGTGCGGGTCCCAGCAATCAAGTGGGAGGCAACCAGCCGGCGGGTCATCACCATGGAGTGGATCGATGGTGTCAAACTGACTGATGAGAAGGGCGAGTGGCACAGCCGGGTGGAGTGGGTTTGCCTTGGTGTGTCCATGGCAATGGTCACGTGTCTGCCTGGGTGTGTTCATGGTCACGGCGCGCAAGTGCAGGTATGGGTTCAACCTAGCGAGGCAGGCAGAACCGGCAGCTGCGCCGTACACGCGTTCTGCCCGTGGCCCGCACGTGCAGGTATTGGTGTCGGCAGCAGAACCGGCAGCCACGCCGTACGCGCCTTCCGCTCCTTGCTGTGACCCTCTGCCGCTGCACCCCCCATCCACGCTGCAGCCATGTCTGCCCTGGGCCTGGACATTGTCGACTTTGTGACGGTGGGCATCGAGTGCACGCTGCGCCAGCTGCTCGAGGCCGGCTTCTTCCACGCGGGTGGGTCCTGGGCTCGCTGCTTGGGGGTGCCGGCGCTGCACCTGTGATTGCCAAGTAGTGCCCACTGCGCCGGCACTGGGCTCCCTTAGCTGGCAGCTGCCTGCGGCTTGCGCTGGGCTGCCACCGCGCTTCCTGCGCTCATCTCACCGGGCCTGAAACCCCTCCGCAGACCCGCACCCCGGCAACCTGCTGGCCACCACAAATGGAGACCTGGTGTACCTGGATTTCGGCATGATGAGCGAGGCGCCGCTGTCAGGTGAATGGTATTAACCTGCTGTACATCCTGCTGTAGTCATTGGGAATTTCTGAACGGCTGTGGGGTGCTGTTGACGGCCGGGTGTGCTTGGATTGTGTTCGGCATGATGAGCGAGGCGCCTCTGTCAGGCGGGGCAGCCGCCAGCGGCTGGGGCCAGGCAGGCCAGACTTTGCTTTGCGAGCGGCACCGCCAACGCAGCGCACAGCGCCTTTTGGTTGCGGGAATGGTGGTCGACGGTCGCAGCCCGCTGTTGTTGGCTGCGCTGCTCACCAGCGCCCTGCCCCTACCCGCTTGCGCAGCGCGCTACGCCATCATCGCGCACATAGTGCGTCTGTCCAAAAGTGCACGTATTTTTGCTCACCTTTCACCGTCCTTCCGTTGCAGCGCGCTACGCCATCATCGCCACGTGGTGCATCTGCCCAAACGCGCACGTAATTTATATTCGCTCGCCTCTCACCACCCCTTGTGTTGCAGCGCGGTACGCCATCATTGCGCACGTGGTGCACCTGGTGAACCGCGACTACCTGGCCATGTGCATGGACTACTACACGTGAGCTTTAATTTTGCCATATGCTTCTGATGCGTTGCGCCATCCTTGGAGGTTTGTTGAAGCGTCCGTACCTGGTCGGTTGGTTCTGTGGGCCGAGGCAGCATGACTACTTGGAACGCCATGCATGGACCGCTTCACATGAGTCGCTGCCTTGGGCTGTCAAGGGCATCTGCAGCAGTTGCAGCGCTGCGGCACCGCGCACAAAGCCGCGCTGCTGCGGTGGCGGCAACGGCCGCGGCGGCGGCCCTCTGGGGCGGTTGACAAGACGGGGTGGCTGAGATTGCTCGCTTTGGGGTCGCAACTGTCCATTCTCGCCCTACGAGTTCACCTGATCGTCCCTGCCCCTGCTGCCCTCCACAGGCTGGAGTTCATGGACCCTTCAGTGGACACCACACCCATCGCCCCCGCCCTGGCCGCCTTCTTTGACGACGTGCTCAACGACTCCGTGTCGCGACTCAACTTCAGGTGGGGCTGAGTCTCCAAGTTGCTAAGTTGGTTTTGCACAGTTGCCAAGTTTCTGAGTTAGAGTTGGTGTGAGGTTGGCCAATGGGTGGGTGGTTGTCGTGGGCGCAATTTTCGACGCCGCACTGCGCGACTCGGCGTCGCGGCTCAACTTCAGGTGGGGGCTAAGCTGTTCAGCGGCTTCCCGGGCTGAGCTGTGCTAGCCACCTGCGGCCTCTAAGTTGCTACATTGGAGTGGGTGTGGGTTCCGGCAATGGGTGGGTGTCTGGGTGTCGTGTATGGAGCCGCCGCCTTCCACGCTGCGCTTTGGCACAGCTGGTTGGGTGGTGGGTAGAAGAAGCCCACTTCTGGGACACCGGTGTTTTACCGCAGCGCAAGTTTGGTACCGGAACTCAATGTCAGTTGGGTTTCAATCTGCACAGGCACGGGCAAGGCGAGGCAGCGCACCTCCACTTGTGTGCGCACAAGCCTGCCGCATGCACGTGTCCTTGCACGTCGTCACATCGTACTGCGTCCAACTGACACCGCCCAATGCTTGCCTGCCTGCAGGGCCATTGTGGACGGTCTGGGCGGCGTGCTGTTCCAGTACCCCTTCAGGCAAGCTCCATTCACGGGAGAGCCGTGCAGCTGGCCATGTGGCTGGCGCTTGCAAGCCGCCTGTGTGCATGCCAAAGCAGCCCTGGCACGCCAGCCGTGCATGCGTGCATGCCTGGGCTGCCCCCATGGAATGCCGATCCAACCCATCGGTACTGCGTACAGCCGCCCAGCCCGCTACAGTGGGCAGCACAGCCCACAGCACCTGCCCAGCAACACATCGTCTGCCTCATATCCAAGCAGGGTGCCCGCCTACTACGCCCTCATCCTGCGTTCGCTGACTGTGCTGGAGGGTCTGGCTCTCACGGTGCGCTCGTGGGCGTGCGGCTCCTCGCTGTGCTGTGTTGTTCTTTGGCTTGAACCTGCGGCCTGTTGCTCCCCACGCGTCCAGTCCACTGGACTCAAGACACTTGCAACCAGTCCGGCTGGTTCATGCACGTCTCTGTGCGGGCGGATCCCAACAACAAGCTGATTGCTGCCTGGCACCCCATATCTGCCTGGCCGCGGTGTGAAGTGTGCATGTGTCTCTGCCCTGCCACAGGCGGACCCCAACTACAGGCTGATTGCTGCCTGGCACCCCATATCTGCCTGGCCGCGTTGTGAAGTTTGAACGTGTCCCACCCCTGCACACACAGGCGGACCCCAACTACAAGCTGATTGCAGCAGCCTACCCGTACATGGCACGCCGCCTGCTGACCGACCCCGCGCCCGAGCTGCGGTGAGGCTTGGGCCCGTGGCTAGTTCTCGTGGCTAGCCCAACAGCCTTGGGCGTCCCGCTGCCGCCGCCCAGCTGCTAGCCCAGCTCCCCCCCACAGGGCACTTGCGCTGCCATGGCCTGCTGTGGGGCTCGCAGTAACCGTGCATGCACTGTGCATGCAGTGCACATCCGCATGCAGCACTGCATGCAGTAATTGTGCATGCGCTCTCGGCTGTGGCGTGCTGCAGGTCTTCGTTTGAGGACCTTGTGCTGGTCAACGGCCGGCTGCGCTGGAGCCGGCTGGAGAACTTGTTCAAGGAAGGCAGCAAGAGCCAGGACTATGATCCTGCACAGGTGAGGGTAGTTGTTTGCTTGGTTGATGGGTGTCCAGAGGATCGAGGAGGGCAGCGGGAGCCAGGACTACGACCCCGCGCAGGCGAGTGGGCCAGCTGGTTGGTGGAGCAGGTTGCAGCTGGGTGTTCAAGGGGGGCAGTGGGAGCCAGGACTACGACTGGAGCTCTGGCTGCTAGCTCAATAGGTGTGCATGGAGGAATGGCGGCCTGCCGCACTCCTCCTCCTCTCCTCCCGCCTTCCAGCCTTCCAGCCTTCTTCCCCTCCCCCTTGACTCACCCTTCATCTCCGCTTCCCCTGCTGTCCCGCTCCCAGCTGTGGCTGCTGGCCGAGTGGGTGTGCAGCGAGGGCGGGCGGTTCGACGTCTTGGTTGGCTCACAACCGACTTCTGCTCTCTGCTCCTGCCCTTCCTTTCGCAGCTCTGGCTGCTGGCGGAGTGGGTGTGCAGCGAGGGCGGGCGGCCGGTGCGGCGGCCGCTGGCGGCGGAGCTGTGCCGCCTGGTGGACGCAACTATCTCTGACTCAGTCAGGTGAGGGGCTGCTACGCACCATGTTTGATTGCTTTGCTCGTTTGAAGCTCTGCCGCCTGGTGGTTGTCACAACCACAGACTCAGTCAGGTGAGCCGACTGCGAGTTGCGGGCTGCTTTGGGCTGCTGTGAGCAGCTGCAGTGGTGTGACAAGGTGCAGTGGCATACCTGCTCCTTTGCCTGCCCCGCCAGCCACACACGGCGCACGCCTCAAACCACAAACCGGTCCCCACGGCCCTCCTCCGCACTGCAGGCGGCAGGTCGAGGAACGCAGCGGCAGTGCGGCGCTGGCGGCGCGGCTGGTGCCTCCCCAGCCTGAGGAGGCGCAGAGCGCTGAGCGCGCCCGGCTGCTGTGGGATGTGCTGACGACTCGGGCGGGGCAGGCGGCTCCCATGCCGCAGCTGCAGGCCGGCTGGCTGGGCCTGCCGGGCCCCGCAGAGTTGCAGCAGTATGTGCAGCAGTTGCGCGACTCTGCTGCTGGGGCCGCCCCTCGGCTGCAAGCCATTCTGGAGCGGCCCGGTGCCCAGGAGCTGCTTGCGGACGTGCAGTGGGGCCTGCTGCAGCGCTTTACGGCTCGCAGCATCAAGTTTGCCATGGGCATTGCAGACGGCGGCAGCAGCAGCAGCGGCAGCAGCAGCGGCGGCGCGGCAGGCGGCGCCATCGCAGCCAGCAGCAGCGGCGGCGGCGACGGCAGCAGTGTTGTAGCCGCGAGGAATGGCGTGCGGCCTGGAGATGCTGGCGCCCTGCGGGCGCAGCAGTCCTGAGCCTGCCCTGCTGAGGCAGGCTGTTCACTGCGGCTAATGAGGCCCGCCTCGCTGCCTCGCNTCCCCACCACCCCTCAGTTTTCCCCAGAGGTTTACTCACTGTCTAATCTATCCCGGCTTTTGATCTATCTGATTGCCCGCCGCGCCGGCTGCAGCCTTTCGCAGCCGGCGGCACCGGCGTAGTTGAGTGCAGCGCGCCCTCGGTTCCCCCCATGCCGCCACGCTGCATGCGCCCGATCCGGTGTGAAGCGCATGCTGCTGCATTTCAGCGTTGATTTGTCATTCTTGTGTCTGCCACACTGTCCACTGTGAGCTCCGCGACGATGGGATGGGTGCGACGCACTAAGAGAGAGGTGACATTCCTCTCGTTCTACTCATTTCTCCCACATATGGCCTTCAACGCTGGCGGGCGAGGCGTTTCTGTGGGGCTATCAGGATCCGAGCAGGCTGTGTATGTTATTCAGAAGCTGGCCGCTCTGGACCAGGCGGCAGGGGCGGCAGGGGCGGCAGGGCTGAGCCGCACATGACTTTGACGCAGCAGCGCTGCTGCGGCGGCGATTGTGTGGTGCAGTGCACTTGTGGCGGCTGTGGGTGACCCCGTGCCGCCTGCCTGTGGCGCCCTCACTTCCTGTGATATAGCTGCACGATTCAGGGGAGATGTATGGATTCTTACATGCGTGTGGCACGCTGCTGCATGTTGACGTGTGGGAACTGAGGCTAGCTTGGAGGCCAGCTTGGATCGAGCGCGCACAAGGTGGGAAGCGGCGGCGCCCGCATGGGCGGCGCTGCCATATTCTTGCCCCAGCTTATGCAGGTGGCCTGCTGTCGTACAACATGCATGGCATTGCTCCCTTCAGATCCGGGCTGGACTGCGCGGAGCTTGGGGCGCTCGCGCTCGCTGGGTTCCAAGTGCGCGGCGAGCTGTGCTTTCGGCGTATCTGATCTAGTAATCAGCAGCATCGAGGGTGAGCCGGAAGGGCCTGGGGGGGCTTGCAGCGCCTGCCCGCCTGACTTCAGACGGTCCGCCACTGCTGGGCTGCCCCTTAGGCTTCGTACAGTGCACGAATTTGCTCAGCAATGCTAGCAGAACTGATCGAGCAGCGGCCGAAGGCCATCACGAGCAGACGGCGGCGGCGGCAGCGGCAGCTGCCCCGCAAGAGCGGCCACCGGCGCTTCGCTGTGTGATCCAAACTGATCCAACCCAGTTCGACAGTCTCCCCGCTGCACCTCCTTCCACAGGCAATAATTTTGGCAGTCCACAGCTAACTGCCAGCACCCAGTGAAGCACGCAGCATGGCGGCGGCCGGCGCGCTCGCATTGGCGCGCCGCCTGGCGCTGCCGCTGCCGGCCGGCCTGATTGGCCGCCTGGGCGTGCCTGATTCGGACTTTTGCATCAACGCCACGTACGAGCACCGGCTGAATGATCCCGTCACCTACAACTTCTGCAGGTGGGTTGATACACATGGGTTTGGGCGTGTCCAAACCTACGCATTGATACCTACGCATCGATTGCAAGCTGCAACCTTGAACCACCACGTCGGCGCCCAACCAGGGCCGTGCACAAGCCTGCCTGCTGCCCCGCTCACGGGCCACACCCACCGGGTGGCGCCTCCTTCCCCGCTCGACCCGCAGCGTGCCCGGCGGCGGCCCAGACGCCTTCCTGTTTGGCGCGCTGGCCGTCCTGGTGGCCTGCTGCCTGCACTTCTCCTCCCTCTCCGCCGTCTTTGTGCTGGTGGCGGGAGCGCTGGTGGAGGGGTTCGTCTTCCCTTTCAACCTGGGCAGGTGTGCCAGCTTGCGCGAGCTGATGTGTAGGGCCGGCTGTTAGGCTGGTGTCCTGCGCGGGGGGCGGCGGCAGGGGGCAAAGCGGTGCATGCTGCCGGGGCCGGCGGTTGGCGGCGGCGGTTGGCCAGGTGCCGGCTCAGCTACGTTGGGTTCTCTCGTGCCACGGCAATCATGTTGAGCATTCGAGCGACGACCAGCTCGGCTGATGAACTCATGATCAACCCAGCCGCCTGGCTGCCGCAGGCTGGGCAACGCATTCACTCTGTGGCTGGGCATCGACCCGCCCGAAATCTTCTTCTTTGCGGTGAGGGCAGCAGGGCTGCGCAGCGAAGGCAGAGGCATATGTCGAGCTGGGGCGGGGCCTGGTGTTGACTGCGCCCTGCAGCGTGGGCTGTGCGTGGAGCACCATGCACTACTACACTTGCGCCACTGCACTTGGAGCTCTGCTGCACTCCACACTGCTCTTTGGACTCTCCTGCGCTACCATGCAGCTCCTTCCTCTGCTGCACTCCCATGCAGTTCCTGCCACCGCTGCTGCTGGACTCGGCGCTCTCCATCGACTACTTCCTGTTCAAGAAGGCGGGCTTTTCTTGTATGATGTCACACGTGTGGTGAACGTTTGTTGTATGATGCCACACGTGCAATTGCAAGGTCAGCATGGCACTGCTGTCGACAGCTGGTCATCCCGTAGGTCCAGTCGAGCCCACTTGCCAGCGCTTGCCCCAACGATACAACGGTGCAGGTGGCAGTGCCAGCTGCCCCACCTCAATCCGNGCGCCCTCGGCGCTTTCTTTCTTTCTTTCTTGTAGGTGGCGGTACAAGCCATGGTCTTCGCCTTCCTTGTGGTCCTGCTCTCCGCCCTCATCACCACACCGGTATTGCTGTACGGCCTGGGGCTTGCGGCACACGGCTGGCGCTGGCAGCATGGCGCGCTGTTCAGGCGAGCCAGGTGGCGGGCCCTCAATCCACGCCCAATGCGTATTCTGTTTTTCTTTACAGGTGGCGGGCTGGCCTGAGTTGGGATTCTTCAGCGAGGATGCATGTGGCGCCTGGCACGCTCGTTCTTCTGGCCCCAAGCACAGCCGGCTGCTTGATTTAGGCACCGCTCGTTTCAGGCACAGCTCGTGTCAGTCACAGCTTGTGTCAGCTTGTGTCAGGCACAGCCGACTGCTGGCTTCATCTCAGGCTGCGCCTGCTGAGGGGCACATGGATCCAGCCCTGCCCACCGCGGCCCCCACCGTGCAGTGCCCAGCTGGTGCCCATTGGGCTTACCGCCCAGCCACCCCCCTCAATCCACGCCCAAGGTGCACCTTTTGAGTCTTCTTCCTCTCTTGTGCAGTGCCATGCTGGCCTCAACAGATGCGCTGGCCATCACAGCCGTGCTGCGCCGTGCCGGCGGCCCTGAGATCATTGTCACTCTGATGGAGGGGGAGAGCCTGCTGAATGATGCATCGGGTGAGGCAGGGTGGCATCGTGCAAAGTGCTACTAGCAGGGGTTGGTGGTGGAGGGGAAGTCCTCGCTGGACGATGCCTCGGGCGAGAGGCTCCATGCAGCATGCATGCAGCCATGGCATCAAAGTGCTTTAGCATTTTGGGCGAGGGCCTGGAATCATGGATGCGGGTTCTTGGACGCCGCACCCGCCTTGGGGTTACGGGGAGAAGTGGGCGCACGGCAAAGGTCGTCAGGCAGCGATGGCACTCCTGACGTCCACGCCTCCTGGCCAGCACCGCAGGCATCGTCCTGTTTGAGCTGTTCCACCGCCTGGTACAGCAGCTAGGAGGGGACGACAGCGGCGGGGGCACTGCTGCCCCGACCTCGCCGCTCGCTGTGATGCCGCTGCTGGGAGCCGAGATCGCCCGGGTGAGCGAGGGTGTGTGAGGGTGGACAGGCGTGCTGCGATGCAGGGCTGCATCTCCCATGCACACACGCAAGCTCGCCAGCACAACGCTGCTTGCCAACGTCAGCGCTCCTTCCCGCCCTGCCCCTGACACAGCTGGCGGCGGGCGGGGTGGCAGTTGGGCTGGCTGCCGGCATGCTGACCCGCCGCCTGCTGCGCCTGCTGCGCTGGTTCGGCGCATCTGCAAGCCAGGCGGGCGGATCAGAGGGGTTGCGCAGATGCCTGCATGCCAGTGCCTGCTGGCCCGGTTGCGCACGCGCCTGCATGGTCGATGCCTGGGGGGTTGATGAACAACTACCCTCCCTCTCGCTCGTGCCCCTGCCTCTGTTTGCATCCACCGAATGTTCGCATGTGCATTAACTGAATGTTCGCATGTGCATCCACTGAATGTTTGCAGGAGGTGGCCACCATTGTGGCTGTGGGCTACCTCGCCTTTTACATCGCAAACGCGCCGCTTGGGGTGTCAGGTGAGGCCATACCTGCCTTCTGCATCGCAAACATGCCGCTTGGGGTATCGGGTACGCGCCACAGCAGCTTCGGTTGCCGCCGTGGCTGGTGCAGCCTGAGCCTGTCTGGCGCCAGCTAGACTCGCACCAGGTGCCTCCCTTGCCTCCCTTGCCTCCAACGGTTGATTGCCCCGCTCCTCCGCCCCCCAGGCGTGATTGCGGTGGTGGTGTTTGGGCTGTACGGCAACTCGACCTCCCACTTTGAGTTGGCGTCCTCCCGCCACATGAGGGACTCAGGTGGGCGCTGCTGTTCAGGTTCAGTGTCCACTCGGGTGGACGGTTGGAGCCTGCTTCGCCGCCACAGTTGCTGCTCATGTTCTACTAGCGTGGGCCGCCTCTGGGGCTCCCTTGGCAGCTCTCCTGCCGACAGCGCCCGTCGCAAAAATCCCGGCTGCCGGCGGCGCGCACGCTTTGGGAAGCGCGGGCGCGGCGCCTGAGCAGGCCAGCCTCCCACCCCCCAACCTGTCTTGTTGGCCGCCCTCGCGTGCCCATTGCAGCCGCGGTGCAGGGCACGCTGAGCTTTGCGCTCAACGGCATGGTCTTCTTCTTTGCTGGGGCAAGTGCTGTCAACTTCATGGTCAGGTGGGTGGAGGTCCATGGCCGCAGCGCTTTGCGTTGTTTTAGGGACCTACATGCCCTGGAGCTGCAGCAGGTGAGGTGTGAGATCGCAGCGGGCTCCAGCGCAACATTGCCGCTGTTTCTCTGCTGCTTGAGCGTGCGAAAACATGGCCTGCTGCTCAAACCAACGCATTGCGCAGGGCGGTGGAGGGGCTGGGAGACTACGGCTTTGCCTTTGCCCTCTTCCCAGCCATCTACCTGGCGCTCTTCCTCATCAGGTGCGTAAGTGACGATGGCATGCTGTTGACGATTTGCAAGTTTGACGGCACGGCCACGGCCCTACTGTTGCACGGCTGCCCCCGCACCAAAACCAAGCCAACGCAGCAGCGGGACGAGGGGTGGAACCGCTTCATCATCCGTGGCCCTGCCCAACTGCCACCTCGCTGCCCACCTGGCACCCTGCGGCAGCATCAGCCTGGGCCCTGCCTGGGCCCTGCCCACCTGGCACCCTGCGGCAGCATCAGCCTGGGCCCTGCCTGGGCCCTGCCCACCTGGCACCCTGCGGCAGCATCAGCCTGGGCCCTGCCTGGGCCCTGCCCACCTGGCACCCTGCGGCAGCATCAGCCTGGGCCCTGCCTGGGCCCTGCCCACCTTCCACCTCAAGAGCAAATTGCAGCATCAGCCTGGGCCCTGCTCCCCTGCCGCAGGGGCCTCTGCATCCTGTTGTTCAACCCCGTGTTTGCGCTGCTGGGCTCCCAGCCGCTGCCGCTGCGGGCGGTGCCCTTTGCCACCTGGGGCGGCCTCAGGCGAGCGTGCGAGCTTGCGGATGGTGCCAGGGTGCTTGCCACGGGTCTGACACATCTAGTGTGTGGGCAGCAGGCGGGCAGTTGGGCACGCAGCCACAATGTGGTGGCATCTCTGCAGCTTGAGCCTCGAGCGCGTGCATGGCTCTCTTGCGCCAGCTTCCCTCACCCGCCACGCCTCCCCCGCCCCCACTGGCGGTTCCCCGCCCTCCTCACAGGGGCGCCATCAGCCTCATCATGTGCCAGGTTGTGGTGACCGACGAAGCGGTCGTGGGCCACAGCCCGCTGGTGGCGGCGCAGGCAAGCTTGGTTTGGTGTAGTGTAGCTGTATCGCTCTAGGTGCATAGCTGCGTGAGCTCGACCAGGCTGGCATGGCACCTGCTGCGTGTGTCTTCGACTTGTGTCTTGAGACATGGGCCCATGACCTGTGGGTGACTTGAGCGACCGTGCCAGGTCCACCGATTGTGCCTCCAGCTTCATGCCCTGGTCCAAAGGGCCCACTACGCAGGGTATGTCACAAGAGGCTCTGAATGGCATGCTCACCCCTGCAGCTGGGCCTCTGGACCTCCCTGTTTGTGCTGTGCACCCTGCTCATCAACGCACCCACCATCCCAGCGCTGCTGCGCTGGACCGGGCTCACTGAGGCAAGTGGCAGCGTCTTGAGGCTGAATGAAGGCGTGGCAGAGGGTTGCAGATGGATGCCAGCGCTAGTCGACCTCCCCTCCAGGCTCGCAAAGTGGCATTTTATTGCTGGGGAGGTGCGGCACGAACCTTGCCTGCAAGCGCCAAGCCCCCCTGTTCTACCCTTGCCGAGAGGCTTGGTCATCTCCCCGGCCCACTGCCCACTGCCCACTGCCCACTGCACCTGCTCTGCAGGTCTCTCCAGTCAAGCTTAGCATCCGAGAGAAGGCCAAGCGCGCCCTGCTGCGCTATACCGCTGCGGCTATCAAGGTGGGGTGGGGGACGGCGGGGGTGGGGCAGTTTAACGCGGGCGCCCGGCAGAGCAGCGGTGCCGTGCACGCCGTCTGCCCTGGCTTGCAAGCACCCGTTGCTCTGCAACAGCTGGTTCGTCATCAGATGCCAAGACCACTCGGCATGCTGCGGCGGGCATGGCTGAGTGCCACACACCCAAACGCAAGCGCTAGTGCAGGACATGCGGACGATTCTGACGAGTGCCTGTGGGACGCCCCTGTTGTGTGCAGGACCTTCGGGATGATCCAGACGAGATGCTGCAAGGCGTGGACTGGGGCAAAGTCGCTCGCTTCGTGGACCTCTCAGACGAGCTGACTCTGTTTGAAGGGCCCGGCGGCGGCGTGGTGGGCGGCACTGGTACCAGCGGCGGCAGGGGAGCAGCAGCAGGGGCCCCAGCGCTTGTTCCTGGTGGGCCGCAGCTGCTGCTGGCTGGCGGCAGCGCGCCGCAGCAGGATGCTCAGTGGGCAGGCCAGCGAGGGAGCGAGGGGCGCCGCTCGGCAACCCACCAGCATGCAACAGTGGCAGGCGATGCGGCAGCGCTGCGGGAAGATGAGCTGTTTGAGTCGGCGGGCTGGGCGGCACCCTCGCTCGCCGCAGAGGGGAACGCCAAAAGCCGGCGGGCGGACGCGCTGGCTGACCTTGGGTGGGTGTGCATCTGAGCTGTGGGTGCAGCGCTGGTGCAGATGTCGGGTGTCGGTCAGCGGACAAGCGTGGCGTCCAGCCCTGCCCACTGCTGGCCGAAGCTGTCACCTGTGCTGCTGTGGCGGGCGGTACCGCAGATGGGCATTTTGGGTATTCTGCGGCATGCTGTTGCGGCGTTCGGACCACTTCCTTTGTTGCTGATGCTTCTTTGTGCAAAGTTGCCCGCCCACCCTACAGGCGCGGCTCCGCCCGCTCGGCGCTGGGCCAAAGCAGCCGACGCCTGCTGGGCGCCAGCTTCGCCACCCTGAGTCATAAGTGGGAGCCGCGCTTTGCTGCTGCTGGCGGCCACCCGGCTGCCGACCAGGCTGCTGAGGCGGAACCTTGGGCAGCAAGTGTGGGTGCCAGCGGCCTGCCAGATTTGGAGGCTCCGCTGCTGCCCTCTCCGGTCTCTGCTGCCAGCCCTCGCACACCACGGGATGGGCGCCGCTGGCCGAGCGGCGGCAGCGGTACAGGTGGCAGCGGGGAGGGCGGTGAGGGCGGCGGCGCCAACGGCGGTGGTGGTGTGCTCAGCAGGCGTGATAGGCTCAGCGGGCGCGGCGGCCAAAGCGGGCCCAGCAGGAATGCCAGCGTGGACCGGCGGCTAGACAAGTGGGGCTCCCAGGACTTTTCTGATGAGTCGCCCTTCTGGCCGGCGGCCACAAGCCCCAAGGTGAGGGTAGACGGCAGGGGGCCAACTTGCACAGGGCTGGCACGGAGCGGTAGAAGGCAGGGCCTCTGGGGGCAGACGCGCACAGGGCTGGCACGGAGCGGTAGAAGGCAGGGCCTCTGGGGGCAGACGCGCACAGGGCTGGCACGGAGCGGTAGAAGGCAGGGCCTCTGGGGGCAGACGCGCACAGGGCTGGCACAGAGCGGTAGAAGGCAGGGCCTCTGGGGGCAGACGCGCACATGGATGGCATGGGTCGTTTTCTCTCCTGAAGACAGCTGTGCACGTGCATGGCGACCTGCAACTCCCAGCCGTGGCTATCGCATGCGAGCACCATGCCTCGCATGGCTCGCATCCACTGCGTTGCCTGCGCAACTGTGTGCAGGCCGGCAAGCCGCGGCTGGCGGGCGCCAAGTCAGCGCCCCTCATGCACACCATTGTGGATGTGGGCACCAGCTCCGAGGTGGGGGGCGGGTGTTTGGAGCGGTCGATTTGCTGCGATAAAAGCTGCCGACGCAGTTTGATGCATCCCTAAGGGCAATGGCTTTTGGCAAAAGCGGCTCCGTGCTGTACTCTCACGTGCTCGCTCACCATTCTCCCCTCGGTTCCACCCCAACAGGAGGAGAGTGGCAGCGATGGTGAGTGCTGGGGCGGCGGCGGCGGCGGCTTGGGTCAGCCGGCCGAGCAGCACTCACTGCTGGAGCCGCTTCTGCAGCCTGAAGACAGCAGCAGCGCCCTGCACAGCCGAACCAGCCCACCGGAGCAGCAGCAGCAGCAGCAGCAGCAGGCGGGCGGAGGGGAGCAGGTGGGCCCTGCGCCGGCAGCGCCCAGGCGGCAGCAGTTTGCGCCGCTGGCATTCGATGCTGGCTCCCTCAGAGCGGCTTCTGATGCAGACTTTCACCTCCCAGATGCACCCGCCAGTTCATCCAACAGCAGCTTTGGCTCCCTGGCCGGCCCAGCCTCTGGAGGCTCAGAGGAGCCAGCCCCACCGGCACCCTCTGCCGCCGTCAGCGCAGCAGCAGCAGCAGCAGCAGCAGTGGGAGCGGCAGCCCCCGGCGCCCCTCCCGGCCTGCCGCCCCTGCGGCTGGGGAGGCTCGCTGTGCCTTCCTCTCCCCGCCCCTCCGCAGCGGCTGCAGCCACGGCTGAAGCGCTGTCGGGCCGTGGCACACCGAGGGGCGGCTTGGTGGCCGCTCTGACTGGGGACGCCTCGAGCGGAGGGGCGCCCATGAGCCCTCGCACCATGCACGGCCTTGTGCGCGGCCGCCTGCTGCCGGCAGCGGCTGACCGGCAGGCGGTGATGCAGGTTGGAGAGATGATGTCGGATGATGAGCCAGCCACCAGCCCTGCTGGCGTGCCCAGCAGTGCGGTTGGCAGCCCATCCACAGCGGCCACAGCGCCCGCTCAGCTACTGGCGCTGGCGGCCCTGCAGCCCGGCCCACCTGCTGCCGCTTCAGGCCCTTCCTTGAGTTGGCAGCAGCTGCCGCCAGCAGGCAGCAGAGGCACCTCCCGCCTGCAGCACAGCTCAACAATTGAACACAGCGGTGGCGGCAGCATGTGGGGCGGGCGGAGCAGCGGGAACAGCGGCGACACAGCGGGCACAGCAGGCACAGCAGGTCCAGCAGCCGGCCGCCGAGGGTTTGCCGGGCTGGGTTCAGCAGGAGGCTCAGGCCTGGCTGGCCTGCTCAGGCCGCCATCGCCTGGCAAGATCAGCCCGCTAGCCTCAGCAGGCAACTCACCAGAGCCAGTTGACCATGCAGAGGAGGCCGAAGAGAAGGCGGCAGGGGGCCAGCTGGCGGCAGCAATGGCTCAGCAGCAGCAGCAGCAGCAGCAGCAGCAGCAGGCTCAACTGCCGCCACTGCCCGCCCCATTGGATGTGGGAGAGAGCGGCACAGCAGCAGCAGCAGCGCCACCAGCAGCACCAGCAGCAGGGGTAGAGCTGGAGCAGCCGAGCCATGCAGATACCAGCGTTGAGGCTGCTGGTGGCCCAGTGGAGGCAGCGGGGGCAGCTGTGCCCCAGCCTGCCCCTCAGAACACCGGCGCGAGCAGCAGTGGCGGTAGTGGCGCTGCGCAGCTGGCGCCCGCTGTTGGCCGCAGTCTGTCCCTAGACATTGCCTCCTCAAGCCTGCTGCCGCCCTCGCCTTTTGTGCGCCTGGCCAGCGCCGCAGCGGGCGCAGCGGGCGCCTCAGGACCACAGCATGCGGAGCAGGCAGGATCACCGCTGCCACACCGCCTGCCCGCCGCCCCGCTGCCCCTCACGGCCATGGCCTCTGGCACCCTCCCCAGCACCAAATCATGGCAGAAGGGAGCCCTGCTGCTGCGCCGCAGCATGAGCACTCCTCTCATCGGCATTGCTGAGCAGTTGGAGGAGCAGGCAGGCCAGGTCAGCAGCAGCGTGCCCAAACTGCCATCTGCTGGCGGCGGGGATGCAGGCAGCGGCAGTGGGGGCATGCCTGGTGCTCCTGGAGGCATCGGCAGCAGTGGGAGCGCTGGCGCGGGGCAGTGGAACGAGGAGGTTTTGGCGGAGGCTCGCGTTCGCCTGGTGGCAGGTGGGTGAGCGCGGAGCGCCGCATGAAGGGATGCTGCGCTGGTTGCTTATTGCTTACCCAACGGGCCTGTCTCACCATACCTGGCCCCTGCATGTATCTGCTCGCAGGCGCGCATTGAGGAGAAGCAGCCGGCCCTGGAAGGGACTGCTGCACCATGCCTGCTTTGTTAGGTTACTGAGCGCTCTGCCTGTTCTGATGCGCAGGCCTGAAGCGCTACTTCCACGCCAAGCGAGGGGAGGGCCTGCTCAGCACCAAGGGGCTGCGCATACTTGACTTTGCCTGCGACCGAGCTGCTGACCAGGCGTACCTGGCCCTGGTGCGTACCAGCCCCTGGCTGTCTGTCTGTCTGGCTGGCTTGACTGTCGAATACCGTGCACCGCAGCATGGCGTGAGTTGGCTGCGGGCTGACGGGACTGCACGTCTGAGCGGTTGCTACTCCTGCCGCTCAGTATTCGTTTTGTTTTTCTCGCAGGACATTTGGTCGGTGGCTGAGCGGGAGGCCGTGGGCCGCTACATGATTCGGTGGGTGGGTGCAGGAAAGCGGGGCGGTTCGGGGCGCATTGCTCTGCCTGGCGCTGCCCTGGGCACACTGATGCCATGCTCGCAGCCGGCCTCTGCCGTGCTGCGTCTGCTGGTTAAAGCCCCTTTGCATGCGGCATGTTTACCGACCTGCAGTCGCCCTTGCATAATGGTATGTCTGCAGGGCGCTAGCCTGGCTGTTCTTCCGCACGAAGCGCCTCACCGGCGCCCTGCCGCGCTGGATGCGCTGGCTGCTCATGCCGCCCCTGCGCTGGCTGTCAGGTGAGCTCCTGGTGCTTCCACAGCAGCACGCAGTGCTGCGGATGCTGCCGCCTTGTTTTGGTGGCCGGATCAGAACCTCGCCACCTCTCTCCCGGTGCGGCGGGGGTGCTCAGCAGCTTGCGGATTGCGGATTGGGTCACACCCTGGTTCTCTCCTTGGTTCCTCTTACCCTGGTTCTCACCCTGAGGAGCTCGTCTAGGTCCTCATCCTGGTTCTCACGTGATGGGTGCGCCCATGCTCCCCACAAGGTGCAGGCGCCATCGGCGGCATCCTGTCCACCACCATGCTGGCCGCCTGCGAGGTGGCGGTGGAGCTCTGGCTGGGCCTGACCTGGTCGCCGCAGGCAAGCCGGGCCCGCTGCGCCGCGCAGTCATTTGCCGTGCTGCGCTGCGCGTGTTGAGCTGCGCCGTCGTCTGCGGCGCCGTGCAGTGCACCCATGCTCAGGATGCTGCATGGCATGCATGGATGAAGACGCATCGCATCTTGTGGGCCTGGCAATGTTCCCTGCAGCAGGCCATGCCAACTCATTGCACTGCCCGATGCCAACACGTGCAGGCCCAGTGGCTGCGAGAGAGCGAGAAGGCCGGCAAGCTGCAGGTGGTCGTGTGCCTTGCCAGAGCCCGAAGCGCGGCTGCCGCTGCCTCAACCCAAAGCGCGGCTGCCGCTGCCTCAACCCAAAGCGCGGCTGCCGCTGCCTCAACCCAAAGCGCGGCTCTCGCTGCCCGGCGCTGCAAAGCACAAATGTCATGAGCCTGCTGCTGCTCTCACATGTGCACCCTTCTTCCATGCTGCCACACACACATCCTCAGGGGGAGATCTCCGCAGAGTGCGGCCGCGTGCAGCGCTTCATCATTGACCGGGAGATTGAAGCTCCAGAGCGCTTCCAAGCCATCCAGAGCTACCGGTGAGAGGGGATCGCAAGCCGGTGCTGGCTGGCTGGCTGGCTGGCGGCTGGTTGGGTTGGACCAGCGCCTTGTTTCTCGCGGAGCCGCAGCATGCCGTGCTCGACTGTGTGGGCGACTCCTTGCTGCCGACCTGGATTCAGGCACAGGCACCGCCGCCCAGCCCTACCCCCACTCCCTCGCTCCCTTACTCCCTCACTCCCTCACTCACCTGGCAGCGCGGCCATGGCCATTCTTCGCCAGCAGTCGGCCTTCATTGACGAGCTGTTTGCCTCGGGCATCGTGAACGAGGTGGAGCGCGGCGCCATGCAGGCGGGCTGCTCCAGGGTTGCAGGCGGGGTGCAGGCCGGTTGCAGATGGGGTGCAGGCGGGGTGCAGGCGCCATGCCGGATCCATGCAGGCGGGTTGGTCCTGCTGCTTCAAGAAGGCCTTGCTTGCATGCAGGCGGGTTGGCCCTGCTGCTTCATGCTTGCATGCAGGCCAGCCGCAGGTCGGGCCCCTGCCCCATGCAAGAGGCTGGGGCCAGCACTGAAACCCGGCTGTGCCCCATGCACACCCCTTCATGCTGTCTGAGCACAGGGGCGGGGCAAGCTGCGAGCCCGGCGGCTGGGAGGCATGCTGCGCCCTGCGTGTGTGACTGCTGTGCTCGGTTTGGCTGCCCTGTGCAGGAGCCGGTTGAGCTGCGGGCTCGGCGGCTCGAGATCCAGGGTCCTGTGTGGCGAGCCCCCTCTGGTAGGCTTAGGGATGCATGCATCACAAGGATACGCCATGCATCGGCGCATGCAGCCAGGCTGGGTGGAGTCAGCCAGCCAGGCAGACGATGCTTGCGCTTTTAGCCTCGGCGTGCTGGGCTGGACACCTGCAGAGCCTGCGCCACTGCGTGGCTGCCGCGTGCTTGCCAGCCCCACCCCCAGCGCCCATCCAGCGCCCACCCAAAACGCCACCCAGCCACCCAGCCACCCATTCATCCACCCACCCATCCATCCACGCACCCACCCACGTACCCACCCACCCACCCACCCGTGCCTTGTTGCAGTGCGGGAGGTGCTGCGGGGGCTGCCCTTCCTGCAGCAGGTGCCGGAGCCGCTGTTCGACGCCCTGCTGGATCGGGGGCAGCTCATCGGTGCGTTGCTGCTGGTCGTTGTGTGCAACAGTATGAAATTAGCGTGCCTGCTAGTAAGCCACGGTATGCCTGCTAAGCTGGCCAGCTGACCGTGTTGGAAAACGCTAAGAGCCCAACAAGCCCAACTCGGCTCCGCCCTGTGCCGCCCCCCTGCCACCGCCCTTTAGAGGTATCCCATGGCGACATCATCTGGGCGCCGCCGCACGTGACGCACAAGGGCGGGGATGGCCTGCACATTGTGATCTATGGCCTGATTCGGCACAGCTTCACAGGTGAACAGTTCGCGGGCGGGAGGCTGCGCTGCGGCTCGGCATTGCGCTGGGGCCAGGGGCCATGCAGCCAATCCACGGCATGCACAGCAAGGAGCGGCGCGCTCGGCCATTGTGTGCAGCTAGCCAGCCATCTGCTGCCTTTTTCACGTCGCAAAATGCCCCGCAGACCGGACAGGCCAGGCTCGGGAGTACTTCCTGGGCAGTGGCGGCGTGCTGGGCCTGCTGGGCGCGCTGACGGGGCAGCACATGCCAGGTGCGCGCTGGGCCTGCTGGGCTTGGTGCAGGCAGCAGTTGCAGCGTGCAGTCGGCCACAGCGAAGTTGTCGGATGCGGGTGTGGTCCTCACCACAGCCACCTGCTGCAAACTACTGCTGCACAACAGGCTCCCCCAGCGCCTGTTCAAACCTCCCACTGAGGTTGCACTGGCGCCCCATCACTGCACGCAGGCTCGGGGCCAGCAATTGGCGAAGCCAACGCGCTGCACAAGGGGCCGGTGGTGTTCCACATCCCACAGGTGGGTGCCTCCAGCCACAGTTTCGACCCCCCCTTGCCTGGGGAGCTTTCAGGGTGCCCGGCTTGCAAGCCTTCGAGGCGGGCTTCTCCCTGCTCGCTTACTGCGGCTGCGGCCCACACCAGCAACGCTCCGATTGCTGTGTCATCATCATCATGCCTCTTTCCAACCGCTGTCATGCCTCTGTGCAGTCGGTCATCCGGCGCGTCCGCCAGCGGGCGGCGGCAGGCGACCACGACTTCGCGCAGCTGGAGCTGGACTTGTTCAGGTGGGTGACGTGGTCAACTTGAGGGTGCATTTCGAGGTGGGTGATGTTGCCCACTTTGCATCCGTTGGTCAGTTTCGTGTACGTGAGTCAGTGGCCTGCCAGCAAGGCTGCTGCAGGTGTGATCACCATGCACCAACCCAGACGAAACCCACCACACCTTGCATCCTTCGCTACTCGCCAGGGTGGCGGGCCTGTACGTCCTGGAGCGCCTGAAGGGCGAGGTGCTGTCTGCAGTGGCAGCAGAGCACCGGCGAGCGGCGGTGGAGCGGGTGCGGCGTGCGGCCATCCACCGGGCAGCTGCCGCCGCGGCGGCCGCAGCGGCTGCGGCGGCAGCTGCAGCGCAGGGCGGCATGCATGGCGCGCCTCAAACTTTGGCAGCAGCAGAGGCACTAGGTGCGGCACACGGTGCAATGCCCCTGGCGGGGGAGGCTGAGGCTGAGGCCAGGGCGACAGAGGGGCTGGGCAGCGGGCTGGGAGCTCGCCGCCACTCCCGAGTCCGTTTCGACCTGCCTGACATGCCCATGGAGGTGGCAGGGGCAGCAGGCAGGCCGCCTCCCGTGCAGCCACAGCTGACTACCAGCACAGCTGCGGGCTCGCCCAGCGGAGGCAGCCCAAGCCACGGCGGTGGGGGCCCCGCCCACAGCAGCCCGACGGCGGGCGGGCGGCCCGAGATGCAGTATGTGCCGCTGACTAAGGCGGAGGTTCTGCAGCGGCTGGATCAGCAGAAGCTATGGCACGCCAGCCAGGCTCTGGCACGCCACGTGCTTGCGGAGCTGAGGTAAGGCGGGACAGCGCCTGCTGTGGTTGCATGCTGCGGACTTGTGATGGACTGCATCAGGTTTGCTGTGGGGACGGTTACCGCAGAGTTCAGCTCGAGGCATGAACGTGCCTGACAACCAATGGGTGGCTAAACTGAGAGCATTTTTGATCCAGCACGTTCCACTGCGCCTCGCCCACTGCTCCATGCAGGCTGCAGCTGCGCGATGCGGACCTGCTGCGCCTGGCGCCCCGCCAGCAGTGGCGCCAGCACAGCCACGCCCTGCTCATGCGCGGCACGCTGCACAGCGTGCAGAGCGGCAGCCGGGGCGCCCTCAGCGGCAGCGAGCGCTGCGGACCCGAGCCGCTGCAGGCTCCGGCCGTGCTGCCTTGGCTGGTTCCCCACTTCTCCCTGCCGGCAGGCGCCAGCCGCACGTTGGCTGCAGGCAGTGGTGGCGCGCTGCTGCTGGTGTGTCCCGAGGAGCCTGCCAGCCCCAGCAGCCTGAGCAGCAGGAGCAGCGCAGGCAGCATGTCGGAGCTCGGCCCGTTTGCAGACGCCAGCCACCGCACGCAGCAGTGCGGCGGGCAGGGGCAGGGGCCTCCGGCACGCGGTGCTGCTGCTCCGGCCCAGGAGGTGCCTGGGCGGCTGCCGCCCAGCGGGCGCCCGCTGCAGCGAGTGAAGAGCCGCAGGTACGTGCCGCAAGGGGGGCTGGTGCTGTCGCGTACATCAGCGTGTTTCAAAGCCTGTTGTTGCAGCTGCGTCGGACTGAGCAGGGCAGTGGCCCCTGCACCTGCCTGCCTCCCGCCTGCCGCAGCCTGCCGGGGCCGCCGGCGCTTGGGGTGGAGGCGGCGCCTTAGCAGAGCGGGCATTCTGTCCGCGGCGATGTGGGCAAGCGTGTGCTGGTGTTTCAAGGTGCCTGCATCTGCTGCCGGCAGGCAGCACAGGCAGCTGTGGCGGCCAACTATGGAGACAACGCATGAGAAGGCAGGCTGACTGCGTGCTGCCGGCAAGCAAGGGCCATTTGCGCGGGGGGCAGTGAGTGTTGCATGTGACTGACAGATATACGAATTTGACATGTAACGTGCGTCTTAAACAGCAACCCAGTGTTGTCCATGGGCGAGGCCTGATTGGCACAGCTTAGGTACGAACAGGGCTGAATCAGCGGGGCTGCCCCCTGCCCTCCCGGCCTGCATGCCCGCCCGCCCCAGGCGCTGCTCCGCCTGGACAGCCCTGACGGGAACCCACACACGTACATGCCTGCTACAGTGTTTTCTGCTGCATGGCAGTGCTCCTGATGAAGCTCCCAGCGAGCCACCCAAACAAGCGCACCCTGTGCGCCATGAGCAAGGGCCCGCAGCTCGGCCGCCGCACATGATTACCACCTGAGCAGTCCTGCAGCCTTGGTTGGACCCCCACCCAGCACCAGAGAACCAAGGGTAAACGATATAACGTGTGCTTGGACGAGACAGCGACAGCCGGCAGGCCTGGTAAAGGGGCCCTTTCATGAGCGGGGCCACGGGGCGCGAGGGCAGGGCGCCGGCGGCGGCGGGGTGGAGGTGCGCGCGGCACGGCGGCGGCGCGTTTGATCAATCCTATAGCCACCGCAAAAGCAATCTGAGTCTCTGGGTGGCCCTGCCCGGGGACAGGGGCGCTGCGGGAGGGGCGGCTCTGCCCCGGCGGCTGCGCAGCCGGTGGGCATGCGGGCCGGCGGGGCCTGGGAGGTGATCAGTTGTGGCCGGCGGTGGGGCTGGAGCCTAGGGAAGGGGCTGCCTAATCCCACCGCCGTGCTGCGTGCTGCCCCGCACGCCGCCCCTGCCGAACGGCCCGCCCAGCAAATGCATGCCCCGTTTCTCTCCACCGATCAACCTCCAGCGGCCCTGGCATGTTCTGAGAGCAGCCGCAGAGCCCCGCGATGAACCCCCTGCTCCTCTCCACCGCCCTCCTGGCGGCGGAGCCCGCCAAGCCGGCAGCGGAACAGCCAGCTGCCTTCGATCTCCTCGTGTCTGCAAGCAGCGCGCCCTTCCAGCGAGCCAGCAGCCCGCTGAGGTGGGGCCGGCAACATATGGCCGCTGCCGGCCAGCCCAAACCGCCGCCCCGGCAGGGCGCCCAGCCGCCTGGAACCCACCCCCGCCGCCAATCGCGCGCCGTGCCCCCGCAGGAAGCACAAGCG
>RRZL01000078.1:1081722-1093174 GCA_006782975.1 Chlorella sp. Dachan | reverse complement strand
CTCCATGCTCTATTTCTGCCGTTGCCCCGCCCCTCTATTTATACCGGCCTGTTGAGCAGCGGCCGCGCCCCCCTCCCTTTCATTGACACCGAAATTGTCGGTTGCAAAGCGTGTCCCCCATCGCTGGTGCTGGCACGCACAAAAGGGCTGGCAAGGGCGGAGCAGGCGGCGCTGCAAGGTGCGGACGGCCAGCGAAATGAGCTGCTTGCCACAGCTGCGAGGGCGACACCAGGGGCCCTCACTTGCGCCTGCAGGCAGCGGCGGCAAGCAGGCGGCGGCGGCGGCGGCCCCACTGCTGCTGTCCCCCGGCTCCCTCCGCTGCACTGACGCAACTCCGATGGTTTAATGGCGCGGTCGGGGGGTCATTTGGCACGTGGGGCTGTTGACGCATGTGCCCATGCGCCCTGCTTGCACTCGGTATATGCAGGCGGCGCTGCTCAAACTGCCATCGGCACTCTCCTGATCGCATCGCCTGTCGATCGGGGTGGTGATCCCTAGCCAGCGCTCCAGCCGCCTAGGGTATTCGCGTCAGGCCGCCTGGGACGCTGCCCGCGAGCGCCGTTTGAGCCGATAAAGCTCGTGTCAGCTACAAGCGCGATGCGGCAGGGCAACCTGGCCGCGCTGCTCGCCCTTGCGGCGGCCGCCGCGTGCCTGCTGCCGGGCGCCGCTGCCGCTGGCCGTGGCCTGGCTGGGGGCCCAGAGCAGCCGCTGCTGGCCACCACCAAGCCCTGGGACAGCAAGCAGCCCGTGTACCAGAAGCCCCTGATTGGCATCCTTGCTCAGGCGCGCCAGGCAGAGGGGGTCGCGTCCTCAACCCTGCCTGCGGTCTGGACCCGCGCGTGGCATGGCGTTTCCTCAGCAGCAAACTTGCTGCCCACCACGCGCCCGCTCCCCCGTGCAGGCCTGCCACTACTGCCCCGGCCGCTCCTACGTGGCGGCTGGGTTTGTGAAATGGATTGAAGCCGCAGGCGCCCGTGCTGTGCCCATCCGGTGAGCTGCTGCAACCTGTGACATGCACATGTTCCGCTTGTGCTTCCTGCGGGGGCACGGCGCGCGATTGGCGGCGGGGGTGGGTTCCAGGCGGCTGGGCGCCCTGCCGGGGCGGCGGTTTGGGCTGGCCGGCAGCGGCCATATGTTGCCGGCCCCACCTCAGCGGGCTGCTGGCTCGCTGGAAGGGCGCGCTGCTTGCAGACACGAGGAGATCGAAGGCAGCTGGCTGTTCCGCTGCCGGCTTGGCGGGCTCCGCCGCCAGGAGGGCGGTGGAGAGGAGCAGGGGGTTCATCGCGGGGCTCTGCGGCTGCTCTCAGAACATGCCAGGGCCGCTGGAGGCTGATCGGTGGAGAGAAACGGGGCATGCATTTGCTGGGCGGGCCGTTCGGCAGGGGCGGCGTGCGGGGCAGCACGCAGCACGGCGGTGGGATTAGGCAGCCCCTTCCCTAGGCTCCAGCCCCACCGCCGGCCACAACTGATCACCTCCCAGGCCCCGCCGGCCCGCATGCCCACCGGCTGCGCAGCCGCCGGGGCAGAGCCGCCCCTCCCGCAGCGCCCCTGTCCCCGGGCAGGGCAGCTGGCCCACTGCCCTGGGAGCGCTTGTTGCGACCCCCTCCCACCTTGTGGCTGCAGGCTTGACAGGCGGCATCCGGCTTTGCCTCAGATTCCAGCATTCCAACTTGCCATGGAATACAGCTGGCCATCAAAACGCCGCAACTGCTGCATCCATGCTGCAGATCCGAGTCCGCCCGCTCATCAGCCGGCACCCACTGTCCCACCCGCCTTTACTCAACAGCATCAGCTTCACTACACACCCACGCTGTGCTTGTGGCTGCAGGTACTACCACTCCGAGGCGGAGCTGCACCGCCTGTTCAAAAGCGTCAACGGCATCATCTTCCCGGGAGGCCTCACTGACCTGTGGATGGACTCGCCCTGTGAGTGAGGGATTGCGGGGATTTGCCCTGTGGGTGGGGGATTGGGGGGTGCCCTGTGAGTGCTGTTTGCGGGGGGGGGTGCCCTGTGTGTGCGGGTCCAAAGGCACTTTGCCCTGTGAGAGGGCGCGGCTTGGGTGCATGCTGAACCGCTGCAACGAGTGGCCTGACAGAACTGTGAATTGGCGGCACCGTGAGCTGAGCCTCACCCTGCACTCGCCTGCAACCACCCCACCCCCGTGCCTGCAGACGTGGTTGCGGCGCGCAAGCTGTGGCAGTGGGCCAAGGAAGCAAACGATGCGGGTGGGTGCTGCATGAGGGTGCTGTTAGCACAACAGTATCGTCAGTGAGGCATGTGGGCCCCTCAGCTAGCGTCAGCCCTTGCAGACGGCCGGGCTGAATCATCGTTCCCCCCTGTGCTGCAGGCGACGTTTTCCCCATCCACGGCACCTGCCTGGGCTTCCAGCTGCTGCACATCCTGGAGGCGAATGTGTCCTTCACTGAGCTGCTGGTGGACACTGATTCGGGTGCGGTTCCATTCGGTGTAGTACTGCTCAGTAGCCATCCCTCGCATGTCCTGGAGCCCATGGAGCCCAGCTGCTACACGTGCTTGATTCCGCAAGCATATGCAAATGTGTCGCTCGCAGAGCTCCTCATCTTCCTCTGTTTGCAGTGGCGCACGCCTCCACTCTTGATTTCGAGGAGGCGGCCAAAGACAGCACCATGTTTGGCGGGATGGGCCAGGTGGGAGCTGGCCTGCAGCTCTGTTGGATTTGCTGCTTTACGTGTGGGGCAGCAGCAAGGACAGCACCACTCTGGCTGCGCAGGCGGCAGCCGTCTGCATGCGGCCCCTGCGCTGTGCCCCATTCCGCTCAGTGCCGCACGTGCGTGCGCACACTGGGCAGTCAGTATGCAAGCACACGGGGGGAGCCGCTTGCCTGATCCTGCTGCCGTACGGCCTGCGCTTTCCTCCTGCGGCGCAGGAGCTGCTGACGAAGCTGAGCGACCCGAAGCACAACATCAGCATGGAGAACCACATGTGAGGCTGCATTTAGCAGGACAAACGGTGCCAACTAGCGCTGTGTTAGCTCAGCTGCGTGGCGGCAGCAGCAGCAGCAGCAGCAGAGGACCATGTCTCGCCATGGCTCGGCAGAGGGAGGCACCTGTCAGCCCACATGCGCCAACCCACCCCTGCGCCTCATCGGCTGCACTTTGCAGGTTTGGGCTGCTGCCTGCGCAGTACGACACGTGGCCGGAGCTGCGCGCCCACTACAGCCTGCAAACTTGCTGCCCGCGCTCCTAACACATCTGATGGTTGCAGGTTTGGGCTGCCGCCCGCGCACTACGACAAGTGGCCGGAGCTGCGCAACAACTACAACCTGCTGACCACCAGCAAAGACCGGTGGGTGGCTGATCAACGCCTTTGGCTGGGGTCTCTGTAGCGCCGCCAGCCTCAGCTGAGCAGTTGTACAGCCTGCTGACCCCCGAAGACCGTGGGTGCTAGCCACATTGGTTGGTTGTGCCTTGCACTGCCGGCTCCCGAATCCCAAGCGCCTCCCAGGGCTGCCTGCTGGCAAGCTCCCCCGCTGCCGATGCTTGCTGCCGCACACCTGCGCACTGACCCTGACAACCGCACTGGACTGCTGTTTCCCCTGCTGCTTCCCTGGCGCAGTAACGGCATCGTGTACGTCTCGTCTGCCGAGCACAAGCGCTATCCCTTCACCGCCACCCAGGTTGGACGAGCGGTGCATGCTCACAGCTGTAGGGGCTGGGGCGGGCCTTGCAGGGGGCCCAGCCCTGCAGGGGCCGCCCCTCCACAGCTAGCCCCCTGCCAGGCCAAAGCCGGCGCCACATGCAGTATCCCGGCACACCAGCAGCCAGCTTGAGAGCAGCAGCAGCAGGCCCATGCAGCCCCTTCCTTCCTGCCGCAGTGGCACCCCGAGAAGCCGCCTTTCGAGTTTGGCATGGAGGAGATTCCGCACACGCTGGACGCCATCCGCGTGTCGCAGCACCTGGTGAGCTTGTGGGCCGGACCTGGGCGGGTTGGTCGTGCTTTGAGTTGTGCGCAGATCAGCTTGGATGCCATCCTCTGGCTGCAGCACCGGGTGCGTGGTGTCTGCAACCATCTGGACCAGCCTGCTGCTTAGTGCCGCCGCTGCGCACGCCGTGGTCATGCCGCCCTGGGCAGCAGCACCCGCTGCACAGTTTGACCATGGGAGGGTGTTGGATACAGGGCAGCGCTTGGTGGCAGGCCATGGCGGCCGTAGGCCTGCTCTCCATAGGGTGGCCCCTGGTGCTGGCCGCTGCCCCCGCGTCCCAGCACCCACCTGCTCGCCCTGCCTGCAGGCCAACCAGTTTGTTGAGCTGGCGCGCAAGTCCTCCCACCGGCCCGAGTCGCCCGAGCAGGTGCACGCTTTGCGCTGTATGCACCAGCATGCTGCATGGTGGGGTGTGCACCAGAGCGGCGTGCCGCCATGTTGACGGGTATCGTTTGCCCGCCCTCGCCCCCGGCAAGGGCATGCTGCTGTGACAGCCCTAGACACAGCTGCCTGCAGACCTTTTTTCAAAGCTAAGCTCGTCTGCGGGTGCAGCTTGAAGCCACGTGCAGGCTGGGGCACAGCGTGCAGGCTGGGGCACAGCGTGCACAGCATGACACCCGACAGCACATCCAGGCTGCTCTTTTTCGACTGGACTTTTGCCTGTGCCGCTGCCCGCAGGAGCTGGAGATGATGATTTACAACTTCAAGCCCTATTTCACGCTCAAGGACTCGGTGATGGACCCAAGCTATGACGGCCCAGACATGACGTGAGCGGTCCTTGATTGCAAAAGGTTTTGCGCCGCCAACCGCTTGCCCGCCAACAGCTTGCCTGCAACTCTTGTTGCCAAGCCGAGTGCTGCACTGCGGCAGGGTGGTTAGCTGGTGCACGTGCTGCATGGCAACAGCAGCTTCTTTATGACTCACGTGGCTCTTCATGACTCAAGACGTGGCTGCTCCGCCGCCGCCCGCCCGCCTGGCCAACCGCCCCAACCACCAACCTGCCCTGCTGTTTCAGCTACTTTTTCGACCGCCCCGACGACGAGGCTCCAGATAACCGGCTGCAGAACACGCAGAACGGCGCCTCTGCAGTGCGCCGCATCCCCGCCTCCAAGTCGTTCTCGGGCCAGCTGGCGGCAGCGGGCGCGCATCAGCAGCAGTTCAAGGGCGAGCCTGCGGTGCAGCTGGCGTACGCGTGAGCGGGCGAGTGCGAGGCGTGAGCAAGCCGCGGGAGCAAGCCGACACTAGGCAGAATGGGCAGTCTGGCTGCACACGTGAGCTGTTGAGCGCACAGAGCAGCTGCATCTGATGCGCAGACTGATCCACCCACCTACCAAGTGTCCCTCCCGTGCACCTTGCCAACTGCTGTTGGTGGCCCGCTGCCCAGCTCTGCAACCTGCTGCTTCTGTTGTCCCCTGTGCTTCTGTTGTCCCTGTGCCCTAAAGCACGTCTTATGTCGTATGGTTCTCTCCCTATGCTCACCCGTGCCGCCGAGCGAGCCATCCCGTACTTCTTCAATCCCTTGCAATATTGCTGCCGGTTGAGTGGTCCCTGGGCCCAAGCAGCCCTCCCGCCTCCTGCCGTGCTAGTGGCGCCACGGCCGTGGCTCGGTTGTGGCTGCTGCACGCGCATTGCCTTTTGCCATGCGATGCCCTTCAACACCCCTCCCTCCATCTTTCTACCACTCTTTATCGGTACGCCCACCCTGCAAGCATGCACCATCCTTGGAACCTCAACCTGCGCAAGAGCGGCATGGACTGAGCCGCAGTCACGAACACTCAATGAAGAGGGGCACCTGGGCACCTGCGCCACATCCACACACTAACCAGCAAGCTAGCCATGCGCCCAGCTGCTGCAGAGTGCCTTGGGCTGCGCCGTGTGAGGGGTTGGCAGTGGGCGGGCTAACCGCGCTGCGGCTGGCTGCCAACGCGGTTGCCGCGTGCCTCCAGCTGACAACAGACTCTCCAGACTTGCCTCCCGTCCTCTCGCACTCTTGCAGTTCATACGTGCTCAATCAAGCTGCATAGCCTAACCGTTTAAGCTGCCTTTGGGCCTTCCAGTGGCGGTGACAGGAAGGGCTTGGCGCCCGGCGCGGATATGGCTCAAGCAGGGCAGGCGCTGGGCTGCTGGCGGCGGCGCTGCAGTGCACCGGTGTTGCAGCGCACCCTGCGGAGCATCTCACTCCGCAGCTTGCTTGGTAAGCGCAGGCGGCCAGGTTCGGCCAGGTTCATGGTCTCCTCCCCACACCCCTCTCTGCAGCCGGGAGTGTCAGACACGGCACTGGAAGGAGGGCGGGCACAAGCAGGCATGTGAAGGGCGGGTAGACAACAACTGAAGCAGGCTGCGTATCGCCCAGTGGTCACCGCCGTGCAGCCGCCTGCCTGCCTGTCTTTGGAGAACACCCTCAACTCCGGGCTGCATGCACGCGGCTGGGAGCAGCCCGTTGGCCATGCAGCCCTGCCGCCTTGTGTTTTAGCGGTAGAGCTGCCACACTGGTCCACGGGCGTGTCGCTTGGCCACTCAAATCCCTCGATGCTCACCCAAATCTCTACCACTCTTTCTGGTACGCCCCGCCGCTGTAACCACGCGTAGGCTTTCGAACCCAGGGCCGCGGGGAGGCCTGCGGCGCAGGCCGCAGATGTCGGCAAGGGGCTTGCAGGCGGTTGGCTGGGCTCAAAATGCGTGGGGCCTGGGTCGCCTTGTACTGGGGGCATCACAGCCACGGGCCTCATCCATGCATGCGATGCGATGGGATCTGTCCGTCGGAGCCGCCATCTGGCCGCCATGCCGCCGCCGCCGGCGTTGCCGCCGGGGGGCGGGCCGGGACATGCCTCTGAGATCTGAGCCGCTGCTGGCCTCCTGGTGGCCTTCAGCGCCAATTGAGTGGATGTCACCTGGCTTGGAGGGATCTCTGACCACCATCTGGCTCTGCCAGAGCAGTGGAGCTGCATGGGCGGGAAGCCGCGTTTGCATCGGCACAGCGGCTTTGGCCGGCCCCTGCGCATTTCCCACCGCTTTATTTCGGCGCCTGGTGTCGTCTCCATCGCAGCTGGGCCCAGCGGCGCCCTGCAGCCGCCAGCCCAACACGCTATTGGAGCTGTGGTGGCCAGCAGCCCTTTGCACTCCCTGTGGAGTCTCAGCATCTCGTTTGAAACTTACAGCAATTGGCTGCAGGCCTGCAAGCCAGCTGGTGAGGGCCAGCAGGAGTGGGACTTCCGTTCCGGGCGGAAGCCGGCACTGTGCGCCGCCGTGTTGGCCTGAACAATGTCGTTCTCCCTTCGGTACCTCAACCAAATGCCTGCACGCCCTCCCTGTAGGCCGCTATGGCGGGCAGTCGAACGCGGGCGCTGCCCGCAGTGCTGCTGACCCTGGCGGCCCTGCTGCTGGCTCCCCGGCGCGCTGCGGCGGCAATTCAGCTGGACGGCAGCGCGCCAGGCAGCGACAGCCATGGCGCCGCCGCCACAGCCGCGGCTGCCGCCGCCACCGCCGCTGTGCCTGCCGCCCCGGCCACGGTGGCGGGCCGCTTTAGCGACTACCCCACCCTCTGGCAGTACTACGAGGCCCTCTTCCCGGCCTCCGAAATGGTGCCCACCATCCGGCAGATGCGGGGCCGCCGCGGCGAGCACGAGGTGCTGTGGCAGGTGCCACCCTCGCCGCGTGGCACGCTCTTCATTGCCCACGGCTGCTCCCACGCCGCCCACGACTGGTGGCCCACCTCCCCGGCGTGTCCGCACTGCCTGGGCCTGCCCGAGGAAATGGCGCAGACGCAGCAGGCGTTGGCCCGTGGCTACGCAGGTGGGCACTGGCACTGAGGCAGGGCGGGCCCGGGTCGGTTGGGGGCGGTTGATCGGGGATGTCCAGACGCGGCAGCCCTAATGGCCGGCCACTTGCGGTCGCCTGCCCTCAACCTGCAGCGCTGGCCATGTTGAGCAACAACAGCCGGCGCAACCACTGCATGGACTAGCATGTTACCATCGCGTCGCTCTGCTTGCTCATCCGCCCTACTGTGTCCACCCCCCTCCCGCAGTGCTGGCCATGTCGGCCAACAACAGCCGGGGAGATCACTGCATGGACTGGGTGTCCAACCACCAAGATGCCGTGGACATCATCCGCGCGTTCCGCAAGGAAGGAGGGTGAGTGAGTCAGTAAGTCGCCGCTCACTACAGCCGCCGCTGTCGCTGCTGCGAGGACTGAGAGCAGCGGGTGGCTGGCTGCTGTGCAGCTCCCTGCCCATCACGCCTGGAGCAGCAGATGCACGGCGACGCACTTCTCAGTGCGCTGCCTCCATGCCCAGCCCCGCTGCACCTGAATTGCCCAGCCCAGCCGTGCTGCCACCATGCCCAGCCCTGCTGCAGCCGCGTGCAAAACAGCACTCTCCTGCTGACTCACCCTTCCCTTCGCAGGCTGGAGTCGCTGCCGCTGTTCGGCCTGGGCGTATCTGTCGGCGGCGGCTTTGTGGCCAAGCTGCCGCAATACCTCAAGGCGCGCTTGCAGGCTGTGCTTGCAAGTGCACCCCCTTTCCGGCCGTTGTTTCAGTGTGGGGTGGTGGCATGTGGCGACACGCCTTGGCCAGCAGCCGCCCGTGGCTGCTCCAGGTTGCAGGCTGTAGCGTGAATGTGGTGTTTGTTTCCAACTGCAGATGCACGGCGTCCTGTCCGAGGTGCTGGGCCCCAAACCCGATCAATGGCTGGTGGACGGGCGCACGCCGCCCACCGTCTTTATCGCGATGGATAAAGACCCCACCATGTGAGCTATTCGATTAGCTATTCAGTTTGCGTTCTACCCCGCCTGTCTGCTGCCGCTGTGCGTCCAACCTGCACCCCGCTGCGCCTCCACCCTGCTGCGCTCCGCCTCCATGCAAGCGCCGCCACCCACTGCAGCAGCACCGCCCTGCGTGCGGCGCCCGTCTGCTTCCAGACCCCCTCACTTGCTGCCGTCACCTGGTGCGCTGTGCAGGTGCTTCAAGATTTCGGCAGACGCCCGCAAGCTGCGCAAGCTGGGCATCCCCGTCCAGACTGTGGTGGTCAGCGAGCGGCGGGTGGGCCCCTCCTACTTCTCAAACCGCAGGTAAGAGCTGTGCCCCAGGTTGTGTCCAAGGTGGGTGCTGTTGTCAAGGGTGCTGTTCAGCGAGCGGCGAGTGGGCCTGCCGCCTCGAAGAGCCAATCCGCGCCACCTAGGGCCACGCGGGCATTAATGCGCTGTGCCCTGAAGGGCTTGTAGCTGCAGTTGGGCGGGCCGAGGGTGCATTGCAATGGCGTGCGGCTGCACACTGCCAGGCCAGCCCCGCAAATCCACCTGCCTTACCCCCTGCCTTGGCCCTTGCCCCGCTGCAGCCCCGCTGTGTCACCCGCAACCAGCAGCAGCGTGGTGGCAGCCCTGCAGCGCACGGATCCCCCCATGCTGGTCAGCCGCAACGGCAGCGAGGGGCCGGGCCTCTACGTGGCCATGGATCCGCGCCACGCCAAGGCAAGCACGCTGTGCACAGCGGGCACGTGCCCAAGTTGTGATGCGTAGTTGTGTTGTGCTAAGCAAGGGCACGAGAGCAGGGCATGCGTGGTGATTTTGGAGCGCCGCTGCCATTGCCACTGACCGCCCTGCCTGCCACTGACCAAACGTGGTCCCGCCTGCTCCTTCCAATGTAGGGCCCCTGGGGGCAGCAGCTGATGCGGATGGTGCCGGCGCTGGCCTCTGGCGGCTCCGCTGGCGGCCTGACACCCGACCACTCCCATGTGAGGAGCCGCTTGCTCGGAGGTCGGACCTGGCTGCAGGGGAACGCGCTGCCCACACTTTCTTCGCCAGCTTGCAGAGCAGCCAGTGCAGAGCCACGCCAGCCGCTGGCAGTATGGCCGTCGTCCTCGCTCCCAGACGCTGCTGCTGCCCCCTGCTGCCCCTGCCGTGGCATCCTCCATTTTTGGGGCATCAACCGACCGCCAGGGCACCTGCCTGTGCGCAGGTGTGGGAGGAGATGAACGTGGCTTACTCCAACCACGAAATCGTCGCCGACTTCACAACCGCCGCGCTCGTGTGGTTTGAGAGCGGGTGAGCCCAGCCGTGGGTGCTGAGACGCCCGCGCTGGGGCAGTTGGGTGGATGGAAGCTGGAGAATGCACACCGCTTGTGCGATGGCTCGCCTGCTTTCACGTTGCACCCTCTCCACCTCCACCACTGCTCACCGCTCAACCCCCTGCCCCTTCCCCTGGCCCACCGGCTTTTCCGCAGCGGCAAAGCCGACTTTGGTGAGATCTTGGCACGCTACGCTGTGCCGGGGGCTGGCCGGCTGGGCGATCCCGCCGCCACCATCCCGGCGGGCTGGGTGTACAATGCCGCCCGGGATAAGGCCAGCCGCGGCTCCAAGGCCTGGTCAGCGCAGCAGGCACAGCAGGCGCAGCAGGCCCTGCAGCCGCAGCAGGCGCAGCAGGCGCCGCAGCAGCCGTACGAAGACCACGAAGCGGTTGTGGCCGCTGCGCAAGCTGCGGTGCAGGCCAGTGATGCTCCAGCCAGCAGCAGCCGGGAGCATGCGGCGGCGGTTGACGCTGCAGGCGAGGCGGCGGCCGCCGCGCATGTGGCTGCAGACGAGGCGGCACAAGCCGCGCCTGCGGCAGAGCAGCAGCAGGGGGCGGCAGCCATTCAGCTGAGCCACAGCAGCAGCGGTGGTGCAGCCGACCATGTCGCAGCGGCGTCACTCGATGTGCACCCAGCTGCAGACTCGCCTCCCGGTGCACCCGCGGCAGCCCGCGACAACTTTGCAGTGGCCTCCACAGCCGCAATCGCTGGCGGCGTGTGCGGCGCACTGATGCTGCTGGCAACGGCGGCGGTCGCCGTCCGCATTCGTCAGCGGCGGCGGGCTGGCTTCAAGGAGCTCCCCACAACTGACAGGCCGCTAGACGAACAGCCTGCCAAGCTGGCCCCCATCTCTCAGCAGCACGCTGCTGAGGACCTGGCTTAGTCTCAGACCTCCTGCGCCTCGGGCCGCCTTGCTTGCTGTCGGTTACTGCCCATGCGAAACTTGCCCCTGGTTTCTTGTCCCCAGCCCTGCTCAACGCTGGTTTGGCTGCACCTCCCTCTTTTCTTCCCCTGTCTCCATTGCGTCCGTTAACAAACCTCCCATGGCCAGCGAAGAAACCCAACCCAACCCCACACCATCACACACCCACCTTTGCAAATGCACGCCAAGCTCACTTCTCGATTCTTAATTTTGCCAAGACAGTCCTCTCGATTCTTATCCTTGCCAAGCCAGCCCCCTCGATTCTTAGTCCTGCCAAGACAGTCCTCTCGATTCAATCCGTTCGGCAGCTCAGCTGCCCGATTCATCTGCGGTGTGCGGCTCCTGCTGCCTCCTGCCACACGTTGCTCTGACGCCTTGCCATCCGTGCTTCAAGCTAGCATTCCAGCCGATTCTTCTTGTCATTCACCCCGCGTTCCGCACTCGATTATCCTGCGTATTGATGCGCTTGATGCGCTTGCGCTTGCCTGCTATCACGACACCACCTTTCG
>RRZL01000078.1:1032038-1081671 GCA_006782975.1 Chlorella sp. Dachan | reverse complement strand
TCCTTTGTGTCGAGGTGCCGTCCCGACTCAGCATGCCAACTGCCTGTCTATACATGCATTTGCTAGCTCATCCTTGTAAATCGAACATCAAACACAGGCTAGCAGACACGCAAGGCAAAACGACTGACGGCGGGGATGCATGCAGCTTATGTACTTGCAATGCTCCCCATGCCTGCAGTGCATGTGGGGGTCGGTTCAAACAGCGGCATGGGCGGCAGCATGCAGGCGGGGGTGATGATAAGATCAGCCTGCTGGTCGCAAACGCTGCAGACCATCTTGAGGCTGCAGGAACCGCCCGTGGAGCCCGATTCCCCAGCCTCTTTGCGATGAGCAGCCGCGCGGCTGGCTTGGGCAGCTTGCCGCCCGAGCTGCAGCAGGAGGTGCTGAAGCGCGTTCCAAAGTGGTCGAAAGGCCCGTCGCAGCCGTGGCGGTGAGATGCACGCGGCGGCACCGCCGCCACCAACGGCTTGCGGCAGCCTGTGTTCACCTGCCGCTGCTCAGCCTGCCATTGGGAGTGCGCCTTCATGCTGCCCCACCTTCATGAATATGTTGTGCTTCCTGACTTGCAGCCGGCGGGACCGGGCGCTGGTCTGCAAGTCATTTGCAGCGGCGCTCCGGGGGCTGCAGTGCAGCGTGTTTCTCTTCGAGGCGGACGTTCCACGGCTTGAGGACCCTGCAGCCGTGCAGAGCCTGCTTGTGGCAGCAGACAGGCGGCCTGGCATTACACGGCTGTGCGCGCTGGTCAGCAGGGAAGCGCAGATGGCGGCTGTTGCTGTGCTGGTGCAGCGCCTGCCACAGCTGCGGGAGCTAGATTTGGAAGGGCAGCCCGAAGATGATGTTTCGGACATCAATCTGTTGCCGCCGGTGAGTCTGGGTGTGGGACGTCTGCGTGTGTACGCGGTGAGCAGCGCTGGGCCTGAGCAGGTGCGGCTGCGCATGTTGCATCATGTATGCCCGCATGCATATGAGTGGTGGCGCATGCACCCCGCATTGCGCGGTGCCCCCGCCCATGTGCGCAAGACCAGAGGCCCTGTGCAGGTCTAGCTTACTTGTAGTGGGCGAATGTAGACGTCAATGGTTGCCTCTGTGTGCGTTCCTCCTCCCGCAGGGGATGCTGGACTGCCTTCCAGCCCTGCAGCACCTAAGCTGTGCAACCCCGCCAGCCTGCCCAGCAGCCTGGGCCGCCTGACCGCGCTGCGACACCTGCGCATTGAGCCCTCGTATGGCCTGCCAATACGGCTGCCGGAGGCGGTCACCTGCCTGGAAGCCCTGGCGAGCGTGGATCTTCGTGCCACCTACAACGATCTGGACGGCCCGGTGGAGGGCTTGCACCACCTGGCTGCCTTGCCGCATCTCACGGCGCTCTCGCTCGCCCACGTGCAGCTGCACAGCCTAGAAACGCTGCAGGTGCGCTAGCGCTGGTGCTGGCTCGCTTGCTTGATGCCTGTTGGAAGCTTGGGTGGCCGCGCCCTGTTACCCACTGCCGCTGGGTTGTGAGGGCAGTTTGGGTGCTTTTGCCGCGCTGCCGAGTTCACTTGTGTTGTTCTGTGTGCGTGCTGCTCATGTTGCTGTTGTTGGCCAGCTATAAAGCCGATCCCCGCCCCCTCCCAACCTGCAACTGGTGTGTGCAGGGCTTCACCCAGCTGCAGCAGCTCCACTTGCACACGTGTGTGGGGCCACCAGATGAGGAGGAGCCCGACCCTGACATGGATCAGGAAGAACAGGTTGCCATCCGGCGCTTCCCCACCGCCGCGTTCGAGGCGGCGCTGCAGCCCCTCACGCAGGTAGGGGTGCAGGTGCTGGGTACTGGCAAGGGTGGCCTGTGCCAGCCGTCGTGGTTGCTGGCGAGCTGCACGCAGGGGCCAGTTTCTGGCGCTTGCCTGGAGTGCTTGTATGCTGCTGCGTCAGTGGGGCGTTGCTGCTCCACAGCGCAGCTCATATTGATGCAGCTGCAGCCTGGATGCCAGCGTGCCTCCATGCCTGGGCTCCCCAACCCACCTGAGCTGTCCCACCCGCCATTGGTGCAGCTGACCCGCCTGGAGCTGTTAAGGTGCTTTCTGGAACAGGTGCCAGACTGCATCGCGAGCCTGACACGCCTGTGCCACCTGGACCTGTATCTAAACAACATCAAGCGCATACCAGACGAGCTGATCAGCCACCAACAGCGGCTGACGCACCTTGGGCTGGCAGGCAACGCCTTTGCAGACCTGCCGCACAGCCTGGCAGCCCTGCCCCAGCTGGCAGGGCATTACATACTAGGGTTACGTGCTTGCGTAATGCTCGCCGCCCAACGCCGCTGCAAGGGCCGTGTAACCTTTGTGCAATACGATCAACTGCAACTGAGAGAAAGACAGACCTACGTGAGCAGTCTGTGGTCAGCCCTGTCGGGCCGGGATGCGAGGCGGGGAGCACTGCCGTACGGGCGAGATGAAATGAACGAGTAACAGAAGTAGACACAGCCCGAGCAGGAATGTGAGCAGATGAGATGTGCGGTTTTATGTGCAGGCGTGAGCATTTCTGCTTAACACCTGCTGCACAGCCGCCAGAGGCTGCCAGCAGCGAAATGCGATCAAGCGCACCATGCCCTGCCGCCGCCCCGGATACTCGCCCCTGCCCCTCCAGCCTGCAGCGCCTCCCGGCCCAGCGGGGGTCTGATCTGCACTCCTGACCACATATCACGCCCAACCAAGCCTTCCAACGCTCCGGATGATTAGCAAAGGGGGCTGGGCACGCGGCCTATGTGATCATGCCCTGCTCCCCACCCCGCTGCAGGCTCAATTGAGCTTCATTCGAGCTTGATTGCTCTACAGGTTGTTCCGACTCGACCTCCCGCCACCCCGCATCAAGTGCAGTACGATGGGCTCCGCCGCAGCCTCGGCGAGGCTCGCCCTGGCCACCTTGGTGCTGCTTGCCTCCCAGATGGGCTCTGGGAGGTCCGGCAAGGCGCGTGGCGCAGGGTCCGCGGGCCCAGGGCTTGAAGCTGGACTTGCCGCCGCTGCCGCCGTCGCGCCCGGCCGGACTTGGCAGCGCAGCGGCTCGCCTTCGCATGCACTTGCCTGAGACGCTGCCCCAACACTCGAACTTGAGCATGTGCAGCTCAATGCGCCCTGCAGAGCGCTCTGGCCTGTCGGGTTGGCCTGTGCCTCACCGCCCTGCCTGCCGCCCGCCGCCCGCCGCTGCCGCTTGCCGCAGGCGGCCGCCCTGCAGTGGAAGCAGGTGAAGAGTGTGCCTGCAAATGCCAGTGCAATGTCCGACAATTCGATTTCCATGTGGGGCTCCACCGGCAAGGGCATGTTCACTGCATCGCTGCCCAACCAGTCGGCCCAATACTACACCGCTGACCACGGCAGGCAAGCCTTGCGTGAGGGAGGGCGGGGAGCGAGCTGCGCACTAGCGGGGGAAAGGCCGCTCCGACTGTCGAGCCGCAACAACCGGCCGTGTTGCCACAGGCCGGCTGCCCATGCCCACCAGGGACTGGGGCCACCTCGCCACAACGCAGCCCATAGCCAGCGAGGGAACCTTCTGCGGGAAATGCCCGCCCCCTGCCTAACCCTGCCGCTGCCACACCCCTCCGTGCAGCACCTGGACCAAGGTTAGCAACCTCACCATTACACACGTCTACATGACCGGGCCAGACTCCGCGGTTGGCATATTCGTGCCGGATGGATTTTTTGTGAAGGAACGCAAACTGTACAGGTGGGGCAGCTGGGAGTGTGTCTGCGTGCCGGAGGCTGCCGCCCTAGGGCCCGCCCTGCCCATGTTGGCAGCGGGAGCTCTGAGCCTGCAAAGAGTGCAAGCAGAGCTGCCAAGGGTAGAACAAGGGGCTTGTGAACAGGGACACCACTGCGCACACCTGGCTGCTCCCCTGGAGGTGTGCAGGTGGCAGAAGGACAAGTGGACAGAGCTGAAGCCGCCGATGCCATCCGTGGCTGGAGCCACTGAAGTGCGAGTGGAAGAGTTGCAGGTCTCTGCGGACGGCAAGTCGGTGCATGTCCTGGGCACCGTACTGTTCGGAGTGAGTTCAGGGCGTGCTAGCATGAGCAGCTTGCAGCAAATCAAGCTGCTGGCTGGCGCCCACGGTGGGTGGATGCCAGCCGCGGCCCTGGCTCGCTGGAAGCACATGGGCTGGGCCCGGGGCCCAGTTGTTGGCAGATTTGGTTGCATACATGCCGGCTGCGGGTGTGAAGCGCGTCTGCCAGCTTTGGCGCCCAAATCTGTTTAAACTGAGCCCTGCGCTGGCCTGCTGCCCGCCTGCTCCGCAGTGGTATTTCTTCAACACACAGAACAACAAGAGATACCAAAGTGTATGGCGGTACCGTCCCGCAACCGGCAAGTTTGCCACGGTCCGAAGTGTCAGCTTTACTAACAACGGCCCCGAGATGACGGCCCTGGCTGTGGCCAGTGACAACCTGCTCTGGGTTGGCTGGGGTGAGGCACGAACCGCGTTGTTCGATTGAATTGTTCGATTCAGACAGGTGTAAAGCCAGCCAGCGTGGGGCGGATGTTAGCGGTGGTTTGGACACGGCATGGATACGGCCTGCTCGCTTCCCATGCGCTGGCTGGCTGGCTGGCTGGCGCTGGCTAGGGGCAACCCGCGCTGTTTGTGCACCTATGATGGGTGGCATACCACCCACCCACCCGCCCCAGCCCACTCATACTAGGTAGTACCTTCCTACCCCCCTCCCGCTCAGATGACAACAAGATTGACGCCTACAATGGCACCCGCTGGACCACCATCCAGATACCATCCAACGAAACCAACTTAGACTGGATGAAGGCCATGGGCCCTAGCTACGCTTGGTCTTCCATGCGCTTTGTCACCAACAGGCGCAACGTGCCCTGGTACTTTGCACTGCAGCTCGCAAACGGCCAAAAGGTGGTCAACAAGGTGAGCACGGGGCCGTGTCAGACAGTGGCACCTTGCTGCTGTGTATCGTGTTATGGGTGCAGGGCAGGGCAGAGCAGCACGACCGGGTGCTTTTGGTGCACTGCACCCTGCTGCCCTGCTGCCATCAAGGCGCAGCATTGCCGTTGCACCTTGGTATTTGTTGCATCGCTTTTGGTATTTGTTGCATCGCTTTTGGTATTTGTTGCATCGCTTGGCACCGCCATCAATGCACTGCCCCCCACGCCCCCTTCGGCCATGGCTGGCTGGCTTTACACCTGTCTGAATCGAACAGTACGATGACAGGTCCCCGGGTGGCCCACACGGCCGGGGAAAAAAGGGATCTGGGCCACTAAACAGACAGGTGGGGGAGGAGGGGGAGGCAAACCGGTGCACTCGAGACTAGGCGGCCCGACTGGCATGGGTAGGGACAACCCCATGCATATCAGAAGCGCGCGCCCGGCACCGCAAACTAACAGGCAAACAAACGCGCAAAATGAGCAGACAAAACAACCTGGTACCGCTGGCGGGCTGGGTGGCTGCAACAGGGGCAAACAGGGGAGCAGGGCAAGCGGGCTAGAACGGCCGGTGGCGAACAGCTGGCACGGGTCACTGGCAGATAGTCGCAAGGGTAAGCAACGTTTCTCGAGCAATGGCAGGTGACAGGTGACCGCTGGTGGCTGTGCTAGACCGCGAGAGAGCTGGGGGAATGGTGAGCAAAGTAGGGGTTGGAGTGGGGTGGTGGGGTGGGGGCTGCTAAGGCTGCTGCCGTCTGGCTGCTGCCTCCCGTCAGCCCCGCTGCCGCTATCGCTAAGCTGCCGCCGCTAGGGGGGCAGCCCAGCTGCCCGGCGGCCCACGCGCCGACATGCGCCCGCGAAGCTGGCGAGGGTGCGTGGGGGCCGCTCGAGGAAAGCGGCAAGGGAGGGGGGAGTGTGCGGGGCGCACTCAGCCTCGGGGAACAGCTCATGGTAGCGCTGCCGCAGGCTGGAGTACAACACGCACTCAAACAGGATATGGCTGGCGTCCTCCACCCTGCCTGGCTGGCCGGCTGCTGCGCATATGCAGCTGGTTGTCGACCTCGGCTGGAAGCTGCAGCTGATCTCCCCCAGCCCCTCGGTTGCGATGGTGCTTGCCTACGATGAGGGGTGGGACAACGACGTGCTGCACCTGTGGCGCTGGGACAGGACCGCCGGCAAGCTCAACTCGTGGACCAACCTGACAGTGAGCCCCATGCCCGCTGGCAGCCATGGCGGCTACGGCCTGGCGGCCGCCTCCGACAAGCTGGCCGTGCTGGCCTATGCACACGAGAGCGCTGCGGCCGGCAAGCCCCTCGTGCTGGACGGCAAGGTGTGGACCGGCCAGAAGTGGAGCACCATCACCACCTGGAAGCTGAAGACGGATGTTGCCATTGGCACCCTTGTCGCGCTGCCGGGCTCCACTACCGGCAGTGCGCTGATTGCGCTGGAGGGGGATTCGAAGGGTTATGGCCTGTGGCGCCTGGTGGCCTGAAACACAGGCAAGGTGGGCCTCCGCTAAGCTCAATCCGCCAATGTGCCTGGCATGAGTAGCCGGGGCATATGCACCATGCATACACGGCAGTCCAGCTGGCCATGCCACTTGCGCAATGACCCACTTTCCACACAATGCACAGGCACATTCTCACCGCCACTCAAGACCCTTGAGCTTTGCGCTTGCAGTTGACAGCTCCACCCTGCATCCCACCGCATGAAAACCCTCCCAAGTGCTTTTTCCTTCACCACTGCCTGTGACCATGTTTCACACCAACCTGCACAGCTACTTTTGCATGCATCTCCCTGCACTTCCCCTCAACAGGTGGGCACCACCAAATCATACTGCCACTCGAACAGCACAGAATGCTGTGTTCGCACCATATTGTTCTAGCATGATGCCACCAATTTCTTCACTGTGTGCCTGGATTCTGTGGCAAATCCCACTACTTGCCTGCCATCATGCCTCCCACTTATTTTCCCTTGTGAGTGGGTTTGCTGTTGCCGGCCCGTGAGCATGCACCGGCATACATCCTTCCAAGGGGGACTGGTTGCCACAGGCGCCTGTGGTAGGCTCCTGTGGGAGGCAAGCTGTGGGAGGCTGGTCATGAGGTTACCAGCGCAATGCATGGATGTGGTGCATTGCCGGCCTGGCCCACAGCTGTTTGGTGCAAGCAGCAGCGGGTGCAGCGGCAGGCGGCAGGTGGCATCAGCGGGCTGCGGGAAAGAAGTACTGTAGGGATGGACATCTCGGGGACTGGACCCCCCAACCCCGTTCTCCACATTTTTGCTGGTGCAACCATCAGCTGTAAGGTCGAACACCTGCCTTGACTCTTCGCCAAGCCGGCAGCGGGAGCGCAGGGGCCCAGCGTCCAGCGTCGCGCCGTCGCCAAGGTGGCGCCGCCAGCGGGCCGGGAGCATCGGCAGGCCTGCACGCCCTGCAGCTGATTCACTGCTTCCCAACATCGTGCAGCGTGCGTGTTGGGGCGGCGCGAAGCAACGAGGCCCGCGACCCACTTGCAGCTGCGGCCGCAACAGCCGATCGCGTGCTGCTGCAGCAAACCGCCCAGCGCGGCAGGTCAGTTATAAAGGGCCGTGCGGCGGTGCCGGCCTCCTTCCCCTTGCTCGCCGCCTCAACCACCTGAGAGCAGCAGCCAGGAGCAGCTTCCACCGCGTGCAGGTGGTGTGTACATGATATTTGCATGTGTCTGTAGCGATGGTAGCAGCTGCGCCAGCCGGCAACAGTGGGTGTGGCCGCCGCCTCCCCAGCCGCCTCCCCTGCCACCGCCCCGCCTGCTGGCTTTGCTGCACCTTCCGTCACAGGCCGATTCAGTCCGGACTGGCCATGGTAGACAACAAGAAGCCATGGAGGCGACGGCTGCTGCTGGCGGGCGCGGCGCTGCTGTTGTGCACTGTCGCCGAGGCGGCTGACGGCGCGGCGGCGGCCGCCGGCAAGCAAAAAGCCGCAGGCACTGCGGCAGCAGCGGCGGATGGCCAGGCAGGCGGGCCAGGCTACAGCGGTGCGTGGTGTAGGCTGTCAAGTCGAGATAATTTTTTGCCGCCTTTTGGAGGCTGAGGGCAGGCCAGGGAGCTTGTCTTCGCATGTCTTTTGGCCCGCATTAATGCTCCTGCGTGTGTGATGGCTGCCCATCTCCTGCCGTCGTGCCGCCTCGCGTGAACGTCCGCCCGTGCACCGATTTGCTGCTGCAGGCCGCCCCAGACGGTCACCCCGCATTCACACTGCCCCCTGCTGCATTCTTCCTGTTTCCCCAACCCGCCTCCCGTTGCCGTAAGCCCTGCCATTTGGCTGCCCCAATTGCTGGCCTGCCCATCTGGCTGCCGCATCTGCTGCCCAACTGCAGACCCTCACTGGAACTGGGACGTGTGGTACGGCGACCTGAAGCCGTACAAGGACCACAAGTTCCGCCACGACTACTGGTACCAGGTTCGTTGGTCCCTCTAAAACGACTCCCAGCTGATGGCTGCTCTGCTGGTACCAGGTGCAAAGTCTGGGTGCATGCCGGCGGTCCCACAAACTCAGTTGCATGCAGCCGCCGCAGCCCGCGGTGCGCCGTGTTCCGTGCGCCCATCTGGACGCCTTGCTGCCCTCATGCATCCTCCATTGCCAGGTGCCCAAAGAACCTCGGGCCACTGTGGTCTTCATCCACGGCTGTGCGCACAGCGGCTATAACTACTTCCCCCAGGTGCGATGGGTTGATATCCGCTTGCATGCTGCACGGTCAGCCTGCGCTGCTCTTGTTGCGCCCTTGCCGCCGCCGCCGCTGCTGCTGCTGCTGCTGCTCTGGTGCCAGCGGCTGGCAATGTCTGCCCGCTAAGCAGCAAGTCGCCGTGCTTTTGCACTGCAGAGTGAGGACTGCGACGAGTGCCGAGGGCTGCCAGAAGAGATGAGCCACGTGCTGCAGGCACTGCGCCGCAACTATGCAGGTGGGGCAATCACATGCGGCAGTACAGCTGCTGTTTGTTGCTGATGAATGTGTATGTTGCTGGCGCACGCAGTTGCCGCAGCAGGCGTGGTTGGGTGGCAGGCTGCCGCCAGTTGTTCCGCTCATGCACCACACGCATGCACCACACCTGCCTCCACTCGCTTCAATGCTCTGCAGTGATCGCCATTTCTTCGCTGGACCGCAAGACCGGCTGCTTCAGCTACTGGGTGGGATGGATGCCTATATTAGGCTGGTATTAGGCTGGTGCCGCTGCCGCTTCTGTTGTGTGCTGCTGCGGTTGTGCTGCTGCCCCAAGCTACCCGCCTGTCCTTGTTGCCCTGTCCTATGCGGGCTAGCTTCATGCGGACCGCGTCCAAACCAACCCGTTTTGCGTGTGCTGTCAAACCGCCACCGCAGGAGGATTTCATGGACGTCAAGCAAATTGTGGAGAGCTGGCGCAAGGAGTGGGGGTGAGCGCGGCAAGGCGGGGGTGCGCATGCGGGCCCCAAGGCAACACCTTGAGATCGAGTTTCAGGATCAGTGCATGCTCGGGCGCCTTAAGCCAGCACTCTCAACGCGGCTGAGCTGAAGTGGCCCTTGCACTGCTGCTGGTTGCCTCTCACAGGATGGAGGACCTACCGCTGTACGGAGTGGGCATCTCTGCTGGCTCCGCCTTCCTGCTGAAGATGCCGCGCTACATGCGGGTGGGGGGGGTGGGGGGGGCTTACTTAAGAGGTTGGTGTTTGCTGTGCAGGCCGTTAGATTGTGCTCTGCTCAAGATGCCGCGCTACATGCGGGTGGGTGGGTGTCAGTGGGTGGATGGATGGTTGCCTCCACGCCGCCATTTGCTTTCGCTTTTGCTGTGCCCTCCCTCCAGCTCAGCACCGCAGCCCACCGGCCTGCCAACCATCGCAGTTTGGCGCCGGCATCTGTGAGGGAGCGGCAAGTGCAACTCCGCCCTGTGATCTTAGTCAAAGGCTAAACCCCCTCCCTTGCGCGTCCTCGCAGTTTGATGGCCTGGTGTCTGAGGCGCTTGGTGTGGACCCCAAGTCGGGAGGCTTCGATGTGGTGCTCGGAAGTGAGTGCAGATGAGACACTGGGCGATTGACTGGGAGGGCAGGCGGGCACAAAGGCACAGCTGCCGGAGCAGTGGCCGCCGCTCTCCCACCTCCAACCCAAGAGGTGATCTGCCCTTGCTGCAGAGTACCCGCCCACTGTGTTTGTCAGCATGGAGCGCGACAAAAAGCAAAAGGAGTTCATTGCACAGGTGGGTGGCGGCATGCAGAGTGGCGCTGCTCGGCAACGCCGCCTGCTGTGCTCCCGCCGCGCCTGCCTCCTGCGCTTCTCGAGTGCGGCTGCGTACTTGCTGGCTGCCGCCAACCTGCCGGCTCCCACGCACATATATCCTGTATGCTTTTGCGACTTTGTGTGTGCAGGATGTGAAGATCATCAATAAGATCGGTGGTCCCAGCAAGGTCATCAAGGTGGGTGCAGCACTCGCCAGCACCTTTTGCTGCCACTGCAGTGTGGTGGCAGCACCAAACGGCAGCAGCAGCAGCAGCAGCAGCAGCAGCAGCAGCAGCGGCAGCGTGGGGTGTGGGCAACCATGCGTGCCTGAGAGCTACAGGGTTGAAAGCGGTCGTCACTGCCATATGAATGTTTGGGGCACATGGGATGCAGCCCCTGCACGTCGCTCAGCCACCGAATGCAACCGCCCCTTCCGCAATCTCAGGTCTTCTCCCGCAAGATCTATCCCACCTACTTCTCCGACCGCTCGCCCTACTACATTTCGGAGGGTGGGCTACTCGTGTCGGCGTGCCCTTCTCTGCTGCATTATCCAGCTGCTGCACTGTGCACTGCTACCCAGCATGGCTTGTTTTGTGGCACCTTGGTGTTGCACTGTGCGGCGCACTGCTGCCCAGACCGCATGCTTTTCCCTGCCTCCCTCCGCCCTTCACCTGGAACCTCTCCCCCGCTTGCCCTCAACCTGCCGCAGTCCTGAGCGCTAAGATCTACAAGGGCCTGCTGAAGATCCGAATGATCGACCAGGAGGGGAATGTCCTGGAGAACCCCCGGTGGGTACACTGCCGCGGGATGGAGTGGAAAGACAGAGTTGCAAGGGCAAGAGCACAGCGAGCTCGTGAACCAAAGGTGTACGGCGGGATGCAAGAATGCTGGCCCGCGGCACGTACTGGGGCAGCGGGCAGAGCAGGCTTGGATATATTGACGGCAAACCAACGCGGGCTGTTGAGGGGCGCTTCCGCCTCTGGTGCAGGTACACCGACCGGCCCTGGCTGAAGCAGCTCCAAAATGCAGTGCCGGAGCTGGCGAAAGGTGGGTGGTGTACTGCTGCACCTTGCTGCATGGCATTCGCCGCTCAACCGCAGCGCGCATCACGGAGCAGATGCAAGTTGCAGCCGTTCAGCAGCCGTCGTACTGGCCCCATGGCGCAAACCAGACGACGGCTTTCGACGGCCACACCACTCGCCCTGCCCTTATTGTCTGGCTTACTAGCGACTTTTTTTGCTGCCCTCAATTGCGTTCTTCTGCAGACCAGACTGAGGCGTTCAACGGCCACACCATCCCTCAGTTCCCTGAGAAGGGCGAGGACGTCAACCTGGCCGGGGTGAGTTCCCAACCTGGTCAGGCTTTCTGGTGGGAGCAGCAGTATCCCAGCATCGCACAGCAACCCCTACCCTGGCAGCCACTCAAGCTGCATTGGCTTGAAATAAGCGGCTGCCCAATTTTCACGCAGGTCTGGGAGCTGACCAACCTGGCTTATGCCGAGCACGAGATCATCTCGGATTACGTCACTGCGGCCTTCATGTGGTTCGAGGGCGGGTGAGTGGCGCCTGGCATGCTGCACCTGCTGTGGTCGGGAGGCACCTGACGGCTGCAGCGCCTGCTGCGGCGACAAGTGTGCTGTTTGAGATGCTCCGCACCCAGCCCCCACCCTCTGCCCATTGACATTCATGTACAATACAGGTTCAAGGACAACTTCCAGTATTACCTGGATTGGTACACAACTGGGCTGCCGCCGCCACCCGGCCCGTTGCCCAGCCCGCCGCCGCCTCCCAGCCCCCAGCCGCCGCCGCCCTCTCCCTCGCCGCCACAGCCTCAGAGTGCCGACGATGCACAGCGCGCAGCAGCAGCCAGCGCAGTGGCTGCAAAGGCCAGTAAACCGGCGGCTGGCGCTGCAGCTGTCAATGCCAGCAAACCGGCAGGAGCGGCAGCAAACACCAGCCTGCCGGCGGCAGGGGCTGCAGCAGCTAGCGCAAGCCGCGATGCAGCGGCAAACGCCAGCCTGGGGGTGGCAGGGGCTGGAGCTGCTAACGCCAGCCAGCCCAAGGCGGGCGCGGCTGTGCAGCAGGCAGCCCGTGCAGCACCCACAAACAGGTGCGTGGCCGTTTGTAGCTGGCCTGCCCGGTGCACTGCATGCATGCTGAGAAGCTCCCGATGGCTCAGTGCCCCTGCTTTCTCGCCTACCTGGCCTCTCACAAACTTGCCTCCTCACGTGAGCCCTGGCTGCAGCAGCACCAGCAGCAGCAAGGTGACTGCCAAGCACATCACCGTGGCGGCAACTGACAGGGCGGCTGCCTCCGCAAGCACCAGCGGCACTGGTGGTGGTAGCGCCAGCAGCAGCAGCAGCACCTCCGGAGGCACCAGCAGCGGCGGCAGTGGCAGCAACACGGCAGCCATCATTGGTGAGAGCTGGGGAGCAAACTGGTGGCTCGTTTGCCGGCATGTGATTGATAATTGATCCGTCTCAGGCAGCTGGGTTCCTCCCGTCTCATCTCTCCTTTGCACACCCCCATCTGCCTCCCTGCAGCCGGCGCGGCCATCGGCGCTGGGGTGGTGCTGGCGGCTGCGGGGGTGACGTGGGCGGTTGTGCGGCGGCGGCGGCGTGCTGTGCACGAGAGCTGCGCAGCGACGGCGCCCTTTGTCCACCCACCGCCCATCCGCACACGTGGGTTGCCCAGCGTTGTGGCGGCTGCGCTGGAGACATCGACCCTGAACCCTGCATGCTGCTGCTGAGCCTGCTGGGATGGTGCGAGCCAGTGCTGTGCCGCCTGCTGCCCACTGGCTGAGGCCCGCTTCCGGTCTCCAACTCATTGCAGGCCTGCCCTCCCACGTGCCCCACCTGAGGGACCACCGCATTGTGGAGCTGACGGAGGTCATCGAGCAGACAGGTGGGCCACATACAGAGAGCTGCAACGCATTCGGCACGAGATGCAGGGCCGTCGGCGGCGCCTGTGTTGAGTTAGCTGGCAGCACGACCTGCAGCTAGGTGGCCGCCGTGGCGGATTGCTCCCATGGCCTGCAACAACATTCACCTTCCTCCTCCGGGTGACGGTGCAGGCACGCCCCACAGCGCTCGGCGGCGCAAGACGGCCTTCCAAGATACTCCCCGGGACCTTGCATGAGAGGCTCATGCGCTGCCCAGTAACTGGGAACGTTGGGCTCAGCAGTTGCCACCCAAAGCAGCTGCCATGACATGACTGACCCCCCTCCGGAGGGGATCCCCTGACCCTCAAACCCAAGACAAATCGCCTTGCTCTATCTGTCCGTCCCGTATCCCATTCCTGCCGCTGCACAGCCATACGGCCGCGCTTCTCTTACCTTGTTGCAAATGATTGGCACCAGCTGTGACAGCTGCCACGTGCCGGACGCTCTCCTTTGCTAGCGCTCAGTCCTTGCTCGTCCTTGCTCTTTCGTACTGCCATTCACCACAAGCATGCAGCGGCACCTCCCATTTGATGCACATGCATCGCAAAACTTTACATCGCGTGCTCAATGCAACAAGTTGACCACATCCAACCGGCTGGGTAGAAGGTCAGGTTGCAGAAAGCAGGCAGCAGAGGCCAAGACGTTGTTCAATCGCAGATCGCGGCTATTAGGGATTGCACTGGTGCTCACTTCCACACAGCAGCCATGCCAAGGCTGCTTAGCTGCTGCTCCGGCCACAGAGCCTGCTCAGGCCTCCCGCAGCAGGCCGCCCTCCTGGTGGCGCACACTCCCCGCCTTCCCGCCCAGCCCTGCCCCAGCTGCCCCTGCCATGCCGCCTGTGCCAGCCGCCACGTCCACATCTGCCCCCGCTGGCGAGGCCTCAGCCTCAGCCTCCACACCCGTCATGTCCATGGCACCCGCCCCTGCGCCGCCGCCCAGGTTGGGAGCGGCAGCAGCAGCAGCCTCGCTGCCCTCTGCTCCCTCGCCGCCGCTCATGGCAGCTCCGCCAGCTGCGCCTCCCATTGCTGTGTCCCCAGTGGTGACTGTCGAGGGGCCAGCACCACCCATGGCGGGGGCAGCGGCGGCCATGGGCGGCGAAGCGGCCACCACAGAGGCCTGTGCGGCCAGCAGGGGTTGCCAACCAGTGATGGGGGCTTCTCACACAGCTTGCAAAGTTGCACAGGCGGCCCAACCCAATGCCCAAGCTGCAACCAAAGCAGCTGCGCAGCTGCATGCCATGGGCCGTGCCCTGGGCCGTGCCCTGCCCTAGAAACACGCACACACACACCTGTGCCTGGGCGAGCGTGGGCCGCGGCGCAATGGGCGCCGCCTGCTTGGCTGCCTTGAACTGGGCGGCGAGCGCCAGCGACTCGTCCTGCACTTGATTACCAGCACATGGAACAGCCTGCCATCGGCAAGCCCTGATCGGCAGCAGCAACCATGCCACTCGTTGCATGCACCCGCCCAGCCCAGGCACGAGCGACAGCAGCGAATCGCTGCTGCGGAGCAAGCCACGTGCACGTGCGAACCCTACCCTCCCAGCGTCTCCCCACCCCGCTCCCGACACTCACGGCTGAGAGCACGGAGGCCACAGCGGGCAGGATGGACCCCTCCTCCTCAGCCTGGTGCGCCACAAAGTCCTGCAGAGCACAGTATGGTGCAGTTCAGGCCCGTCATGCAGAGCTCGTGCAGTCTGGTGCAGTTCAGGCCTCTGCGCGGAACCCAGCTGCTGGCATGCGCAGCAGATCCCCCGAGCACCAAAGCCATCGCCCCAGCTCAACAAATGGCAGATCTGCTCACCGCCTGCAGCTGCTTCAGCCGGTTGGCCAGCGCCTCCCCTCCCACCGGACGCAGGGTCAGCACATCCGCCACTGCCTGCTCGATCAGCGCGTGCTCCTGCAGCAAGTTTGGAGGTGGAAAGGTTCAAACCAGCCGCCCGCAGCAGCAGCAACCCTTCGCATCACGCTCACACAGTGCGGCCACGACAGCTGCGCACGGATTGAATCGCTGGACCAACGCCTCCGATTGCCCTGCATGCACACCCACCCAGCTCACCGCCAGCGCACGAGCGGCCCACTGCGCACCCGCCTGCCCCAGCCGGCTCTGCAGCACGGGGTACAGCACCACGCTCTCCGCCTGCACAATTGGCAGGTGGCAGGACAGAGCAGCGGATGGATGGCATGGTCAACTGGTCAGTGGACGCGCAGGCACAGCGCCAACCAGCCATCTGCCTGCGCTTGAGGCAATGCAGGAGTTCAGTGCCAAGCAGGGTGCCAGGCAGGAAAATGCCCTCGCGCCGGCAGGCAAGCGGTCCGCGCCACCCGCCACCTCAGCGTGCAGGACACAGCATCACAACCTTGATAGCCCACCAGGGAGTGCATGTCGAGCGCCCGCACGGCGGCAACTCCAGTAGGGGCCCGCCACTGCACCCAGGGCCATGTGAACTAGCCTGAACAACCCACCTGTGAGTGCAGGCGCAGGTCAAGGGCCAGCGCGGCGGCAGCCATGTCCATCACAGCCGCGTTGCTGGCGGAGGCGGCCTGCAAGGGATCACACAACGGCAGTTTACAAAGGTCACGGCGCGGAAGCTGCAAGGGAACCCGGAGCAGCAGTGGGCGGCAGCGGCTCCGACACACATCGGCGCCTTCACTCATCATCCTCGCATGCTTCACGGTGGCGTGCTGTGCAGGGCAGACTAACCTCCGCCCACTGAGAAGAGCGTGCTGAACAGGGTGACGGTGACCACTCGTCCACATGGTGGCATGGTGGCACAGGAGGCCCTCGGTCAGATCGACTTCCACCCACCAACAATCAGATTGACTGGCACCCACCGAGAAGAAGGCGTTGAACAGGGTGAGGGTGGAGGAGTGGTCGCACAGGATGCACTCGATGAGGCCGGGAGGGCGCAGGGCTCCCATGGGGGGCGCTATGGCCTGCAGTGCAGGGAGGCCCTGCGTGCACGCAGTGAGCCTGAGAATCATGGGTTGCAGGCCGGCGTGGCAGGCTGCAGCGTGCCGGCGGCGATGGCCAGCAGTTTGGCATGAAGAGGCTCATAGCTAAGCAGATACGGCCGGCCAGCGCACCACGACGGCCGCCGTCTGCGCCATGGTTTCTGATGGCGTGGCAGCGAACATCTGCAAGCGAGGGCAGGTTGCGGACCACACAGCAGCTGAAGGGCAGCTGGCCAAGCAGTGGAGCAGGTGCTCGGCGAATGCCGCCGGCCGCCGGCGGCAGCGCCGCCGCCCAGGTCAGCAGTTCTAGCTGAGCTGCCGTGGCAGCCTTTCCTGCACGCTCCCTGCTACTCGCCTCCTGCATGGCGGGCGTGCTGGTGGGCAGGGGACCCGCGCCACCGACGGGGGCCTGCGCGCTTGGGGCAGCCTCCGTCGCCTGCATGGTGGCTCCGTTGAATGGCAGCTGCAGACTAGAGCAGTCCAAGGCACAGGGGCAGTTGGGCGTCCGCCGCCTGCATTGGCGTTGTGCCGCTGCTGGGCGGATGCGAGGCAAACATGGTGCAGTACTTGCTACATGTACCTTGCACGTGTAATTTGCTGTCCACTTCCAGTGCATCAAGGAGCTGGGTGCACCTGCCATGCATGCAGGCTGCACAAACAGCGCGGGAAGGCGAGCGGGCGAGCAAATGCTACACAACGGCGGCAACGATGCATGCGGCACTGCCCGCGCCCGTGAGCATAAAAAGTAACTTGAGCTCGACCGCACTGAGGGGATGCTCACGACGGGCTGCATCCATGGTGTGGGGAAGGATTGAAGGTGGTGCACATAGGTAGACTAGCGGATGACCTCAACCCTGTGCCGGCACATGCCGTGGCGGGTGGGGCAATGTGCGCGCCAGGAGGCCACATCGCCCATTCAATCGGGCCCATTCTGCCTGTGCCGCCGTTCCAAGCCCCGCACAGCCCGTCAACAGCAGCACGGACAGAGTGTCAGGGCGCAGACAGAATGGCCGTCCCGTGAGTGGCTGCGTCGGGCCTGGGAACGCTTGGCAGACAATGGTGTTGCTCCGATCCTGCAAATGCTGGCGTAAAACCCGGGGCCAGAGCAACTGGCAGCAGGGGCTCTCTAGAACTCGCGCCCGGCTTGCCGCGCGCCCCGTGCAGCAAACGTGCATACTAGAGGGCCAGATCTACCAGCTGGCATGGCGACCGTCGTCGCCGCCGCCGCCGCTCCTCACCTGCCGCCGCCGCCTGCCGCCTGCCGCCTGCCGCCGCTCGCAGGAACACCGCCGCGGCGCCCCTCTTCACTCCCTACACCCTGCCCGGCGGGCTGCAGCTCCAGCACCGCATCGTGTATGCGCCCCTCACCCGCTGCCGCGCCTTCAACAACATCCCTCAGGTGCCCACTGCGAGCCGCGCCGGGGTGTTGGGTGCTGCACGCGAAGTGAGGCAGTTGCCGCGGCAGCTAGGTGTGCGCGGTTTCCTCCACGCAACTTCTTACCTACCCCGCTCCCCACGTCTGCAGCCTAATGCGGCGGTGTACTACAGCCAGCGCGCCACGCCCGGCGGCCTGATGATTAGTGAGGTGGGCAGGGAGGAGCAGCCGGCGGCAGGTGGTGCATGGAAGCGGCGGAAGCCAGAGGCGGGAGTATACGCGTCAAGCGTTGTGTAGGGCAGGGAGGGGTCCACTCATCCCGTCCCGTCCAGCTGCTGGATCTCAAGCGCCGTGTTTTGCTTTGCCCCTCAAAATGGCGCAGGGCACGATCATCAGCGAGCGCGGCCACGGCTACCCTTGCACCCCAGGTGCGGCCTCGTTCATTGTTGGTCTGTTGCAGAGGGAGGACGCCGCATGGAATGGCGGCTTGGGCGACTGGCCGTTGCCTCGTTGGCGTCCGCTGCCGCCAGCCGCATGCCGGGAGGCGTGCCTCACCTGTTGACCCTCAGCCCAAGTTCCGAGCGTATTGCAGGCGTCTACACCGAGCAGAGCAGGCGGCGGGCTGGAGGCCAGTGGTCAATGGCTGCTGCCACCAACGCCGTCTCAATTGCCGCTCCTCGCAATCAATCCACTGCAGGCATCTACACCGAGCAGCAGGTGGCGGGCTGGAAGCCGGTGGTCAAGGCTGTGAAGGACAAGGGCGCCGCCTTCTTCTGCCAGGTGGGTGCTTAGTGCTCCTGCCCACTCCGCCTTTGCCCGCCTGTCCTCCAAGCTGCTGCAGCACGAGCCACCCTGCATGAGCGAGTGGGGGGGCTGCCGCGCATGCTTCTCCTTGTGCAGCAGCCGCAGTTGCTGCAGCAAAACAACTGCTGCTGCTGCTGCTGCTGCTGCTGCTGTATGCGGCCGCTCCTGATGCCGCTCCTGATGCTGCCGCTGCTGCTGCTGCTGTTGTATGCGGCCGCTGGCACTGTTGTCGCCACTCATGCTGACACCCGGCAGCCCCACCTGAACAGGCGCCCGGCAGCCACTTGGAGCACTCATCTGCATCTCACTGGTGCCCCTTTCTTCCCGCTGCCCTGCCTGCGTGGCAGATCTGCCACGGGGGCCACGCCAGCCCTCCCCATTCCTCTTCACATGGTATGCTGCGCCGTCATCGCACCACGGAGTCCTACCTGCCGCTTGCTTCCCTGCAGATCTGGCACGTGGGCCGCGCCAGCCACCCGCACTACCAGCCCAACGAAGAGCTGCCCATCTCCGCATCCTCCCTGCCCATCAGTGAGTTGTGGGCTTTTGATCGCAAAGTGACCCCGCGAGCTGTTTGGGACACATTTGGCCAGCAGGGAGGTGTCAAGACCCGGCGTGGCAATGTGCATGCTCCCACTATGATGTGCCGCTCAGCTCCCGCGTCAATTCGCCGCTTGGCCTGGAAGCTCAAACTCCTGCCCGTCGCCTCGCTGCCCTGCAGCCGACGGCAACCAGTGCTTCAGCCTGAAGACGATGCAGGTGAGGGCCGGCTGGCGCTGGCTGAACTGCACAGAGGGTCGGGCTGGGACCTGCCCGCACAAGCGTAAAACAAGCGTTTCTGGTAGGGTTTAACTCGCCCCGCCGTTTGCCTGCCCTGCCCTGTAGATGGAGGACTATGTTGCCCCCCGCCAGCTGGACGCGTCCGAGCTGCCCGCCATCGTGGACCAGTACCGCCAGGTGGGCTGGACAATATGGCCGCTTCAACTAGTTTTTACTGGAGTTGGTGGATTCAGTTGGGTCGCCCGGCGCGGCTGTGGACCAGTTCCGGCAGTGGGGCTGGTCTTGCCTCGGTTGTGCAACGATCGCTTCGCTGATGCCGTTTTAGTGAGCTGCACTCAATGGAACACGATCCCCGTGCACGCCTTCTTGAGGCCAAACCCAGCAGGGCGCTGTATGTAGCACCCACTTGCCCCTCACCCTGCTGCAACCCGCAGGCGGCCCGCAACTCGATCGAGGCCGGCTTTGATGGCGTGGAGATCCACAGTGCTAACGGCTACCTCATCGGTGCGCGGTTTGCAACTCTGTGTTTGGGTGTCCAGGGCAGCATGCTGCTGAGCGGCGCGCCGGCGCACGACAGCGCCGTGCCAGCTTGCCCCGTCTGGTGTGGTCCAGAAATAAATGCCGTGCCAGCCTTTGCTTCTGGGCCGGACCAGTTAGGTCAATCGGGAACCTGTCCTGCTCTTGCACTGCGGGCCAGCCCCTGAAGGACGTCACGCGCCGGCATGAACAACCGCCCCGCCTGCCCGCCGCTTGTGCTGCCCGGCCCACTTGCCTGCTTCGTCTACTCTTTTATGTAAGTGCAGACCAGTTCCTGAAGGATGGCATCAACAACCGCAGCGACGCGTACGGCGGCAGCGTGGAGAACCGCTGCCGCTTTGCGCTCGAGGTGGTGGACGCGGTTGTGAAGGAGATCGGCGCCGAGAAGGTGAGCGGACGGTGTGCTGGCTTGCGATTGTGGATGGCTTGTTTTGGAGGACCCCTGTGGCCTGTGCTGGAGGGCCACCCCCCTGCAACCTGCAGACCGGCTTCCGGCTGGCCCCCTTTGGCGGCTCCCCACCCTGTCCATGCCGTGCGCGCCTCTGACCCAGTTGCCGTTGCCATGCCCTGTGCCTGTGCAGACGGGCATCCGGCTGTCTCCCTTTGGCGGCTTCCTGTCTGCCCAGGACTCGGACCCAGTGGGCAGCATCTCCTACCTGCTGGAGCAGCTGAACAAGTGAGTGATGGCAGCTGTTCTTCGGTTCAAGATGGGCTGGTTTGTTAGCTGTCTGCCCAGGACCTTTGTTGGTTCTATCGCCTACCTGCTGGAGCGGCTGAACAACCGAGCAAGGGTTGCCGTCTGTGCCACAGTTGACTGCATCGTCTGCTGCACGGTTGGCTACACTCGTCGCACTGCAGGGGGGCCGCCCAACCGCGCGGCTACTGGGCTTACATCGACCTTGCTGCATGACTGCTGTGCCTCTCCTATGGTTGCTCGCGAGGCTCCAGCCTTCCCGTTCACCCGCCGCCATGCTGATCGCCCCACTCCCACCTTCTGCCTCATCACAGGTACAACCTGGCGTACGTGCACCTAGTTGAGCCGCGGGTGGCGGGCAGCAGCGACCGCCCGGCGGAGCAGGTGGTGGAGTCTCTGGCGCCCTTCCGCAAGGCAAGCTGTGTGGCTGCTGTAGGGTTGTTGTTTGCTCATTGGCTGAGCTGTTGGCACGCAAGGCCGGCGTCAGCAGGTGGTGGAGTCTCTGGCGCCCTTCCGCAAGGCAAGCTGTGTGGCTGCTGTAGGGTTGTTGTTTGCTCATTGGCTGAGCTGTTGGCACGCAAGGCCGGTGTCAGCAGGTGGTGGAGTCTCTGGCGCCCTTCCGCAATGCAAGCTGTGTGGCTGCTGGACGGTTGCCGTGTGTTCGTTGGCTGAGCTCTTGGCACGCAAGCCCGAGGTGGCGCGGCTCCCTGCCCCTCTGTGCACGTGTGTCCAAGGGCCCCCTCATCGTATCTCACATGGCGTTGGCCGCAGCTCACATGGCGTTGGCGTGCTCTGCAACCAAGCCGCCATCATGTTGCCCTGTCCGCCTGCTGTGCAGGTGTACAAGGGCTCCCTCATCCCTCTCACATGCTGTTGGCGTGCTCCTCAACCAAGCCGCCATCGTGTTGCCCTGCCCGCCTGTGCAGGTGTACAAGGGCCCCATCATCGTGGCGGGCGGCCACACGGCGGCCAGCGGCGGCGAGGCGGTGGCGTCGGGTGAGAGATGCAGCAGACGCCTGCCGAGGGTGCAGCTTGGTGCCCGCTTGCTGTTGGCTTCTTGTTGCTGGGGCTGGGCTGGCCACGGTGGGGGAGCAGCACTGCTCCGCTGTTGTTGCCCATGCCGTGCTGTTGCAGCACAGGCATGCCGGGCCGCTTCGGCGCAGGCATCTCCTCAGTGTGCTCAGCTTGCATGCGTGCTGCTCCTGCCCATGTGCGTGCGGCCAGCCTGGTGTGCTACCGCCGCCACCTGAGTCGCCTACCTGGGCCTGCAGCACATGCTGGCTTGGAAGCATCACAACACCGCCTCTTTCGCTCTTCCCTGCACCCACAGGCGCGGCTGACCTGGTGTGCTACGGGCGCCACTACATCGCGAATCCCGACCTGCCCCGCCGCTTCCGCCTGGGCGCGCCCCTCAACAAGTGAGGAGCCGGCGCTGTGCGGTGGAAATCAAAGTGCTGCCGTGCAACCGGGCACATAGCGCTGGCCCCCTGTGGCGCAGACAACAGTTGAGCTGCTTTCGTCTGCGTTTCTGAGGCATGCTGTTCTGTTTCCTCCGTCCCTCGTCGTGCAGGTACGACCGCAGCACGTTCTACAGCCAGGGCGAGGAGGGCTACCTGGTAAGTACAACACAGGTATCTCCTTGGCAGCTCGAAACCGGGGCCCACGAACAGCAGGCAGCAGCGGCTCGAGAACGCCACCCGGGTTGCGGCGCGCCCCCTGCAGCAAGCAGCCATGAATGATGCCGCAGGTCCAAATCCACCTCGGATCTACGCCATGGCGTGGCGATCGCCGCCCGCCGCTGCCGCTCCTTACCTGCTACTCACCGCCTGCCGCCGTTCGCAGGACTACCCCTTTTTGGATCAGACGGAGGAGGGCAAGGCCTTCCTGCAGACAGTGCAGGCCGACTCCGACTGAGGCGGCGGCTCGCTCCATATCGCGGCTTTGGAGGACTGAGGCAGCCTCGCTATGTGGCAGCCGGGTCTTAATGCAGTGCGGCCCTGGGCTGACGGGCGCGGCTGTGCATGCAGCAGCTGTGGCGGCAGCGACGTGGAACTGCGCCCCCAATCGGCAGGCGTTGTGCCCCCAATCCATTAAGCTTTCATATGATGCCAATTGGCAGTGACTACAGAAATTGATTCTTTCCAGTTCCCCCGCTTGTCTGGGCTCGGTGACACACACATTGCAATTGCCATTCCCACTTGGCCACCATACCCTTTGGTTAAACGCAGTCACACTGTTTCATGAGCACAGGGGAAGGAACGCTAGCATGGTGCGCAAAGACAGGGGGGCACTACAATCACTACAATGGCAGTACAAAGGAGGTTTACAGCGCCTGGACAGCCCCTGGCTCAGCCAGTGGCAGCGTAGAACGTCTAGCAAACGCGCTGCGGGCAGCATGCCGCTCAAAAGACGTATTGGGTTCCCAGCATGGCGTGGATCCTTGCGGGGCTCGGCCCGGCTGCGCGACCGCCCAGGCAACTTGCACGCTACCGCAGGCTGTCCAGCGAGCAGCAGCCGTGGTGTGCGCTGTGTGGGCAGCCCACTGGCGCAGCTGGCTCAGAGCTGGCATGGGCTCTGTGGCCCGCGGCGTACGCACTCTCATCATGCAGTCCCGTGCCGCCTTCTGTGCCGCCGGTGGGCCGAGTGGCGGCCATTGGCGGCCCACAGTCGGTTGAGTCGGCTCACGCCGCCTTGTGCGCCGCGGCCGCCGCCTCGCCCTCCTGCTTATGCTCCATGTCCCACCGAATCTTGCGCTGCAGCTGGTAGATGCCGGTGACCGCCATGAAGGCGTTCACCGCCAGCAGGTTGTAGTTTACCTGTGGCATGGAGGCAACATGGGCGGACGTGTGCCTTATAGGCAGCAGTCAGGCTGAGCCACACAATGCAAGCGCAGTTGGCAACAAGCAAACCCGGCAAAGCAGGGTTGGCATGCATCAGCCGCACAGGGCAGCATGGAGGCAGGGTTGGCACGGCAGCAGGTGGGGAGAGCTGCTGCGATGAGGGCGAGGGAGGCCCGCCACCAAGCACCCGGTCAGCCCACATGGCGGCACATGGTGGCACCAGCACCCTGGGCTGATGGCATGACCCTCATGCTGGAGCCATGCTGGAACGCTCATGCAGCGAGGTCCCACCCCATTGGGGCCCCCACCGCCACCCTAGCTGATGGCTCATGGCAAGCACCCAAAGTGCACACGGGGGAACACAAGTTTACCCACCGGCACGATCTGGGTGGAGAAGCGCGACCAGATGATGCCGGTCGCTGTGATGGCAATCTGCAAGGGAAGGGGTGGCAGACGCAACAGCCAGCATGAAACCTACGCATGGCACGGCATGTGGGACGCTCGTAGGGAGCAAAAGAAGCCGCGCATGCATCCACAGCACCGCACATGCCGTGGCATGCCATGGCGTGTGGCATGCCATGACATGCCATGCCGCATGGCATGAAGCCACCGCCAACTCGAGCACCGGCGCTTTAGCGCACATGTGTGATGCAGCGCGCGCCACATCATGTTCATGCACGGCATGGCCCATCCCTCTAGCATTGAGCTAGCATGCAAAGCACGGCAACCGACCTGCTGCGGGTAGGAGATGAGCTCAGCGGGGCGCTGCATGTCTGCAAGGCGTTATGGCGGGTTTGGAGGCATGACATGTCAGCAGGGCAGACGGCGCTGCAGGGTGCGGGGTCCAGATGCGCCTTGCCACCGCAAGTGTCACGCAGCAGGGTTGCAGGTCAACCTCATGGCAGATACAAGCAGCAAGGGTGAGCAACCACATGCTAGCTGTTGTGGCAAGCGCAGCTGCCTGCCGCATCCCACCCAACCCCTGCCCATGCCCCACACCCCACCTGCAATGTTGGCAAATGTGATGCCCCACTTGAACGTGGGCGCCCAGAAGTGAATCGTCTGCGGCATGGAAGGGGGCAAACGGGTCGACACATGCTCGAGGCAGCGCAGGCACCGGCTGCGGCTGGCACCCATGGCATGCGACTGCGGCCGGAACCGCCGCCACCGTCCTCACCTTGGGCCCTGCTGGGTGGTTCCACAGCATCCGCAGCTTCTGCCCGAGCGAGGGTGCCGAGGCCGACATGGTGGGCAGGGTGTGAGGCTAGCTACGCGTGGGATGGGACGCCGCTTGCCGCCCCAGGTGAGCCGCTTGCCGCTGCTACCCGCGGGTGAAGCTGCTCCTGTTCGAGGCCCCCGGCTTCAACCAGTTCGTGGTCGATGATCTGTTGCGCTGCGGGCCCCTGCAGCGACGGGGAGGGGCGAGCAGGAGGAGGGCTTGCTGCTGACCGCCAACCAGCGGCGATCGGGGGCTGCAAGCGAGTGGATCATGCTCTAGGCAGCTCAACAGCGGGGGCAAAGCGCGGTTGGGTGAGCACCTCGGGCAGTAGCGAGCAGGTCGCGAGGAATAACGGGCCACGAGCGGTGAGCAGCAGTTGCAGGCACAGCGGAAGACAGGGGGTTGACCTGGGCGCAGCGTTTCCAGTGCCTGCCGCACGCCATGCCACAGCACGCACCCCACGGAGCGGCGCGCCCTGGCGGCAGTGTTGGCCCAACGACACTCTCCATGGGCGCACTTGATCAGCCAGGCTTGCATGCACCCGGCCGAGTGTGGTGGAGTGGCGAGCCTTGCAAAGAATTTCAGTATGTGAAGTGGTGGGCATGGGTATCATCGGAAATGGAAGAAAGGAGGAGCAGCAGCATGCGTCGAAACACTCGATACATTCCAGGCGGCGTTGGGTTGCGCCCGCACTGTATGCAGTTTGGTCGAGTTGCAGCCCACTGAGGCATGCACTGTTTGTGCAGCGTCTGTCAGGGTCTCTCTAGAGTCAGCAGCCAATCAGGCTGAGCCACGTGGCGTGGCAGGCGCGCACGGGGATGCCTCTCCGCCGAAACTCGGCAGCCCATCTCGCCCACTGCATGCAATGGCACGGTTGAGCGCAGCTCAAAAAGGGCAGCCAGCTGGGGGTCTTTGTGCGCCTGAATGCATGCGCATGTATGCCCAGCCGGCCCAGCAGGCAGATCATGACAAACCAACCGGTCTGTGCGCACTGCAATGGTGGGCAATCTCGCCGCAGCTGCGCAACGCTCCTGCTGGTGTCAACCATCTCCGCTGCCAAAAACAAGTGTCTGCAGTCCCCACACACCTGTTCGCTGCCGAACGAGCCAAAGGAGCTGGCAAACAGGTGAGGGAAGGCAATCACTCCCGCCCAGCCCAGGCGGCTGAAACGCTGCCGCAGCGCCCGAGGGTCGCGATCCAAGCGCGGACCTTGGGCTGACAGGTACCAGCTGCAAAGCGTGAGGGGAGCGCGGCAGACGGAGGTCAGCAGTGGCCAGCATGGCAGCGCGCGCTGTGGCAAGGAGCCAAGACGCCCTTGCCAGCAAGAGCGCCGCCAATCGGGGCGCCGCCCACCATGCGTGGTTGCGCTCGCGCCTGCTGCCCCAAAACCTCAGACCCTTTCCCCAGCTGCTCGGCTGGCACAAGGCCTTCCTTGCCTCACCTGACAGTGTCAAGGAACTTTATCCGGCCAGCATCGGTGCGCAACTGCTTGACCTCTATAGCGAGGCTGCGCTGCACGCCGCCTGCGATGCACGCACTGCAGACGAGAGGCAGCAGGAGCACAGCCGCACTTCAGCCGGGCATTGACGCAGCTGCGGGCGGGCTTGCCCAGGCAGTCACGTGCCGGTGACTGCACCCATGCGCATAACAAGCGCGGGAGTTGCACCAACTCCCAGCGCCCCACCTAACCAGCAACACTTCCTCCCCACCCACACCACCCCACGCTACATGCTCTGCTCACTCTAGAAACTGCTTCAACGTGGGTATGCACACGCCTGGCCGGCCGCCCAGATGCAGCATCTGCAGCTGCGCCAAGCGGCAGTCCGCCAGCGTGAGCAGCTGGAAGGGTATGCCTGCAGGGGCGGATGAGACCAGCAAGTGAGCGCTGGCTGGCGGGCCACGAGTCAAGCGGCACGCCAACGCAGCTGCATGTGTGGCGGAACGCTGCGGCATGCAGCGGCTGCATCGGGGCCCTGCCAGCAGCACCAACAGCGTGGCGGGGCGGCACAGCCCGCCACACTCGCCTGTTTCCCGCTCCAGCTGCGCTACAGCAGCCGCATTGATCCCATCGGCAGGGATCCCGCGAGTCAGTAGGCTGTCGTGATACACAACCAGCTGCAGGGTGGGAGGTGGGAGCGAGGTGCCAGATGATGGGTGGGAGTGGAGCCACGATGGAGTGGAGCCACGATGTGCGGCAAAGCACTCGGCCGGCGTGGCTCGCACCCCAGCAGTCTGCTGCAGGTGGTGCCGCCGTCAAGCGCCATGCCGCCTGGACCGCACCGACAGTCGTGGGGCAGCGCACCTCTGCATCTGCTGTTTCTTGGACGTCAAACTCCAGGTAGGGGAAGTCGGGCAGCGGCCCCGCCTCGCGCTCCCGCTGCAGCAGCGACCCCACCGCCTCCACTGTGTTCTCACAGTGGGCCCCTGTGGGTGGCCAAGGCGGGGCGGCGAGGCGGCATCAGCAGAGGAGCAAGGAAGAGAGCAAGCGGCGAGGGCGGCAGCACCAGCGCACCGCCTCTGCATGCTGCCCAGCAGGGGGCGGGCATGTGTCCCGCACACAGTGCCATCGCGCTGCGCAGGGACGCCATGGCATGAGCACCCACCTCTGAAGCCCTCTGCGCCGCCGCGGTGGCCCGTAGAGTCGTCCTCAACATCCAGCCGAGCCGCCATGACCAGAGCGGTTGCAGCTGCCACCAGCCCAATCCCCGCCACGGCCAGCGCTGGCCGCGGCGCCACCAGCGCAGCCAGCTCCAGCGCCGCCACTAGCAGCGCGGCCGACAGGCGGGCGCAGCGCCACTGGCCAGCCGAGGTCAGCACATAGCCGAGGCTAAGGAGGCAGACGCCGCACAGGCGCAGCGGGCCCCAGCGGTGGCGGCCCACCACGAGCGCGCGGTACGCGCGCAGCAGCAGCGGGGACGCTTGCCACCCGCCCATTTATGCTGCAGGCGCCATGCGTGTCGCGGTGCGAGCAGCAGGGGAGCCGTCCCGCCTGCACAGGGAGGCAAGTGACCACACGGAGTTGGAAGCGGTGCAGCGGCGGCCGTGGCGGGGCAGTCAGGCAAGCTTGCGCACGGTTTGACGGGCTGTTAGGGCATACCCTACAGTTTCGGGCACGGTGGAAGGCCACTAGCGTCGCTGGGCGAGCGCACCGAACAGGGAGTGGCGGGCAGCCGGGCGTAGAGCTGGGCACCGAGACCTGTGACCACACAAGGACTTGTCGCGTGAAAATAAGCAGAGGGGGGCAGCAGACTTTGTCCCCCGCGACTGTGGCGTACTGGTGGGCGCCGGGCCCGAGTCTCTACATCAAAGCCTCCGACGTTTCGGGGAGCACTTACAGGGTGTGATCGGCACGGCTGGAGCCCCAACAAGCCTGCCGAGCGCTGCATGGCGCTCGTTATGGGCATTTCTCAAGCAGCAGACACGCCAGGTGCTGGCCTCCTTGTCATTGTATGCAGCGATTCGCACCCGTGCGCCTGGAACCCTTGCCGCCGCCCGCAAACACTCGACGCCCCCAACTTGCACCCTGCGCCACGGCCGCGCCCATCGAGCAGTGCAGCCAGTGCAGTGCCGCCGGGCGTGGGGCCCGCAACGCAGCTGGCGCCGGCGCGACAGATGGCAGACGGTGACAGCCGCCACGCCTTAACCTTTGCCTGCGCTGCACCCAGCCCCAGGGCCCAGCCCCACCTGGGTGTGACCCTGCCGCTGACAGTGGCGCCGCATGGCACTCCCAGCCCTCTGGGCGCCGCCTCGCCCCAAGCCGCGGCCCTCGCCGCCACGCTGCAGTCGGCCCAGCAGCAGCGGGTGCGTCGTGCCGCTGCTGCAACGTGATGTGCGTTTCTGAGCACGCTCCTGCCCATCTGCCTGTCGCTCCCTGCAGCCACCCAGTCTCCCCTCGCATCGCGAATGCCCGCCCGCAGGCGCTGGCGGAGCAGGCGCTGCACAGCCTGCAGGCGGCCAAGGCCTCGCCCTCGCCTCTGGCGGCCGGCAAGGAGAATGCAGACGGCACACCGGGACCGTACAGCCACCACCGCGTGTCTCCAGGCCACTTCCTGGTCCATCCCACGCTGCGCTCGCCCATGCAGCAGCCAACTGGCAGCGCCGTGCCGAGCAGCTGCGCCGCGGGCGCGCTGGTTCCACTGGGCGGCACGGCCGCCACTCAGCCGCTGGGCACGCCGCGCAGCGTCAGCGGCGCATCAGCATCGGCATCAGCATTGGCCGGGCGCACGTACGCCCCGCCGCCCTCGCCTGCCTCGGGGGCTACAGCCGGCACCCCTCAGCAGGCAGGGCAGGAGCAGCAGGCAGTGGCTGGAGCGGCGGCAGCAGCAACCCCCCTCAGCCAGCAGGGCTCTCGAGTCAGCTCCGCTCTAGTGGACAACCTGAACCTGGCGCTGCGGGCCCTGGGTGAGCAGGCTGGGGTGCGCAGTCTGCCTGCGCCTCGGGGCGCTGCTTCTGCCCTGGCTGGCTTCAAGCCCACTGCGACCTGCTCATCTTTCAGGTCCTTACCGCCCCCGCTGCCCCCGCTGCCCTCGCCTGCAGGCCACACCCCTACACAGCGGGCCGGCCATGCAGCCACGCCCACCTCACGCCTGCAGCCAGTGCAGCCCAGCTCTGCAGATGCCACAGCTGGCAGCCTGGCAGCACTGCGCCTGGGAGCAGGGGCTGGCACGCCGCCGCCACTGCTGCTGCCAGCGCCTGGGGCAGCGGCAGCCACCCCTAGCGGCAGCGCCGCCACCCCGGGCAGTGCCTCGCAGCGGCTGGCAGACTTGCAGCAGCGGCATGCGCAGCTGCTGGCTGACATCGATGCTGCAGAACGACGGCGTACAGAGGCCCAGGCGGCGGCCACACAAGCGGAGGGGGAGGCCGCTGCGGCACAAGACCGCCTGTCGGCGGCAGCACAGCAGGCGCGGGAGCGAGAGGCAGCCGTGGCTGCTCTGGCAGCAGAAGAGGCGGCTGCACGGGAGCGGCTGGCTGGCTTGGCCGACAGCATGCGGCAGCAGGATGAGGCGGCGCAACGTGCGCAGCAGGAGGCGGGCACCACGAGGCAGCAGCTGGAGGCTGTTCGGTGAGCGGGGCAGGGGGGCTGGGTGGCCCCGCTCTGTTGCTGCGCATTGCTGACGACCAAGGCAGCTTGCATCACCCCGCTGCCCCGCACCACCCCCACTCCCTCTTTGCGCAGCGGTAAGCTGTCGGCCGCGCAGCGGGAGCTGGCAGAGGCGGAGCAGCGGCTGGGCGAGAAGGCGGAGCGGCTGCGGGCCTCGCTGAAGCAGGAGATGTCGGCGGCACAGCAGCAGGTGGGCAGGCTCGCTGGTTGGTGAAGCAACAGCGCCGCATCAGCGGCATGCTGCAGCTGGTTGACAGGCAGGCTGCAGTACGGCAGCCCTGCTGGGTTGTCAAGCTCCGCCTGACGGCAATGGTCAAGTCTGTTTGGTGGTGACAAAGCTGTGTGTTCGGGCCCATCCACCCTGCTGGCGCGTTGGTATTGCAACCCGAATGCAGGTGCAGCGGCAGCTTGGCGATGCACAGCAGCAACTGGCCGCGCTGGCGCAACAGCGGCAGGAGCTGTGAGTGCCAGGGCATGGACATTTGGCAAGGAGTGTCGGCTGCAAGGCTTGTGGCTGAGTTGACTTTGCAAGCAGTATTGCAGCTGGTACACACCCTCGGTGGAGGGACCGCTACTGAGCCTCCCCCTCCTTGCCCCTGTTTGCAGGGAGGCGTCGGTCGCGGAGCAGCAGCGGCGCTCGCAGCAGCTGTCCACCGACCTGGCTGCCGCGGATGCCAGGTTGGGCCTCGTGGAGGCTCAGGTGGCGGATGCAGAAGAAAAGCTGCAGGGCCGGCACCAGCTGCTGGAGGACGCTGAGCGGCGGCGGGTGGCAGCGGAAGAGCAGCGTGCGGCGGCCGAGGAGGCACGGCTGGCAGAGGAGGAGCGGCGTGCTGCGGTCGCTGCCGCGGCAGCCGAGGCGGAGCAGGCGGCAGAGGTTCGGCGAGGGGAGCTGCGCCAGATGGAGAGCCAGCTGGCGGCAGCTCAGCAGGAGCTGGCGCACACCGAGGCGGCAGCGGAGGCGGCTGAACAGCAGCTGCAGAGCAGCACTGCGCTGCTGGCTGCGGCGCAGCAGGAGCTGGCGGCGGCACAGCAGGCGGCGGCAAAGGAGCAGCAGCGCGCGGCGGATGCGGACAGCAGCGCGGGTGCAGCGGCGGCACGGCACGCTGAGCTGCTGCAGCAGGCGGGCGATGCTGACGCCCGCCTGGCGCAGCTACAAGCTGATGCTGCCGTGGCGGCGGCAGAAGTGGCGGCTGCCCGGCAGCAGCAGGACCAGCTCACGGCTGCGGTTGCGCAGGCCCAGGAGCAGCTGCACACGCTGCAGCAGCAGGCGGCGGACGCTGAGCAGCGGTTTGCGGCGGCGGCCCTGGGCTGCGAGCAGGCTAAGCGGGAGGCAGCTGCCGCCCGGGAGCAGGGGGAGCAGGCGCTGGCCGAGGTGCAGCAGGCTGCAGCTGCCGCAGCCCAGGAGGCCCAGCAGCTGCAGGCAGAGGCGGCTGCCACTGCCGCACACCTGGTAGACCTGCGGCAGCAGGTGCCGGCAGCGGAGGCCGCTGCACAGGAGGCTGCCACAGCCGCAGAGGCGGCCGCTGCACAGCTGGCAGACCAGCAGCGCCAGCTGGGGGAGACAGCGGCGGCGGTGAATGCGGGGCAGGCCAGGCTGGCAGAGCTGCGCCAGCAGCTGGGGCACGCGGAGAGTGTGGCTGAGGAGGCGGCAGAGCGGCGAGAGCTGCTGGAGCGCCTCATGGCGGCTGAGAGCCAGGCGGTACGTCTGTCTTGAGAGTCGTGTGTTTGTTTGGACTACTCGGAGAGTGGCTGCGGTGCGATCTGTCCAATTGGGGGGAGCAGAAGCAGTGCCGTGGTGATTCGCGCAGGTGCACTCAAAGGGAGGGGGCAGGCAGCAAGCTTCACTCATGACTGCTCAGGGGTGGTGTGACCAGTGCAGCCTACAACCCGTACACGCTCTTGTGCACTCCTTCCTCCCCCCCACCAGGCCCGCCTGCGCCAGCAGCTGGAGGGTGTGGAGGCCAACTTGGAGCTGCAGCAGGAGCACGCTGAGCAGGCGCTGGCCGACGCCAACACACGCTCCCAAGTGGGTGCTGCGGCGCGCGTGCACCCGTTCTTCTGTGTGTGCGGCAGCAAGCGCGGCAGCTGCTGGCCTGGCGCAGTGCGGCTGCAAGCTTTCACGCAGTCTCACCCAGGTCCTGGTGATGGTTTGCTCATCGCATCATACCCATGTACAATTGTTTACCTACCCCTCCCCATGCAGGGCCTGGAGGAGGAGCTGGCCACCATGCAGATCGAGCTGCGCAGCTGCTGCACGCAGATGGCGGCCGCAGAGCGGCAGGCGGCAACGGCGGCAGCCGAGGCCGCGCAGGAGCGGCAGCGGCGCCAGGAGGTGGAGCAGCAGCTGCTTGCGGCGCAGCAGTCGGTGGAGCGGTGAGGGCGGCGTCAGCAGGGGCGAACAGTGAATCTGGTGCCCAGCAGGATGGTGCTCACCTAGGGAATGGTCGGCCGGGCTGGCCTGCGCGGCGTGCTGCAAGTTGTGGTGCCTTTCCACCCATTTACTGCCCGCACACCTCCCCCGTCCGCACCTGCCTGCCTTGCAGGCTGCTGCACGAGCCGCCCAACACCCTGGAGTTGCGCCTGCTGGAGGCGGAGTGTGCAGACCTGAAATTCAAGCTGCAGTCTGCCGAGGAGCGGGCGGCCGCTGAGCGCCAAGCGGCGCAGCAGGCGCAGCAGGTGGCTGAGGCGGCGCGGCGGGAGGCGGGGGAGCGCGACGAGAGGCTGGCTGCCGCACTGGGCAGGTGGGTCCAGGCGAGAAGTGGTGGGCCTGGGCGGATGAAGTGTGGCAGTCCACGTGTGCAGTTTGCGAACGGGCATGCACTGTGGTGTTGAGCAGCGAACGACCTTTGCACCCACACCCGTTGCTGTCCAAACGCCAGCCTCTGATGTGTCTGTCTGCAGGGTTGAGGCGCTGCTGGTGCAGCAGGATGCGGCTGCGGCTGAGCTGGCCTCATCCAAAGCCGACTGCGCCCGCCTGCAGGCCTCTGTGTCAGGTGGGTTGGGTGGCGTAACGTGTTGCGTTAAATGTGGATTTGTTGCAGGAGTTGCCGAGTGCTGCTGTGCCTGTCGGGCCACCTTGTTTCGAGTGCTGACGACCAGCACTGTTGCGCCCGAGGGTCACAATTATGCAGTCTAGCCAACGATCGCACTTTCTGACCTCTCTGCTGCAGAGCTGAAGCAGGGCGCACAGCAGATGCGGCGCATGCTGCAGCAGGTGCAGGGGGAGAAGGAGGCAGCGCAAGGTGCGTCACCATTTAGCGCTGCTGCTCCTGCCTTGAGCTTGCTGCTGGCCCAAAGCTGCCCTTCTTGGCGTGGCATGCGTGTATCAGCATGCAGGCCTGGCATGTTGAGCGCGGCTGTTGTGCACACCTGCTCTTTGCACAGCCATCCGGCTGCACAGCCTGCGCTCGGCATGGCATTTCCCAGCCGACAATCTCATGTGCCCCTGCAGGCTTTGCCAGCGCGCTGGAGATGCAGCTCGAGGGGCTGCAGGACCGGCTGCACTTCCTGCAGCTGCGGCGCCCCGCCCCCGCCCCATCAGCCGCGGACACAGCAGCAGCGGCAGCAGCGGCCCAGGAGACACAGCAGTTGCGGCGGGAGCTGGCGGCCGCGCAGCAGCAGAACCGCACGCTGCGAGCAGCGGCGGCGCGGCTCAGCAAGGCACTCACTGCAGTCATCCAGCGGGCCGCAGCAGGAGATGGCGCGAGCTCTGGTGGCGCCGGCGCCGTGCGCGGCAAGGCGCTGGGCGCCGGAGGCGGGTTGGCGGCGGCGGCGGGGTCGGCAGCAGAAGTGCTGGCGCAGTTGACGGCTGTTGAGGGCATTCTAGGAGGGATGCCGTGACTTGCGCCCTTCAATTGGCGCTCGGCTGACTGACTGATGTGTTGCAAAAGTTGACAATCGTCAGGAATAATAGTCGCTGGCATGCGGGGAGGCAAGGGGGGCCCTGCCAGGCAGAACGCATGTTGTTGCTTGCCATTGGCATTGTTGTCGGCCTGCGAAAGAGCTGCCTGCCACACCAGGCCCCCTGCATGGGCCCTAGCAGCTGAGGCTGGGGTGGCCCACGGCAGTGGTGCCCGGCACCCTCCGCACTGCCGCTGCACTGCGGAAGCAGCCTGAGCAAGCAGCACGCTGGTTCGTTGGGTTTTCGCTGCAGCGCTGGTTCCACAACAATTTGCAATCCTCAACAGTGCACAGGAGGGCTGGGTGCTTGTGCCGTGGCCCGGTGCGTGCTGCATTTATGCTGACGGAGATGTCAACCCTGCCGCTGCCCTCATGTGCCTGCTCCTCCCTGCCTCCCCTGCAGTCGCTCACCCGCCTCTCACTTTCGTCTCCCAGACTTCTACAAGGCTTCCCACCATGAACAAGTCCCTGGTGCTCCTGCTGATCGCGCTGCTGGGCGCAGCCCACCTCGCCGCGTGAGTGGTGGGCACCCAGGGTTTCTGGGGGTGGCTTGGGCACGTCGCAGCCCGATCGGCCGTGCGGCATCGGGGTTTTCAAGGTTCCATGAGTGCGAATTTGGGGGAGAGGAGCCGGGGTTGCTGCGTATCAGCCGTGCTCGGTGGGCACCCACGTTGCGGGAGGCCCTGGCACGTGCGGCCCGGTCTGCCACGTGCTTGCAGAGCAACTTTGAGTGAATTTAGCTGCTGGGTTGGCGTGCCGGCTGGGCAGGCTCGCCGGCATGGGCGCTCCAGCTCTGCGCTGGCTAATCCTGCTCCTAGCGGCAGCGTGAAGCTACAAATCGCCATGAGGTTGCGTGTTCGCGCCAAGCTTACCGTAAAAGGGCTTGTTGCGAACCGGGCGCTTTGCGCGCTGCGCCGGCTAGGGCGCTTGCCAGGGCGCCGGCGCACGATGGTCGATTAACCCTCCCCTCTATGCCTTGCTGCCCCCCACTGGCCCTCGCAGTGCGCGGCGCCTTACAGTTACTGTCGGTCAGGAGGTCACCGAGTGCCTGAAAGTACTCAAGTGAGGAAGCGGTGGCCGGGCCAGTTCAGTACCGGTGGACTGCAGCTGCTGCCCCACGCCTGCACATGCATCTGTCCATCCCTGGCAGATGTTGTGGCTGGTGTGGTGCCAGCTGCCGGACATGTCAGCTGAGACAGCGTCTGCACCTCAGCCTGTATCGGCTGGCACCCACTCGTGCTCCTTCTTCACGCCCTCGTCCTGCCCTGCAGGTGCAAGGACAAGGCAAGCGCAGGGGGTGCAACGCCATGCCAGGGGTGTCGAACCCATGCAGGCAGCGGCGCTGTGCTGTGCTGTGCTGCACTTTCGGGGTAGCAAGTCCTGCACCACCCCAGCCGATGCATGTGGGCCGGGCATGGCTGCCCCAAGGACCCCGTTTCTGCTGCAACCTCGCCCTCCCGTCACGCCCGCTCCCTCCCCATCATTCCTTGCGCCCCTTGCAGAAAGCGGCAGGCATCTGCGGAGTGTACAAAGTTGACGAGCCGCACGACAAGCGGACCGAGCACAAGGCCTTCTACAACCGTTGCGAGGTCAGGCGGAACAAGAGGGATGGGGTGGGATGGGATGGGAAGGGTGGGAAGTTGGGGGCACATGTGCGGTGTGAGAAGTGCAGTGCAGTGTGGCTGGCTGGTGCCCCCTCAACCCTCGCCAAAGTAGTACTCTTTCTTCCTTCTTGCTAGGGTGCAGTGTGCCCACAGTGCCCTGCTGGCTGCTGCTGCCTGGCGAGCACATGCTCTTGCCAGTCGCACCCTTTCCCCGCCTCGCATCCGCGCCAACCGGCAACCGCTCCCACCGGCTTGCTGCAGTTCGCCTGCTACAATTACGAAATCAGCAACTGGCACATGGCCTACCGCTTCGATGTAAGCGCAAGCTCAAGCTGGCGACCATGTGCTAGGCCGGTGGCATGCCCTGACCAGCCGGCGGTTGCCTACAAGGCCCCTGCCAACGGCTGCTACAACTGGGCTGCTGTGCCACCTGCTTGCTTTACTAAGCACAGCTCGGCGGCAACCTGCTACCTGCACAAACTGCGTCATCTCCTAAACACTCTTCAGACGCCGTCCCCTGCCTCCCGTTCCATCCCCTCCCGTGTGGCGCAGCTGTCGGAGGCTTGCAAGAAGGAATGGGAGAAGGACGGCTCGTTCGGCGCTGAATGCGAGAAGCAGTGCCACTCCGGCTAGTGCGCCGCTCACCACTCAGCACATGCACGCGTGCTGCTCCCTTAAGCCTCGCAGCTGCCCAACAGCCAGTCAGCGGGCCCTGCTGCCGGGACGCAATGCCCACAAGTGCCCGCCCCCTGGTCCATGCGCACTTCAAGCTGCATCCAGCATAGTTCTGCTTGCCACTTCGTTGTGGTAGCAGTTCGCATCCTTCTCCCCTGCCATGCATCCATCTGCATTTTGTCTCTGAACCACAGCAGCCCACCACCAGCCATCCACGCCATGCTTGCCCCACACACCATCCTCAGCCTGCAACCGGGGGTCAGGGTGCTCGAATAGCGCCTGTGCAAGCTTCGACATGACAAGCAATCAAGTCCTGTAAAGATCAGGGCGCTTGTGTGCCCCATTTATGCCCATCCTGCCTCCCACTCTTGCCACTCGCCGCCACCGCCCAGGTTTGACCCGTGCTGACTGACAGCTGCCCACGCCATGTGCTCCCTTCCGCCTGTAAAGGTGTTTGTGCATGCAGTGCAGACCGCGCGACGCAGGCCGCTTGCAGTTCAGGGGCCGCATGTACAGAAGAAGCTGCGACTGACCTCAACGCAGCCGGCACAGCTGCCGGGTGGCAGTCCCCGGGGCTGGCACCAGCATTCATGCATTCAAGGGAGCCTGTGATCTGACCGACTGCTCCTTGATGCTGTAAGCATTGGTAGGGTTCTGGGTGGGCTTGGGCAGCAAGAAGCCTTGCTTCCCCCGGCTTGCCAGCTGGCGGCTTGCATGGAAGCTGTGCTCGACGGGCGGGCCCAACTGGGAGGTGCAGATGGTGCTCAACCCCTGCTGCACCGTGCTGACCAGTGAGGCACATCAATGCCCAGCAGGCTGGCAGTGCCCTGCTGCCCAAACCTGATTGCCACAGGGAATGGCTGCGAGACCGCCGGGAACTGACCCATGCTGCGCCCAAGCACAGCGCGCTGCCACCTCCCCAAATCCCCAAACGCGGCGAGGTGTTCGCTCTTGTTCACAGCTCCTACAGTCAACATGGCGTCCACCAAGCTCCTTGCCATCCTCCTGCTGGCCATCCTGGGCCTCGCGAGGTGGGTGGCGGAGTTGGTGTTTTTGTTAGGGCGGCTTGTCGGCGCCCGCAGAGCGCAATTGAGGCATGCGACATGCTGCCCTGCATGATCGGGGTGGAGAACAGGCCGCCGGTGCTGTTTTGTGTGGGGGACGCGGGCCCCTTCGCGTGCCCTAGCTTCTGATCGCTCTGCTGTTGGCTGCATGTGCCTCGCACCAGCCCGCCATGAGGTGGGAAGCAGTGTTTTGGGCCTGCGGGCTCGGGGTGTGCCCCACCTCCCGAGGTGGGCCTGCGCGGAGCTGAGCCCGGCGGGAAATCTGGCCGCAACGTCGCCCAGCAGCCCCTTGCAAGAGGCACGGAGCGCGCAAATGGCCCGAAGCAAGCTGCGCCCACTAGGGCTGCAGCTGGGTGGCGGCTGCCTCGCCGCCGCCACTTGCCACCTTGCGCCACCATGTGGCACCGTTTCTGTGCGCACCCCACCCAGCACGCTCACCCATCCCCAACCATCCACCCTCTTTCCCACCCGCAGTGCTGGCGGGCACCCATGGGAGTCCAGCCGTGCCATCCGCAAGTGCGTGCGTGACCGCCACTGCGCGAGCAAGGGCCACACCGCCGTGTGCGGCATTGACCCCCACACTCACCACCATGTGGGCTTCCCCAACCGCTGCTGTGAGTGCAACCAACACTGCCTGCCAGCTGCCAGGCGCCGCGCGTGCACAGCCAGCCTGGCAGGCATGCATGGCTGTGTCGCCTGCCGTGCCCTGCTGGCCAACACTATGCGGAGTCGGGGCTGCTGCAATTGACGTGCCGGAGAGCAGTGATATATTGCCGACTGCCAAGGCCAGCGTGGCCGACTGGCCCTAATCGGAGCCTCAAGGCACGCACACCTGGTAATTGCTGACCCCTCCCCCCTCCTTCCCTCACCTCCCTCGTCCAGACTACGCCTGCGTCAACTTCCACACCGGCGGACACTGGGACATCTCCCACTGTGAGTGGTTTACTTTCCGATCGCACACTCTGCGCTTGCCGGCCCACCTGCATGCTGCGTTCGGCCGCCGCATCCCTGCCTTGAGCACTGGCTCCACACACTCACCAACTCCCTCCACTATGTCTCTCATGCCCCATCTGCAGGGTACCACCCCAGCTCCCGGTGCTACACAAAGTACTGGTCCTATCGCTGCTCCAAGTGCTGAGCGGGCAGTCAGCGGCTACCCGCGCCTGCTGAGCAAGCGGCGCATCCCCACGACCGCCTGCCGAGCAAGCAGCGCTCTGCGGCCCGACCGTGCACGGGGGCTCCTCCTGCGAACCTTGCCCTCCGCTACTTCTAGCAGCGCGGCGCAAGTTTCCCATGAGGCATCCCCTCCCTCTGCGCTGAGCTGTTCATGGTTGCAAGTGCACCGCTGGAGCACTGCAACCTGGCTGCCAGCGCCCGCCTCACCCAAGCCTGCCGTGACCCTTCCCCTACGTGACCTCACACTCAGATCCATGACCCCGCTTCCTAGCGCCCCATAAAAGCTTTTCATGTTGTTCTGCCCGGATGCCCTGCAAATCTGTCATGGGTCCCGACATTCCGATGCACCCCCAACCCCACCCCTCCCACCGGATCCCCTCCCCATCTGTCCATCCCTCCATCCCGCCTTGCGATGTGTAACTAAGTATATTGGTGTGCAGAGACACAGCCCTTGGTTCAACAATGCAGCACGCGGTCCCGCTCAATGATGCGTGCTGCATGGTGGGCATGCGGACAAGCAAGCTTTTGCAGCGCTGCCCGCCCGCCAATCCGTCGCCTGCGTCTGTTGCAGCCTGGTGATGTCCCAGCTTTCACAGCATGCTCCTGTTGCAGTCGCTGCTGCCCTTACTCAGCTGTTCTGCTGCCCCCACCGCCTCCACTGCTGCTACTGCTGCCGCCACCGCTTCCGCTGCTGCTGCCGCCACGGCGCTGCGCTGCTGCCTCCGCTGCTGCTGCTGCAGCAGCAGCCAGGTGCCGCGCGGCTTACTGCCTGCTCACGCTGCGGCTGCTGCCGCTGCCGCCACCGCTGCTGCCACCATTATACTGTTGCTGCACTGCATGGCACTGTGTGGCACTGCGCTACTGCCGTCACCCCGCCACGCTGCTGCTGCTGTTCCCCTTTCCACTGTTGCTGCTGCCGATGCAGCACAGGTGCGGCCAACTGCCGCATCCGACAGACTGCGGCTTCGGAAGCAAAGGGCAGCGCCGCATTGGCTCGTTTTGTGGTGTGTGCCTACCTGCCACCCCACTGCAATTGTCGGGCAACAATGACCAGCTGGTCTTGCACACCCCTCAAGGGCCATACGCAGTGTCAGACAAGACTGTCGTGGCCTCATGCGCACGCCGCTGCCAGGTGGCCGCTGCGCACGCTGCCGCTGCATCATGGGCCAAGCTCCGCCGCGAGGGGCCTTCCCAGCATTCGTTCATCCCTCGCAACCGATCAACATGAAGTTCTTCGCGATCCTCTGCGCGCTGCTGCTCACTTTGCAGCTGGCCAGGTGGGTTTTGTGACCAGAACTTGCGGGGTGCTTTGGCCCGCCGCAGCTATGCAATTGTGGTTGAGCATCATTCCTAGCGCCCACTGTTGGTTCCGGGGCGGCCGCCGCTGCTCCCATTGTGTGGAACGCGGCGGCCCGCGCGCGCCCCGTCTTGCGATCGCGCTCCCGCTGGCCGCATTGTGACCTCACGGGGCCGCCACGATGGTGGAAAGATCGCTCAGGGCGTGCGGGTTAAGGGTGGCCGACCAGCTGGCTTCAGGGGGACTGTGGCTGATGGGTCCGAGCGCAAGCCCCGCCTAAGCGTCCAAACCCACCTGGGCACTGCTAAGGAACGGGCATTTGTGCGCCGGGGGCTGCACCGGCTGGCTCTCCACCCCATGGTGCTGGCTGCCTCCCCGCCGCTGCCGCCGCCGCTGTTCGCGCCCGTCTTGTCTTGCCCACGTGGGCGCAACCCACAACTCAGCTGTGCGTGGATGTTGAGCTGCTTCGCAAGGACGCCTGAGGAGCGGGCAGAACCAAGTGCCAAAGGTGTCCTGCAGGCCCTCCGCCTTGCCTGCTCGGCACCTGGCGCCATCGTGCGCCCACTTGTCTCGACGCCCATCTGCCTGTGCCCCCTTCACCCACCCCTCCCGTTCCCCCCATCTGTTAGCGTTCGTCCGCCTCTCGCGCCGTCCCTCGTTTCTTCCCCTGGCCGCGCCCCAACTTGATCCCTTGGCTGCAAGAGGCCCCGCCCTGTCCGCCACTTCGTCACCCGCTCCCCGCCCCATCTGCCCCGCATGCCCCGCCCGCCCCGCAGTGCCACCCACCCCTGGGAGAAGACCTGGGCCATCCGCAAGTGCGTGAAGGACCGCCAGTGCTGGACGATGGGCAACACTGCCGTCTGCGGACGCAACCCCCGCACGCACAAGACTGTTGGGTTTCCGAATAGGTGCGCAGGAGGGCTGGCGGTACCCGTGTTGATCAATGTTTGATTGGCCCACCCTGCTTGACCTGTGGGGAAGGGAACCCGCGATCAGACCCTGCAGTCGCTGAGGTTCTCCGGGCTCGTTGCTGCTGGCGCCCCAAAGAGCTTAAACAGCCAAGCGGCCCCCTCAATCCAAACCCATGTGCGTAAAACATTCCCTTCCCCCTGACCGCAACAGGTGCTACTATGCCTGCGTGAACTTCAACGAGGGTGGCAGGTGGACCATCGACCACTGTGAGTGTGCCAGGGAGGCGGCTTGCCCAGCCACTTGTGGGGCGTCGCTTCCCTGGCCTGCTGATGCAGTGGCTCAGCCGTGGCAGGGCCCCCATTCGGCGTGCGCAGCCACTGCGTGGAGGCCGCAGCCCAGTTGCCAGGGTATCGCATGCACACCCACAGCCTTGCCTTCCCCTCGCCACCCCCACTGCACAGGGTACAACCCGAGCGGGAGGTGCCTCCAGTACTGGAGCGACCGCTGCAGCCGCTGCTGAGCGTCCAGCCCTCTCGCACCCATGCCAGCTGAGCCAGCTGCGTATTCCCGTGGGCGCCAGCTGAGCACAGCAACAGTCACGCAAGACCCAACCGAATTCCGAGCAAGCATGCTGTTCTCAGCATGCTGAGGAAGCATGCCGCGCCCCGATTGTGCATCCACTCGGTGTCCGGCGCCAGCGCCCCTTCCAAGACTCTCCCCCTTGCTGCCTAGCAGCAAGGCGGCCCCGCTTGAGTGGAAGTGCACCGCTCGCGCACTGCCATTCACTTACCAACGCTTGAAATCACCTGAACCCGAGCACGCCCTCCCTGCCCGACCATGCACCACCTTGATCCCTGTGATTCCCCAGAGCCGTGACTCGACCGGCTGATCCGTTCCCCTCGTGATTCCATGGCCATCCGTCCATCCCTCCATCCCTCCATCCCGTGCTTGCGCTATGTAACTGAACAGACTGAACATGTGTGCGTGCTCACCAGCCACTGCTGCGGCGCAGGCGCCGATGCCGTTGCCGCTGCTGCTGCCGCTGCCGCTGCTGCTGCGCCTGCCGCTGCAAAATGGGCAGCTGAGCATGCAGGACCAGATGTGTTGCCGATGTCGTAAGCCAACATTGGAGGGCAGGTCGTGGTGTGCACCACCCTGCCACAATGATACGCTGCAGTTCACTGTGGGCAACTGCTCGACCCTGCGATGGCTGCTTCAACTTCGTTGTTTGGCCATTGGCACAAAACATGCAGGCCGGCCTCCAAGCCTGAGCGCCGAGCAGATGGCGCGCAGGGCCGAGGTCGTGCTCCAAGCCACAGGGATGGGTGGCCAAGGAGCAAGTGCATAGGGGTGTATGGGCCGATGTTGGCCACCTAGCAGGGCCAGAATGCCAGAATGCGGGAGTGAGAGTGTTGGGATCCTCCCCCAAAAGGGGAGCGCGCGCGCCGCTTTGCACGCCGCGGCTGCATGCCAAGTCCCGCACCCGAGGGGGCTCTCCAGCCTTTCTTCGCTGTCTTAACCCCACTCCACAACCACCATGCGCAAGTTCCTCGCCTTCCTGTTGATTTTGGCGCTTAGCCTGGAGCTGGCAAGGTGGGCATTCCGCTGCGGGCGTGTTGTGGCACGACAACCGAGCTCAATTGGGTCTCCGTTACCTCTCAATGCCGATGGAAGCGCCAAATTTGCCGCCTCCGCTCGCAATTCGGGGAATGCGGCGCCCAGAGCGCGCCCCGTCTTGCGATCGCGCTCCCACTGGCTCCTTCCGGAACACGCGAGGCCGCCATGAGGCAGGAAGAGTCCCAGGGCACTCCGGTTGGGGCCGCCCGACTTGGGACTTGGGACTTGGGCTCGGTGTCCAAGCACTCACGCCCAGGGCCTGCATGAGCGTCGGCATCCCCCGGCAGTCATTGTGATGCGGGCATATTGAGCCGGGAGAGAGCAGAGGCTGGGATTCCGGCAGGCTAGCGACCGCCGCCGCGTGCCGCCGCCCGGCCACTACTGCATGTTGCATGTTGGGGCGGGGCAACCCACTAGCACAACTTGCGTGCTGGGGGTGCCTTGCAATGGCAGCTGAGGTGCGGTAAGGGCGCTTGTGGTTTGTGCAGGAATCGTAGGGTTTTTCGTCACTCCAGCCTCAGCCCTCTCCTTCTGCCTGCCCGCTTGTGCCCTCCCCTGTTCCGTTCAGCCCATCCCGCCCCTGCTCCTGCTCCTGCTCTGCTCTCTCCTTGCCTGGCATCAAGTACCTTATCATCTGCTCTCTGGCAGGCTCACGTGGCTTGCAGTCTGCCAGTGACACCCAGCGACACCAACCCGCCGCCCTCCCGCCCGCCCGCCCGCCGTCCCCCGCAGTGCCGCGACGTTCCCGTGGAGGAGGACCAAGGCGATCAAGGCGTGCGTTAAAAGCCGCAAGTGCTCGAAGAAGGGCAGGAAGGCCGTGTGCGGCGTATCTCCTGATGGCAACGTGTGGGGCTTCCCAAACCGCTGCTGTAGGTCCTGCTGCTGCAACTCGCCACACTGCAGTGCTGCCTGGCTTGAATGCGGGCCCGCCGACAGCTTGCTAGTGCTGCATGTTGGCTGTCCGGCTAGATTTACAAGAGCGTGCCAGCTTTGCCACGGCCGGCTGGTTCATTGCATCTCAGTTCATGGCTTGCAGCCCCCAATGCACGTGCTCCTGCTACCAACCGCCGGTGGAATGGCTGCCCCCTCCCTGTCTGCAGACTATGCCTGTGTGAACTATGCTGCGGGTGACACCTGGACCATCGACCACTGTGAGTGTGCATGGGGCCGACCGTATGGCAGCCATGCACCAGATTACGACTTGCTCAACCTCTCAGCCCAGCTAGAGGCCCTGGTTCGTGTTTGCCTGGCTGCCTGCACTGGCACTGGCTGTATCCCCACGTTGAGCCCCAAACGTCGGCCTTCACCCTTTGCCTATCACGTGTGATGTGCAGGGTACACGCCCGCAAAGAAGTGCTATAAGTCGTGGGACCTCGGCTGCAGCACCTGCTGAGCTCAGCTCAGAGTCAACTAGAGTGATGATGATACTTGAACCAGTGATCTTTGCCCCCGGGCGAGCCGACTGGCCCACTGCTGAGCTGCCCGCCCACCTCACCCTTTGCCCTGCTGAAACAAAGCACCACATTCCTGCGCGGCGCCTGCTGTGCCCTGACGTCGCACTGCCCATGGTGACTGGCACCGTGGCAAGGGTTTCCCATTTTTTGCGGCACTTCCCATGATGGAATACTTTTAGGGGCATTTTTGGCACACTGCATATGTTACACACTTCCATTAAACCATGCCGCGACCCTCTCCCTGCCTGACCAGTTGCAACGGGCCACATTCGTTGCAGTGATACCTGCTGCCATGGGTTTCCCCACCTGTTTCCGCCTTCCAACCTGCCATCCCTCCATCCCTGCTTGCGCTGTGTAACTACGGACCATCTGAGGCGCAGCAATAGACAGGCTGAATAAGGGCGCTTACATGGGCGGTGCCCAGCAGTCAGCGCAAACAGCATTCAGTCGGCAAGCAGGATGGCATCGGCCAGTACCAGCTTCTTGTAGGCACGATAAACCACAGGCAGGATGCTGCCGCTGCCGCCGCTTTGTGCCTGCTGCTGCTCGCCGCCACCAGGCGCCCCTCCCTGTTCCTGCTGCCCCTGCTCTGCCTGCCGAGCCTGCCGCAGCAGCAGGGCTGCCAGTGCTGCGTCCTCTCCGGTTGCCGCCCCGGCATCCAGCAACGGCCCTCCGCTGCTACCGCTAGCTGCCGACTGAGCCTCAGCATCATTCGCCGCACCAGCAGCACTTGCGCCGCCCGCTGCCGCTGCCGCCCCCAGCAGGCTGCCGCGCTGTGCCTCATACTCTGCAACAGCAGCAGAGTAGTGCACCAGTGCTGCGCCCCAGCTGTGCGGCGCATCTCCGCTCTGCTGCTCCCAGGCCGCAAGGCGCTCCAAGTCGTGCAGCAGCGGGGTGGGCATGCCTGCAAGCACCTCCTGGCTGCGCCGGGCCACTGCCTGCCGCAGATGCTGCGCCCAGCTGCTGCCCAGTGGCGCGGTACTGCTGCTGCTGCTGCCGCCGCCTTGCTGCTGCTGCTGCTGCAGCGCGGGGGCTGCCACTTCGTAAAGCGAGCGGTAAGCCGCCAGGAGCCGGCCGTCGACCATGCCTCCGGCTGCAGCAGTGAGGGCCAGGGAGTGTGGCGTTCAGCCACAACAGTAAGCACCACAACCAGGTGTGGTGGGTGATGGAGGTGCTACTCGGATGCAGACGGCACCCCAATGCAAACACGCAAAACAGCTGCGCGGTGGACAGCTTGTCAAGGGCCCATGGCATAAGGCAGCAGAGACTTGCGGACGGTCCGGATCTGCCCCACAGTCTGCTTGCAACCCTCACCCGACAGCTTGATCCTCCCCAGCTCCGCCCGAATGACTTCTGCCTCTGCCTCCGGAGCCGCAGCCAGCACCGCCTCTGCCGCCATCGCCGAGCCGTCCTGCTCCTCCGCTGAACGGTAAGCTGCGTTGATGGCCGCCTGGAGGCGCGCGGGCGGCAGGGCGCCTAGCGGTAGGTAGGCATCCATCCACCAGTCGATGGCTGACTCAATGTCTACGTTGAGAGGGGGGAAGTGGTCACAACGTGGACATATCATTTTGGTTGCAGAGGCAGCAGTGCATGGCTCAGTGCGCCCATGCTTCCACAGCGGGCTGCTTTGAACCCGGAACGAGGGCTGCTAACGAGTGGTCTGCTGATGAGCAGGCTGCTGNTGCTGGGATGCTGGGAAAATAAAATCCGAGGACACCGGCAAGCCAGCCAGCACCGCAGCTGCCGAAACAGCCTGGCCCGCACCCGTGAACAGCGTGACATCGTCGTGTGGGTTGCGGGGCGGCACAAATCCGTAGTGCTGCAGGGGTGGGCGGGCAGGTGGGCCTGTGTCACAGCCAGGTGATTGCATGACCACAAGCCCTCCTAAAGGCTGACCACAAGGACGCATGTCCACTGCCTGCATCTGCGCTGCTTGCAGCACCAAGCGGCTATGCAAACTCCGGCCGCCCACGGCCCCTTGCACCGCACCAATAGGAAGTCATCATTGCCGCGCTCGCCTGCGCAGGGGAGGAGGCAGCATGCAGTGCAATGTGAGCTACGTGTGGGCTGCACTGAGAACAGCCCACGAAGTGGCAGCAGCATTCCCTGATTCACTACGCACCCAAATGAGCAGCAGGCCAAGTCGACATTCCCGCATCCCTATCCCAGGGCGCCCCCTTGCTTGCTAAGCCCTTACTGTACCGTACGACAGCAGACAGCAGCACCTCCCCAACACCAGTGCCCCAGGTGGGAACCCAGCTGTTGGCACTCCCGTGCAAACTTGCAAGTATCGACTCACTGTACGACAGCAGCGCCTCCTCCCCGGCCAACGCCCCAGGATACAACAGCCATGTGGCTCTCTCTGCCGGACTCACCGTACGACAGCAGCAGCTCCTCCCCGGCACCAATGTCCCGCCTGGCGGCAACCTCCATGGCCCACTCGCCCTGGGGCCCCGCCGGCGCCCGCAGGTCCCATCTACAAAAGGAGGGAGTGGGGAGCAGGACGCCAGGATTTGTGCAGGGGCAGTCAAGACGCGCTGGTGGAGGCAACAGAGCAGCAGGCCGTTCTCCATCAGACAAGGACGGTTTGCAGGCAGCACGCCGCGCAGGCACGTCCCTGCACAGCACCCAAACACCGAGCGCTTGCAGCCAGCCCACCTGACGTTCTCAAATGCCTGCACAGCGGGCCCGCCCTCGGCGGAGTTGGCGCCCGGTGGGCTCATAATGTAGTCGCCTGCATGTGGGCAACAGCAGCGTCGACAGTGTGCAACAGCAGTGCGGTTGGCACAATAGTGAGCGCCGAGTGAGTGCTCACGTGCCGCATGCTCCCGCGCCAGCCCGCACAGGACTTTGCAGCTACCCAGTCGACACGAGCCCAGGCGCAAACTTGCCTGCGTGGTTCAGCATGTCGACAAGCGGCACCAGCATGCGCACGCCCACACCGCCCGCCGGCCCAGGCGCGCCAAATGTGCGCGAGTGCACAACCTGAGGCGTGTGTGGGCAAGGAGCGGAATTGCACGGCTGCGGGAAGCGCACAGGCACTGGCCTGTGGGTTCAGTGGACGAGGCGCGCAGGCAGTGCCCACCAAAGCATGCACAGCACAGCACAGCGCAGCGCAGCGCGCACACTCACCGACAGCGCCCAGTCCCACTGCTCTCGGCTGAAGGTGCTGTCGCCGGGCTGCTGGCCAGCCGAGGTGGCCAGCCAGGTGGTGTGCTCCAGCTGGCGCAGCATGGGCTGGTACTGCAGAGTGGGCAGAGCGGGAGAGCATGTCGGGTTGCAAGTGCAGTTGAATGGCGTACTGCAGAGTGGTAAGCCAGGAAGGAGAGGCAGATGAATCCGTGATAGCGGACGCAGGCGAGCTGATACCCCCATGTGCCTTCCTCAAGCAACTGATTGCCAGTCGGCGTGGCCAGCAGGCTATCAACACCTGCCGGCCGCTCACCTCGATTGCCTGCACATCCTCCCAGCTGAAGGCGGTCAGGGGAGATGGCACGGACTGGGGCAGCACCTGCGGCGGAGGCGCGGAAGACAGAGGCAGGCACCTGGTTGGAGAGGCGCGGTTGAGTGGGCCATGCGCCGCCTGGAGGCAACCATGCGCAGTGAGAGAGCAGGCAGGAGCCGCCACTCACAGCGGACAAGCTGCAAGGCGCTCAGACAAATTACACAGCGCCCCAGGAGCTGGCTGTTCTCACTCACTGCTAGGTAAGGTGCCCAGGGGCAGGCGTCGCCTTGTGCCGCCTTTGCGAGCAGCCGCCCCGCCAGGCGCACGCTCCAGGGCAGCTCCCGCTCCTGCTGCGCCTGCTGCGCCTGCTGGGAGGCGGGGCTGCCGGGCTGGGTGTTGTCGTCTTCATCATCGTCCACTTGGTCGGTGATGGCCAGGCGCAGAGGGATGCGCATGACCACTTGGCCGGCTGTGCCAGCGGGGAGGAGGGCGGGTGGGGAGCTAGTGGTGTGTCGAGGTTGAGGTCGGGTGGGTGCCGACCAGCTGAACCAGTGTTGCTGCCCATCTGGCCATGCAGCAGGCACCCTCAGGAGGGGCAGTACAGAAACCAATCCAAACTGCAACTGCCCCTGTGTTCTGCTGCTGGGAGAAATCCCGAGCTGTGGCTGCTTGATCCCCCAACACGACCCGACCCCCAGACATCGCCCGTCCAGCAAACAGCTAGCGTGAGCACCCACCTGAGATGGGCTGCAGTGCCACCACGCCACGCTCGCCGCCTTCCCCTTCGTACAGGGCAATCTTGCTGTCTGCGGTGCCCACGCCTTCCACGCCTGCAGCCGCAGGCGGCCAGATGCCGGAGGTGCAAGGGCGGGGCGCGGGTCAATGCACAGCGTGTCCTATCATCGGCCATGCATCCCACATTCCAGGACACAAACACTCCATGTCCGCAGGCCAAAGCCGCCACGAACGCACCGTTGGCGATCGCCCAGCGCAGGAAGGGCTGCAGCTGCGACTCCTGCTGCTGCGGTTCCGCCTGTGGCCCCGCCGCCGCTGCCGCCACAGCCAGCCGAGTTGCGCCGCTGGCTTGCTGGCTCGCTAAGTAACGCGCATTGTTGCCGCAGATGCTGGATTGACGGGCATAGGGTGCATAGGGTGCCTGCACCAGCGGCGCGGGGCGGGCTTGGCGCGGCCCAGCAGGTGCCGCGGCTGCGTTTCCGCTCGGTAATCTAGATCGCAACTGCATGCTAAAATCAGGTTCTGGGCAAACACAAAGCGAGCGGCAAGGCCTTGCTGCAGCAGGCGGGAGGGGCCGCGGATGAGCGCAACAACTACAGAAACGAGGCGCGACCGCAATCAAGGCGCTTGCAACGCCGGGCGCGATGCTGCGCTCCCAGCGGCGGCGGCAGCGCCACGGTCTGTGGCGCCCTTGCGGCGGTCGATCGCTGCATGCTCTGCATCCCGCATCACACCAGCCCTGTCGTGCTCAGCAAGCTTTGCGCCGTCACAACTACATCAAGCGCCGTGGTGAGCCCCGCCGCACACAGCCGCTTCGAGTTGGTTTCCGCCGCTGCCTCAGCGCAAGTGCATCTTTCTGCTGCCGTGCATCTTGTGCCGCCGCTCTCCGATCTGGCCCCAGCCTGCAGGTCACCGGCTGTCAGGCGCTGCCATGCAACCCCAGGAGTCCTGTAGTAGTGCCCCCGCATTGCTGTGTGGCAATCTGATTGGTAGTCGCAGGCGGGGCTGCATGCTGGTGGTGCCGCCACACCAACAGTGGTAGGAATCAGATTCCGCCGGGAGACGAGCGGCGACGTGGCGGCTGCTGGCCTGCGGCTGGCATACTGTAGCCACTCAGGTGATGCACCCAGCCATGCTGTCAGTTCAGACATGCAACGTGCGGTGTGCAGCGCCGGCGCATGCGTGCCGCCCCTGCCGCCGCCGCAGCGGGAGATGGGTGGGCTGTTAAAGTGCGGTGCGAGTGGCACGCTTCAGCTTCTGCCTGACACACTGCACCAACACGGTCTGCCACGCCTGTAAGGGGTCTGGAGGGCCAAGGTGGGGCCAGCAGGCGGCTCAGCCCGGCCAGCCTGGGGTAGGCATGGTTGGCGCCCAATGGTGTGTTGGAGGGGATGCTGTGCTGTGCTGTGCCACATGGGTGGGAGACTTTTGCCCGGCTCCCTCATCTGCCCGCGCCGCACCCTCCCAATCACCACTCCAATCTTTCGGGCATCTCTGGGCTTGCCGGCCGCCGCACCTGCACTCCAAGCAAGCACACGCCACGATGCAGGCCCTGAGCGCTCGCGTGACCCTCGGCCGCCCGGTCACGGCGCGGGTTGCCAAGAAGCCGCAGGTGAGTCTACAAAGTGCGGCAATGCGCCAGCCGATCGCCGGGGCGGCCGGCGGGGACTGGGTATAGTAGTGGGCGGGGTCAGCCCCTCGGTGCAGCGCCCGAGGAGCCCGGCCGGCGCCCGCATCTCGTTTGTGAGCCCCCCGGAGGCTTGATCACGGCGGCATCGCGGCGCGCAGCCCGGCCTGGGGGGCACCGGCGCTATCGCCCAGCGAGGAGTCTACCCCGCCGCTGACGTGTGCCGCCCGTCCCTCCCGCAGCGCGTGATGACCATTGCGTCCGCCACCGCCCAGCTGAGCGAGGAACAACGCCAGTTCTTGGAGCGCAAGGCCCGCGAGAGCCGCAGCCCCGCCCCCATGGAGGTGAGATTCAACCCGACAGCCCGGCGCATCTTTGGCGCTGCCGCCGCACGGCTCACATGCGCAGGCGGCAGCCATGCTTTTCCTTTGCATTCATGGCCTTCCCAGCCCCCACCTCACCCCCTAACCGTTCTATCCTTGCCCCCTTTGCCTGCAGACCCGCGGCCGCAGCGCGCCCCGCCCCCGCTCCGCGTCCCCCGTGGGCCGCCCCTCCAGCCGCACCCCGGCGCCCGCCTCCAACTCCTTTGGCTACAGCGCCCCCGCCCCCGCTGCTTCCAACGGCCTGAGCGCTGAGCAGCTTGAGTTCATGCAGCGCAAGGCCCGCGAGAGCCGCAGCCCCGCCCCCGTGGAGGTGAGAATTCTGATCCGGCCGCGCTGGCCCCATCTTAACACGTGGCAGCAAGGGTGGCACGTGGCGGCC